>VMDR010000731.1:0-182443 GCA_007922815.1 Macrotus californicus
CGCCCCTCCTCGGCGCCCCGCCCCTCCTCGGCGCCCCGCCCCTCCTCGGCGCCCCGCCCCTCCTCGGCGCCCCGCCCCTCCTCGGCGCCCCGCCCCTCCTCGGCGCCCCGCCCAGCCACGCCCGCACCACGCCCGCGTCCTCGCACGCCACTCCACGCCACGCCCTCTCCCCACCCAGCGCTTAGCTCTGCTCGCGCCGGCTGCACTGGAGCACCTAACGTTCCTGCCAGGCCCTGGGGCTGGCTTCAGCGGTCGCCATGACGGCAGCTGTGTTCTTCGGCTGCGCCTTCATTGCCTTCGGGCCTGCGCTGGCCCTCTACATCGTCACCATCGCCACGGAGCCGTTGCGCATCATCTTCCTTATCGTCGGGTGAGGCGGTTGCACTGGGAAACCCGGACCCGGGACTCCCCTCGCCCCGGGGGGTACTGGCGACCCCCGGCGTCCCTATCAAACTGCTGAACTATGTTGGGTTTTGGAGGGAAGAATGGTTGAGATGAGGAGATCCGAGACCCCGCTCCTCTGGGACTCCTCGCCCGCCTCCAAGGGTCAGCGGGGAAAGAATTAGAGACCCAGGACCCCAGAAAGCGGGCTCTGGGGAAGGAGCTCACACTGTGGGTCTCAGAAAGCCCTGATACTTTGCTTCTGAGTTTTTGCGTAGGGTCCATGGTTGACTTATAGTGAGTTGTGAAGCCACTTAAACTGTATGAAAAAATGTGGATAAGTTCAAATATGCATGTTTTATTTTTCTGGACACAGGAGTCCCAAATTAACTTTAGGTTCTTACAGGCTTCTGTAACCCCACAGGGGTTAAGAGCCATAGCGCCTGCGCATCGGTGCTTTAAAACATATGGATGCCCACACTACCCCAGGTCAAATAAATCAGAATGCCGAGGGGATGGGATTCAGGCTACGGATTTTTTTTTTTTTTTTAATTCCCCAAGTGATTCAGGTGTGCAGCCAAAGAGTGGAAACCTGTACAAACAGAAGCACCTGTCAGTCTCTTTTCAGGAGCTTGCTAAATATCGAACTCTGGTGGTGAATATGGTCATAATCCCAGTTTTCCTCTGCCTGGCAGCTCTTACTGAGGCTTCCCACGTACTCCTCCACCCTTGATTCGTTCTTGGCACCTGGAGAAACAGCCTGGTTAGGCCAGTGATGCTCACCTTTTCTGAGTTTCTCCACCTCTCACAACTGTATTGAAAGTGCTGCATCACGTTATCATTTAAAAAGCAATAGAGATTTGGGCAAAAGGTTTGTAAAACTTGTTATAATCATTAAAATCCACAGGAATGCTGTAAAACCCAGGCCTGGAAAACTGCTCTAGATCAGAGTGCAGGTTTTCAACTTCTGGATTTTATACCAACCACTCTGTCAATGGAGATGTAGACTTTTTTTTTCTGAAAAAGACACCTACATTTGCACATTAATGAGCAAAGCATTATTAGGAAGAGTAGCGAATAAAGTTTCCAGCCAGACAGTCCTTGGCAGATAGTCTGCAGATACTTAACAAATAATAGGGTCACTGAAAAGAGTGATTGTTAGGAAAAATCCCAGATTCCTTCTGGATTGCGTGTTCATCTCACCAGGGAAAATTCACTAGTGATTAAGACCAGTGGATCCAGAGCATCACTTTACAAACGCTTAAAAAAAACTAATCCTGTGCTTATTTTTACTTGTGACTGTCCCCTTCTCATTTTCAGAGCTTTCTTCTGGTTGGTATCTCTACTGCTTTCCTCCTTTGTCTGGTTCATGGCAAGAACCATTTCTGACAACAAAGATGAATCAGTACAGAAGTATCTGCTGATCTTTGGAGTGTTGTTCTCAGTCCTTATCCAAGAGATGTTTCGGTTTGCATATTACAGACTTTTAAAGTAAGTTAAATATTTGTTGACCTTTTCCCCAGTTAATTTGAATTATGATTTAATAATTTGAAACAATGTAATGGGGTACTTGAGGGTCCATGCCTTCCTTCATAGTTTGAAGCCAAGGGATTAGAACATTTGCAACCTGAAAATACTGAGTAGTTTAGCTTGTGGATATTCCTTCCTTCATTCACTCATTCAGAAGTACTTTTTGAGAATTTACCCAGTGCCAGTCATTATTCTAGGGACTGGGGATACATCATGATTAAAAGACAGTTTCTGACCTCAGGGAGGTTATACTATAGGAGAAAGAAACAACAAAAGAATGAATAAGAAATTACGTTATATATTAGAAGAAATAAGTGCCATGAAGAAAAATAAGCTAAAGAAATGTAGAATCAACAAAAAAAATTCCACCTTAGAATTTACATCAGCTTCCCTTTGCCACTAACTAAAACAAATAATTAAAGAGATTATACCTACCATTATTTCGATTGTATTAGGGAAAATAGGGGTTCATTTTGTGATATTTAATGTGATTTCATATCTGTAATAGAAAAACACATTTTTAAAAAAACAGTGCATCTGAGTTCCCTTTAGGGAACGTTAGGCCAGAAAGTAGGTCATCTGGGATGCATGAGGACCTCACGTGAAACCACTGATTTGAAACTCAGCCTGAACTTAGGACTGTATTTTCTTTCAGGCAGTCCATGAGATGGGCTTCGAATGTGTAGTAAGACTTGGAATGATGAATGTGCTAACTCTTAACATTTCAGCAAATGAGGTAGTTAAACCACTCCTTGAATTTCGTGGATGTGACCAAGATAGAACCTCAACGATGTCTCTGATAATAACTTCTGGTAATTCATTCTTGCTGATATGCAAGGCTTTCAACATTTTTTACTTATTGCTTTTAATAACAGGTATTGAAATTTAATAATGAAGCAATTTAAATTCAAACTGAAAATCACGAAGCCATTGCTTACAAGCAAAAGTCATATCTTAGAAAAGGTTTAAAAATGAAATTTCCATTAGTCCTTAAAAATGTTAAAAAGCAAACGGATATCAAAGATAAAATTTAAGTTTCCATGGGAACACAGTATCCTTAACAGATGGACATTCATCTGGTATGCAGCATTGACTACCATTCCAAAGTTAAATTTCACTGTAGAATGTTATTAAGATAACCAAAATCTCCCTCTTCCTGACCTCTGTCCCACTCAAGAGCCACACAGTCCAATGAAGCCTCTGTCACATGGTCATCATGCTGTCTCCTTCACAGCTGAACATTCCTCACTTCTTCATCTGGCCCTCAGAAGACATGTCTGTGGCTTCCAGAGGTCTTCCAGTCTCTTTTCATGTCAGTAGCCATGTCCCTTTCTGTCGGTGCCTGGAGTTTACCGGTGCTTGGCCGGCAGAGTCCTCTGCCGTGATCACCATGGTGCAGAGGACAGCGGCCCCTCCCGCCCTTGACCGGCGCTGTACCCTCTAAGAACCCAGCCTTGGGTTGCGCTGGGTTTTCCTGTCAGCAGCACCTTTGGCCCATGTTGGTTGCATTTTCATATGTGATGGTTCTAATTTTGAAGCAAAAGTTTGAATAGATTTTCACAGTTTAGGACATGGATTTAGTAAGCCTTTAGAACTTTAGGTTCTAAAACCTGACTTACGTAGAGTGGCCGAATAGGTATCTGCTTGTTTCTTCACAGCTCCCACCTGAAATGCAACTCTTTATTGGCACTACCTGGTGGTTCCAGAGGGCCACACACTGAACATTGGTTGACGTTTTTAATGAGGGCAGTGAGGGAATAGGGCCACATGCAGAAGGCATTACAGCTGGCAGTCTGCAGGCTCTCATGCCAGCAAGTTCAGAGAAACCCGTTTAGCTTTCTGGAAAACCATGTTTAGTGCTCCAAAAGGACCTTTGGAAATTTGCAAAAAGATATTAGGATAAACTTGTATTCACAGGTGCCTTTGGTTGCCTTTGCAAAATCCATCTTTAGCAAGCCTTTGGAATATTGTACAATATTTTTCTAGTAGATTTTAGAAATGTTGGATGTTATGTAGTTATGTGTTAAAACAAACTTGAGAATTGGAATACTGTATTCAAGGCTAACATTTATGTAGATATATTTAAGTTCCTCTCTTCTGCTACGCCATATTCAAATATAGGCACTGGTTTAATCAATATTTTAAGTATTCCACTGCCAAAGTACATTTTGAACATTTAAATTTAAAGTACTGCCTCAGTAAAATTTTCGCTATCTGAATTTGATGCCAAGATGAAAATGTGGAGAGCTTGCACCAGTATTTTCTTTATGTATATTGACTTGAAACAAAATATATATCATTACAGTTTAATATAAGTTTTTTTATGGGTCAGGCCTTGAGAATAGTACTTCATCTTGAATGAGTGAAATGTAACTTTCGGCCTTACAAAGAGTTGCACTGTGAGAAATTGGCTTGTGGCCATAAGTGATAGCCCTTTCTACCTTAATTTCTTTTTTAAAAATCCAAGTTATGATCCCGTATGTACATTGCCTAAAACATATATTAGAATTTTTTTGCTTGGATTGAAGCTTTTGAGGTTTTAATTCAATTTTGTTTTGTAATGCTAATACTATAAATATTTGGTAATTTTAGAAAATCTTCCATTTATTGAAAGAGTTCAGATAATCATGGCTATAACCAGGTGGTCCAGTTGGTTGGAGTATGGTCCCATACACCAAAAGGTTGCAGGTTCCTGGTCAGGGCACGTACCTAGGCTGTGGGTTTGATCCCCAGTCAGGGCATGTGCAGGAGGTGGTCTATTGATGTCTCTCCCTCTCTCCCTTTCTCCACACACCACCCCCCGCCCCCCGCCGCAACCACCGTCTGTCTGTGTCTCTCCCCCTCCCCCTTCCTTTTTATCTAAAATCAATGAACATATCCTTGGGTGAGGATTTTAAAAAAACAATGATTAAAAGGCATGAATAATTTAAAAAATTCCTAGAATGGTATATTTAGTTTATATATACATTTCTTGGTACTGTATCTCTTACACACACATGTAAAAATGAATCAGAACAAATGAGAAAGATGGAATGATTTACCGGTAGTTTTCAGAGATTGCATGTAAAAGACTTGGGCTTTTTCTTTTTGGTTCTTGGAAACTGTAACAAATGAAAACAAAGAATTTTCCCCTTCAGTACAATGGTCATATTAAGAACACTCTCTCTTATGTCATCGGTTGTGTGTTCTGTCTGTCAGGAGCACGGAAGCTGATGGTGTTGTGTACTTTTTCACCCCCTAACGCGGACATGGGGAACTGTTGGTGCCATAGGCCCTTCATCCCACAACCTTGTAATACAGAATGAGGAGCTTTATTAACTTGTGAGTTTGTGTATTTAATGTATTTGTCATAGCAGTACTTTGCTATACCAAATAGCAAAAAGCATTCATTACTGAGCAATTTATATAAAACAGAAATCCTACAAAATTTATTGATTCCAACACATCCTTATATTCATTTGTTGATGGAGGTTATTACTACTATCTATGTTTCTAAGCTCTAATTAGCATTTAACAACATTCTGATGACAAGTAAGTTAATTTTTTTAGGAAAATTGGATATTTTAGTTGATTACTGCTCCAGAGAAAGAAGTTGACCGTCATTGGCTCGTGTCCGTGCTGCCAAACGACCCTACCAAATGGAGAACACTGCAATGGCCAGTTGTTTCTTTTGAGTCTAGAAAAACAAAAGACCTTTTTTGTTGTTATTGCTATTTTTGTTGAACTCTGCATTGCCTTTAATTTAATGATACTTATATTTATAGTCAATGTAATTTAAATATCCTTTGAGTCAGGGTCCTGGCTGCGGGTTTCTAGCCAACAAGGGTTAGCAGTAGTGACAGTAGCAGACCGACCAGCCACGCCTTGCATTCCTAATGCACCTGTGTAGTCCACAACAGAAGCACAGCTGTGATCACTCTGAGGATCCTTTCTTATTAAACAGTATTCTAATCCTTCCTTCAGGTATTCATTTAGCTTCTTTTCTGAGGGTAATATTTTCTTTTTTAAGATTTATTCATTTATTTTTATTTTATTTATTTATTTTTATTGTTCAAGTACAGTTGTCTCCGTTTTCCCGCCACCACTTCCCCCCCACCCTCACCTCCCACCCTCAATCCTTCCCCGCTTTGGCTTTGCCCTTGGGTCCTTTATATATGTTTCTTGATGACCCTTCCCCTTCTTTTTCCCATTATTCCTCACCCCCTTTCCCTCTGGTTACTGTCAGTTTGTTCTTTATTTCAGAGTCTCTGGTTATGTTTTGTTTGTTTGTTTGTTTTGTTGTTTGGGTTCCACGTATAGGTGAGATCATTTGGTATTTGTCTTTCACCGCCTGGCTTATTTCACTTAGCATAATGCTCTCCAGTTCCATCCATGCTGTTGTGAAGGGTAGGAGCTCCTCCTTTCTTTCTGCTGCGTAATATTCCATCATGTAAATGTACCTCAGTTTTTTGATCCACTCACTTACTGATGAGCACTTAGGTTGCTTCCAGCACTTAGCTATTGTAAATTGTGCTGCTCTGAATATTGGGGTGCATAGGGTCTTTTGAATTGGAGTTGCAGTATTTTTAGGGTATAATCCCAGCAGCGGAACTGCCAGATGAAAAGGTAATTCCATTTTAGTTTTCTGAGGAAATTCCATACTGTTTTTCACAGTGGCTGCACCAGTCAGCATTCCCACCAACAATGTACCAGGTTTCCCTTTTCTCCACAGCCTCGCCAGCACTTATTGTTTGTTGATTTGTTTATGATGGCCATTCTGACCAGTGTGAAGTGGCATCTCATTGTGGTTTTAATTTGCATCTCTCTGATGGCTAGTGATGCTGAGTATCCTTGCATATGTCTCGGGGCCCTTTGTATGTCCTCCTTGGAGAAGTGTCTGTTCAAGTCCTTTGCCCATTTTTGAATTGGATTGTCTGTCTTCCTGGAGTGGACTCGTGTTGAGTTTTTTGTATATTTTGGAAATCTAACCCTTGTCTGAGGTATCATTTGCAAATATATTTTCCCATATGGTTGGTTCTCTTTTCACTTTGCCAGTGTTTTCTTTAGCTGTGCGGAAGCTTTTTATTTTGATGTCATCTTATTTGTTTATTCTTTCCTTTATGTCCCTTGCTCTAGGGGACATAACAGTGAAAATATTGCTGCGTGGACTATCCGAGATTTTCCTGCCTCTGTTCTCCTCTAGGACTTTTATGGTGTCGTGGCTTATATTTAAGTCTTTTATCCATCTTGAGTTTTATTTTTGTGCACAGTGTAAGTTGGTGGTCAAATTTCTTTGTTTTACATGTAGCTGTCCTATTCATTTATTTTTAGATAGAAGGAAAGGGAAGGAGAAAGAGAGGGACAGGAACATGGATTGATTGCTTCTCGTACATGCCCCAACCAGGGACCCAAACCACAACGCAAGCGTGTGCCCTGACAAGGAATGGAACAGGTGACCTTTCGCTTTGTGAGATGACGCCCAACCAACTGATTCACACTGGTCAGGGCCTGAGGGTAGCGTTTTATTTTCCCCTGAAGCCTGTTTGCGACAGGGGGATATGAAACAAATATGTAAAATAGATGACCATATGATTAAATGCCCATGTAGGAGTTCATCAGTATTGTAGGATTTAAGAGAAAGGAGAGATAGTGATTACCAATCATTGGTAAAGGTGGTTTCTTTGAGAAACTGCTGCTGGAGCGAGGCTCTGAAGGTTGAGTCCAGTTGAGGTTCTACAGGGTGGAAGCTAGAAGGGAGGGTAGCAGGATAAGCACAGTCTGGGCGGAAGACAAAACAAAATACCAACACAGTGGGAGTGAAGGTGTATTTCTTCGGGAATAGGAAAAACTCAGGGTGGTAGATGACACAGGATGTTAAATGAAGTACGTAGTTCAAAAAGTAGTCAGAAGTATTGCCTTTTTTCTGATGGCTTGTTTACTTATATTTTTCTTTTTTTATGTGAAAGATAAAAGGCAAAAGTGGGTTGGAAATTGTGGTTGATTGTAGATGATTGAAAATTTGCTGGTTTTTTTTGTTTAAATGGATTTTACATTTACAGTATAACCTTGTCAGATGCCTCAGTAAGTATCTGGATTTTGAAGTATCTCGTGTATTTTCCTGATATACTACTTTTTCTTTTAAAAAAATTATCTGTGTGGTTTATTTTAGAAAAGCCAGTGAGGGTTTGAAGATTGTAAACCCAGATGAGCCAGCCCCTTCTATGCGATTGCTGGCCTATGGTAAGTTAGAACTGCATGGCGTCATTAGGAAAAAAAATCAAACTTGGCATAAAAGCCATTTTTATCTTTTCTCTCTTTGTAGATGCAGTATTTTATTAGTGTCTTGGTCTGTTGGTGTACATTGTCTATTTTTCTAGCTTTTCAGGTCCTTAGGTAAAGGGGAGTGATTATAGGTGTGTGTCCATTAACTATTAGCCAGGATTGAAAGTTAGGATTTTAACACTCTAGTTAATTAACAATTTCTAAATGAAGTTACTGCTTCCTTCTCTAAGTGGTTACCAGGACTTTGGTTTTACCAGGAGGATTCTTTGTATTACTACAGTTACTGCCTCTGCACATTCTCTTTTAGAATTGTGTTTTAAAGACTGGGTCTGGGTCTGTAAGTTGAATCACCCAGTTGGCCCAGGGATCACCCCTTACAGCGCACAGTCGCCCTTCAAGTGCAGTTCCCAGGCCCGAGCCTTCCAGCTGGGTTCTGCAGACTCTGTTACCATGAACCAAAGCCAGAGCTTTAGCATCGCATACCTCTCTGCCTCACCTACTGCTCCTGTGCCTGCTAGATCTCTTTTCTCTCCTTTTTCTTCTCTGCTACTACATTCTACTATTCATTTCCTTTCCTCTCTACCCCCTTCTCACTCGATTCGGCCTTTTCTGAGGCCGCTTCCCACTGTTTTTCCAATGGCATGTGCACCCTTTCCCCTCCAACAAAGTAGTATTTCGTAGTCCTTGGAAGTTTTATTTGAAAACAAATCATGGCATGAAAGGGTTTAACAGTATTTTTATGTCTCTTTAGTGTCTGGTCTGGGCTTTGGAATCATGAGTGGAGTATTTTCCTTTGTAAACACCCTGTCTGACTCCTTGGGACCAGGCACAGTGGGCATTCATGGAGACTCTCCCCAGTTCTTCCTAAATTCAGGTAGGTGCCTGGTAGCTATGAATGTTCGGGCTTCTAGTCTGAATGATCATTTCCTATTGGAGTTCCCTGGCTTAGGAATTCAAGTGAATAGAAATTTATGTTATACTTTGTAAAGGCAAAATACTGTTAGACATCACAGCGTAAAGGATCTAGGAAAATAAAAAGTTTGGTCAGAGTATTTTAGAATTTTAGAGTGGAATATAGCTTGTATAAAGTTTATTTTATTATATTAACAGTGTTGCTGTATAGCTGATATATTACAAGTGAATTTTTATAGTCTATATGCTCTTTCTTGTTTTTATTAATTTATCTTAATATAAGCCCTAATCTTTTTAAATTATATTTTATTGATTATGCTAGTACAGTTGTCCTGAATTTTCCCCCTTTGCCTCCCTCGACCCAGCAGCCCGCACTCCCTCAGGCAGTCTTGCTACCTTTGCTCATGTCCTTGGGTCATGCATATAAGTTCCTTGGCTACTCCATTTCCTACACTGTACTTTACATCCCCTTGGCTATTCAGTGACTACCTATTTGTATTTCTTAATCCCCTCACCTCCTCACCCATTCTCCCACTCACCCCTGCCATCTGGCAACCATCAAATGCTCTCCATATCCATGATTCTGTCTCTGTTCTTGTTTGCTTAGTTTTTTAGATTCAGTTGTTGATAGATATGTGTTTTTGCCATTTTATTGTTCATATTTTTTATCTTTTTTTTCTTAAATAAGTCCCTTTAACATTTCATATAATAATGGTTTGGTGATGACGAACTCTTTTAGTTTTTCTTATCTGGGAAGCTCTTTATCTGCCCTTCCATTCTAAATGATATCTTTGCTGGATAGAGTAATCTTTAACTGTAGGTCCCTGCTTTTCATGACTTTGAATATTTCTTGCCAATCCCTTCTAGCCTGCAACGTTTCTTTTGAGAACTCAGCTGACAGTGTAATGGGAATTCCCTGTAGGTAACTATCTGCTTTTCTCTTGCCACTTTTAAGATTCTCTCTTTCTCTTTAACCTTTGACATTTCAATTATGAGGTCTTGGAGTGGGCCTCTTTGCATCCATCTTGTTTGGGTAACAAGCTTCCTGGACTTCCATGTCTACTTCCTTTACCAAATTAGGGAAGTTTTCTTTCACTATTTTTTCAAATAGAGTTCTAATTTCTTGCTCTTTTCTCCTGGCACCCCTATGATGTGAATGTTGGACCTCTTGAAGTTGTCTCAGAGGCTGCTTATACTGTCCTCATTTGGAGGGAATCTTTTTTCTTCTTCTTGTTTTGATAGGTTGTTTTTTGCTTCCTTATGTTCTAAATCATTGTTTTGATTCTCAGCTTCATCCACTCTACTGTTGTTTCCCTGTTAATTGTTCTTTATTTCAATTCGTGTATCCTTCATTTCTGACTGAATCTTTTTTATGCTGTTGAGGTTATCACTAAGTTCCTTGATTATCCATATAATGAGTATTTTGAACTGTGCATCTCATAAATTACTTATGTCCCTTTTGTTTAGTTATCTCTTTTTCTGGAGCTTTGATCTGTTCTTTCACTTGGGCCATGTTTCATTGTCTCTTTGTTTTGGAAGCCTCCCTGTGTTTGTTTATGTATTAGGTAGAGCTGCTTTGATTCTGTGTCTTGGTAGTGTGGCCTAATGTAGTAGGTGTTCTGTAGGGTCCAGTGGCACAGCCTCCCCTGTCACCCAAGCTGGGTACTCGAGGTGTACCCTTTGTGTGGGCTGAGTACACCCTCTTGTAGTTGAGCCTTGGTTGCTGTTGTCAGATCAATGGGAGGGATTTACCCAGGCCAGTCAGCTGCAAGGATTGGCTGTGACCACTGACCACCAACCTCCACCCTCTGTGGAGGATCAGCTGTGCAGGGGCCGGGTGGTGGTGCTCCAGCCTGGTCTGTAGCTGACCACTGGGTACACTGGCTCTAGATTTCCCCAGGTGATGCAGGCCACGATTAGCCCCAACCTGTGTTTTGCTTGGGGCCATCCTTCCTGAGCTATAAAGCAATCTGAGATGGCTGCTACTTGAACTGGGCTTGAAGATTCCCAGGAGAAGCCAGTCTAGGCTGGCTACTGCTAGTATGAGGCCTGGGGCTCACTGAGATCAACTGTTGCTTGTCTGAAAGGATTTAGGAAGTTGTGCAGCATGAGCCAAGACCAGCCATTCATATAGAAAAGCAGCTGGGGTGGGCCGTTAAGTTGGATGGGGCTGAGTCTCTGGGGATCTCCAAGGCAGGTCAAACAGTGTTAGCCAGGTTGATGGAGTCTCAGATATGGCACCAGATTGCTGGTTCTGTGGCTGTATAGGGGGAGGGTTTAGAAAAGGGACAATGGTCTCTGCAGTTCCTCCCAGGATGCCACTGGTGCCTTTCCAGCTGCTACCCTGGTGCTGGAGCTCAGAGGGAATAAGTCCAAGTAGGTGAATCAGTGTGTGGGTCCTTTAAGAGGAACTGCTTAAGGCTTCAGCAGATTCTTCCACTAACAATCCCCACTGGTTTTTTCAGCCAGAAGTTGTGGGGAGTTCTCTTCCTGACACTGGAACCTGGGCTGGGGAGGCCTTGTGTACATCTGAGACTCCTCGCTCCTGAGATATCCCTCCTGAATTTTTATTCACCACACATGGGTGTGGGACCAACCCATTCTATGTCTGCAGCCCTCCTACCAGTCTGGATAGATATGGTTTCTTTAATTCCGTAGTTGTCAGACTTCTATTCAACTCGATTTCTGACAGGAACCAGTGATAATTGTTATACATTTTAGTTGTAATTTTGATGTGGTTGTGCAAAGAGGCAAGCCATGTCTGCCTGTGCCTCCATCTTGACTGTAAGTCAGCTCTAATCTTTAATTAATTTGTTACCTTGGCCCCTTTTTGGGATAGGCAGTATAATTTAATATTGAAATTGAGAGGAAAAAAATGGTTCTTGTTTAACGTGAAGTAATGTAATATATCAAAAAATATATAATTAAACATCTACAGATCATTTAAAGAATGACTATTCATCTTCCCTGTTCCTTGAAAACTAGAGCGTTAGCAAGACCTTAGAGTCCTTTGTTTCCCATCACTCCTCCCTCACTGGGAGCCATTGTCCTGATTTTGGGTTATTAACTCCCTAGGTCAGTCAGGTTTGAAAGTGAGGTTTTTAACATGTATACATGTTTTGTTTTGAAGGTATTGGGTTGGCCAAAATGTTTGTTTAGTTTTTTCCAAACGATGGCTCTAGTAGTGCTTAATTGTCTTTAACTTCATTCAAAACAATTTTGTTAAATTGTATTGTGACAGCTGTCATATCAGAGTGCATTTAAAAAATTTTATCAAAATTGATAATTTTTGTGCAACCATTTTAATATTGAAGATGGAAGAAAATAAGCAACATTTTTTTGCCTATTATGCTTTATTATTTCAAGAAAGGTAAAAATGCAACTGCAATGCAAGAAAAAGATTTCTACAGTGTATGGAGAAGGTGCTGTGACTGATGGAACATGTCAAAAGTGGTTTGCGAATTTTCTTGGTACTATTGACATTTTGGCCAAATAATTCTTTGCCGTAGGGACTGTCTTATGCATTGGAAGATGTTTAGCAGCACCTCTGGCCTCTACCCACTAGAAGTCAATGGTGGAAGATAGCCAACATACTCAAAATATCCAAATCAATAAAGTTATTGGTGAAAATGAAAAATATATCTTTTATTTTATGGAAAAAAACATATGGATATTTTGGCCAATCCAATAAAACATGAAAGTTTTACCTTCATGTATGTATCTGAAAGAAAATTAATATTTAATTTTCCTGCTTTTAAATATTTAAAAATAAATCACACTATGTTCTTTAGAAAGTGAGAGGAAAAATGATAATAGATGAGTTGACCCTTTTATCCAAAGATGCAGTATAAAAAGACCATGTCATTTAAAAGTGCTTTTTTTCACAAAGTAAAAATTGTTATCATGATGCAGTGATCACACATTTGAGAGTTGGTAATGTGCATAATTAACATATGATTTCTCCTAAATTTTACAAGAAGAATCTTTTAAAAGTAATTTTTAAAAACCCCACTGTGTGATTTGTTATCTGCACAATTTATATCATTGAAATAAGTGACCTCATTCACATAGTCTTAACATTAAATAATTATTTATTTAACTTCTACACTGAAGTCATTTCTATCCTCAAGGAAGTTAGTCTTTAGTAGGGGAAATAAGACCCTAAAAAAGTGATTAAGCATTTCAGTACAGTTTAATAATAGAAAAGATATAAGGAGGTATGACAAAACTGTACAGAATATTGCTGCAGAAATGTAGAGATATTCTGCACGTTGTAGTGATCCCTAAACCCCCTGGACACTTTTCGTCATTTCAGTTTGGGCCTTAGCACCTCTTGTGTCGATGATTATCTTCCACCCATCCCCAGCCAGTTAGTCTTCCCTCACACACTTTCCGTGCGCCCATCCTGTACACGGCCACCAGACTAATCTCCCCTGTACAGCCGTGTCTGCCCTAGGTCTGTAGGATGTAAAGCCCTTTGCATCTGGCTGCAAGTTAGAGGACAGGAAAGTGTGTTAATGGGTCATACTTACTTAGTGGTGCTTCCAACACAGCAAATTATCTTCTTTTTAAACATTCCATACTTAGGAGTTTTTAAAATGATTATAGTACTGTCAGGTTTTTAGAACAAATGTACTATTAATAGCTAAAGTCTGTTAGAGTCCAGTATAAATGAACAAAACATAATCGGAGGGGGCTTTACCGGTACAGATCTCCGTATTTTCTTAAATTTGCCTGTTACACTGCTTACATCAGCCACTTCCTTTTGGTTTGGAAGTGGCGTTCTCCTAGTGAAACGTATTTTTCTGCTTCTTTCACTAGATGGTGCTAATCCGCCTTGGTGAGCTAGGTTGTTTTCCTAGGACCAGCTTTAAATGATTCTTTGGGAAGAAAGTAAAAGAAACATATGCTAGCAGTTTGAGGATTGTATTTGTAGTTTCTGTAAATTCACAGGAAAATTTGCAGAAAATAAAATATTTACTGTCTAGTGAAGTCAGGGTGGCAGGCTGCCTGTGCTTGGGATGAGCGCTTACAGCGTGAAAGAGGAGCTGTTGCTTCTCCACGTGCAGGAGTCTCTTGTTTGTATAGTCTTGTTCTTTGGAGTGTACACTTTGAATTCTACATTTAAGAAATTACTTTTTTTTTGCATTTAAAAGTAATCCATAATTTGTATACATTTTTGTTTATTTATAATTGCTGTTGTTACCATTTATTTAGGCATGAGCTCATTTTTAATTTTTCAGTTAAATCTATTAAGTTTATATGTCAGTTTAATATATTCCAATATAACTGCCAAAGTAATAAAATAAATAAGGAATATAGAGGTTATTAATTAGTATATCTATGTTCATATAAGATATATACTATATGATATCTATATGTACATGGGTTTCCATGGTATACATAGGTATAATTTATAAATAACATATGGAAGTTAATTCTGTTTTATTTGTCATTGTGTAGTAGACTAGCATTAACTTATACTAGAATCATTACCATTACTTGGTAATGCTAAATAGAGGCAAAACGGTGGGACTTGGAATCCTAAGTTCAAGTCTTATCCTGGCTCATTAATTTAGTATTTTTAACGAGTCCATGTGCTCATTTAATCACTCATTTCAAATCATTGTCAAGCATTTTTACTCAATAGGAGTTATACCAAGCTGTGAAAATACATCTCAGTAAATGTCTGTACCTTCCACTCATAGTAGGAGTAAAGACAACAGCTGACTATAGTGAGGTGTGGTAAATTCTGCAATGAGGAAGAACCATGAGCACACAGAAGACAAGCCCTAACCTGTGCTCAGATGGTACTGAACTTCTCCTTTGTAGTACTTACTGCACTTGTAGTAACTGGTCATCTGTGTAGTGATTTGTTTAGGTCTTTCTCTCCAACCGGATGCTAAGGACTGTCTGTCTTGTTCATTGCAGTATCCCTAGAACCTTGTGGAATATTTTGTTTTTAGATGGACTCATAAATACTTATTTTAAAAAATGAAGGCTAGGCACAGCTTATGGAAGAAGTGCTGGTTGAGTAGAGACTTAATGGATGAATGCAGTCATGCCCAGGGAACATGTGCTGAGAAGTGTCTCACGAGGCAGTTTTGTCCTGTGCGAACCTCAGAGTGCACTTACACAGACCTAGATGGGATAGCCTGCTGCACGCCTAGGCTATCTGGTCTAGCCTCTTGCTCTAAGGCTACAAGTCTGTACAGCGTAACAATTTGAGAGGGGAAAATAACCCACCCTGTTTTCAACTTCACGGGTCCGTCTGGCCTTCCTCGGCAATCTCAGCTTGCTTCTGTGCAGCTCCACGACTCCTGGCATTTACTGACCTGCTTCGTGCCCACCAAGGATGCTCTTCACCACAGGGCCACTGGCACCAGCTCACTTTTCTATCTCCGTAGTTCTGCTTCAGGGAGTCAGGGTGTTCGCACCAGGGCTGCTGCATCGCACAGGCTGGGGCAACTGTAACACTGTACCGTGTTTTTTTGGGGCACTCTGAGGTTTTCCAACACCATTTCTGAAATGGTTTTTAGCCAAATTTCCCAGAACTAGACTTTTACTATTATATACATAAATGTTTGAAAATCTTTATGGTTCTTTTAAGAAATTAATCAAGCTTGAGGTGTATTGTGAAGGATAGATCTTTTTCACCTTTTTCATTATCCTAAAGTTTTTCACCAAAGATTTACTTGAATATTTTGACTTACAAAGGTTTACTTGGATATCAGTCTTGAGATTGAAGTCCTTGAGATTCAAGTCTCCATAGCAGGCTGCTCTTCCATCTCCAGGAGGACTTTCTCCTACCTCAGTAGAACAGTGACTTGAAGTACTGCTGACTGCTCATCAGAAATTCTGGAGGACAGAGGACAGCGGGGCGACATTTCCTCACCTGGGCTGAACACCTCCATCCTTTCTGTGGCTCAGGTCGAGAACTGCAGTCATTTCTAACTCTTTTCTTCTTCTCGTAGTTCACATTCAACTCAACTCCACATCTTATCTCCACCTTCTATTTAAATCTCCACCCAGGTTCTTCTGGGCTTGTTTGTGATTTATACATGACAGCAGGAATAAATGGTTTGGAGCTAGTTTGGAACAAACATTTAAAGAAAAGTTAAATCTGCTGGTGCAGAAACTATTCCAGACCTGAGGTAAACATGGAAATTTCCTAGTTAATTTCAAGGAATCTGTGAAGCATTAATGCAGAGTGATGACGTTCTGAGAGCCCACACTCTGTCGACTGCCAGAAGGTGGGGCCCCCATTAGGGATTTATACGTACCCCAGGTTCCTGTGAGCACCGCCGTGGAGCCCTACTCCCAATGGCAACTCCAGCCACTGAGTTTTGGTTTATTATGTAGCATTTTTGTGACAACAGCTGACTAATAGAGTTTCGAGGGTTTTTTTTTAACATGTTACTCGTGGGAAAAAAAAGAGTTGACTCGTGATTATTCAAAGAACCTTCATTGGATCAACAAGGATCCTAGGCTTTCTTAGCACTTTTGGGGTCAGATAATTCTTCGTTGGGGGGGGTTGTCTTATGTGTGGTAGGATGCTCAACAGTGCCCCTGACTTCTGTGGACTATATGCCAGAGGCACCCCACCCCAGCTGTGGCAACCACAAATGTCCACAGACATTGACTAATGCCCTCTGGGGGCAAATGATCCCAGCTGAGAATCGCTGAGTCAGAAGATAGACTTGGGTTTAGTTTGAGAATGAACTTTCCTACAGTGAATGTTTGAATGAAGTAAACTCCTAAACTGGAAGTATTTGAAGCGGACCCTGTGGGATCTACTTTTCCATCACACAGGGAATTAGATCAGGCAGCCTCTCAGGGGCTTCCCACTGACTCCTCACTGGTGAGCTAATTATTGAGGAGAGAATTTCTTTGTTCTTCAACATTTGCTAGAAGGCCCTTAAACATAAAATTACACCCTTGGCAATCTTTCTGGCTCGTAAACACACTTTGAGGGCATTTTCATAAATATAAAATGGTTAATGCTACTTAAACACCTGTAATCATTCAAATTGCTTTCAGGACATGGTCGTTATGATCTGGTTGGTATTAAGTACGATGCCTTAATGCCTTAGTGTACTGTGCCTTCCTTGTGGCTCTGTGATGTGAGATGATTTTCAAAATGTCTCTCTTTAATCTTGGAGAATGCTATTTGATTAGTAATATACGTACTACACCTGTATTACAATAAACTAGGTCACAGAATTCTCTTACATTTTTTAAAGCAAAAGTTTAAAGTTAAACCCATTTTACAGGAAAGGCATTTTCAGAAACATTAATTCAGTTCTGTGGCCTGACTTCTACTTGGGCCACAAGAGATTAGAGATTGCTCAAGAATCCAGAGAGTTTCTGTAACCAAGAGGGATGGAGGAGTCTCTCACTTCACAAAACCCTGACGCCCTAGACCCTCTCTTACTTGGAAAAAAAGCCAGAAGCCCATTGTTAATCACATGCTGTGTGTTGCTGCCACCACCCAGCAGCAGCCCTTGGCTCTCTCTGGCATGGTTAGAGATACTCTGAAGTCAGGGGAGACCAGAAGATAGCAATTTCTGTGCTGGCAGGACCCAGTTTTAGAATTACCTGCCATCCTAGGCTACTGCCTTTGCAAAGACAGAAAAGTAGGTATCAGGAATGAGGGAGAGAGGGACAGGTGTGAAAATGAGGATATTTATGAATCTGGGCTAGAGTATTTGGGGTATATTCAGGAAGGATAAAAGAACCAAGTAGTTAAATGTAGCCTCTTAAAGATAACACTGAAACATTTTGCTTAGGAATGGTTCGATGGAAATACTCTATACCAAGAGAATTTGATTTAAAACATGATTAGAAGAGGAAGTCCGTTATTGAACTTGACAGCGCAATTTCACACATTCAGTACTTACTAGAATTGCTCGGTTTTCTGGTTAGTGTTTTAAAACATTATTAATTATGGAAAACTCTTTTCATTAATCTGGATTATAAACTACTTTTGATAATCTTATGGTTAATTTAGGGAGGTTTTTTTCTGCTTTTAAGAATATTAGAACAAAACAAATTTTAGGGTTAGATTCACTGAAGGACTTTTCGAGTTTTCTATTTAGGAACATGAGACGAGAAAGGTTTTGTAATGCAAAGATAATAAATACCCTGTAGATACTGTTAGCAAACCTTCGTTTCTAGTTGGAGGTGACCCCATTTACTAGGGGGAAGTTTCAGAACAGCGTGTTCGCAGCCGCAGCTGTGTGCGTGGGAGAGTGGTTTAGATGCCCAGGTCTTGGTTTCTGTTGGACCTCTAACCAGTTGCGGAGAGAATAAACAATAAAATCCCGGTCTTCCAAATAGCACATTATAATAGTATAAAGACTTAAAATGACCATGGAAGCCAGCCAGAAAATAGTGCTAGCTGAATAAATAAGCAGCCAAGTAGAAGTGTACAGTGTTTCAATAATTATCCAAGAGGTCCCTGTTAGAGATTGTGTGTGTGTGTTTTTAAGTATTTTTTATTGATTATGCTATTACAGTTTTCCGAATTTTTCCCCTCTTATTCACCCTCCACCCTGCCCCCTCAACCTTCCAGCATTCCCCCCCCCCCCGCTTAGTTCATGTCCATGGGTTGTACATATAAGTTCTTTGAGTCCTCTTGTTTCCTGTACCATTTTTTATCTCTCCCCGTCTATTTTATGCCTACTAATTATGCTGCTTCTTTCCTGTACTTTCCCCCCCATTCCTCCCTTCCCACTCCCCACTGACATCCCTCCGTGTGATTATCCATTTCTCTGATTCTGTTCCTGTTCTAGTTGTTTGCTTAGTTTTTGTTTTCATTGTTTTTCTTTTCTTTTAGGTTCATTTGTTGATAGTTGTGAGTTTGTCATCATTTTACTGTTCATATTTTTTATCTTCTTTTTCTTAGATAAGTCCCTTTAATGTTTCATATAATAATGGCTTGGTGATGATGAACTCCTTTAACTTGACCTTATCTGGGAAGCACTTTATCTGCCCTTCCATTCTAAATGGTAGCTTTGCTGGATAGAGTCATCTTGGATGTAGGTCCTTGCCTTCCATGACTTTAAATACTTCTTTCTAGCCCCTTCTTGCCTGTAAGGTTTCTTTTGAGAAATCAGCTGATATCTTAATGGGCACTCCTTGGTAGGTAACTCTCTCCTTTTCCCTTGCTTCTTTTAGAATTTTCTCTTTGTCTTTAATCTTGGATAACTTAATGCTGATGTGTCTTGGTGTGTTTCTCTTTGGGTCCAACTTCTTTGGGACTCTCTGGGCTTCCTGGATTCCCTGGAAGTCTGTTTCCTTCCACTGAGTGTCTTCAGTGGTCTTAACTCCACACCACCACATCACCAGACACCTCTTGTAGGGCAGTTTCCCTTTCTAGTATCTTCACTGGGATTAAAATATGTCATTTTAGTTTAGTCAGCCAATGTCCCAGAGTTAAAAAAAATCCCTCTTCTACTGTAAGTATTCACCATCATTTACAGAAATGGTGGCATGCTGTCATGAGATGTAATGACTTTTCTCCCGCAACAGCAGTTTTGTCTTTTTAATATTGTTTTGTGTGCTTTTGACTTTGTATAAGTGAAGTAATAGTCATTTTTTCACAATATGCTTTTTTCTTCCACTCAGCATTATATTCTTGAGATCATTTATACTGTAGATCATTTAGTATTCCATGTGTGAATACACTACAGTTTATGTATTCTGGTAATGATGGACATTTTTTGTTATTGCAAATGGTGCTGACGTAAATATTCACATATATAGCTCCTTGCGCAAATATGTGGGAGTTTCTCTAGGGCAGTGGTTCTCAAACCTGACTGCATCAGAATCAACTGGAGGGCTGTTTAAACAGGTTCCTAGGCTCATTGCACCTCATTCTGTAAGTCTGGGGTGGGTCTCAAGAATTTGCATATCGAACAAGTTCTAAGGTGCTAACCATCTATTGATTTCAGAACTAACTGCTTCAGAGTATAGATTTGCCTGCAGAATTGCCAGAGTGAAATGGAGAATGCAGATTTTAGCTTTAGTAGATAATGCTAGATTGTTTTCCTACCAGCAGTGTGAAAGAGAGTCATCAGACTTATATTTTTGCCAGACTGGTAGGTGTTAATGGTATCTTGTTAAATGGCCCAAAAAGGGAAATCTGTATGCCTTTATTTTTTTATGTTAAAGCTTTCATAATATGTGGAACTTGACCATGTTAAATGGAAGAACGTTATCCAGGACACACACAGTATTCCACAGGAAAAGCTGTGTGTGCTAATCAAATTCAATTTCAGTTGCTAAACAGGAATCTTAGGTAATTATTGCAATGTTTAATATTTTTATTCTTCCTTTGGCCTTTTAAAAAATATCCAAGGAGAAATTTCACTTTAGTGAAAAGACTTGTTTAAACTGAAGAGACTCCTTTTAATTGAGAAAAGTCTCTCTTAATGAGTGCAGAAGGCTAACTTAGAAAGAGCTGATTAGATGTCACATACTGCATTCCTCAGAGGAACTCCTTGAAAGCCAGATTCAAGTTGTCTTTTTAACAGATTCACAGTCTAGAGAAGCTCCTACAAAGCTGACCCCTTGTTCAGAAACGTTGCTTTCTGAGTTACCGTTGGAGCAAATGTGTGTCACGGTCCTGCTTCCGCCCATCGGTAAACCCTCACAGTGGTGTGATCTGCCCCAAGGGCCTGTGTATCATGACCAGGTGTTCGGTGGGCTTTGGCATCGGCTGTTCGTATGACTAGGCACTAATGGGTGGCTCTCTTTCAGCCTTCATGACGCTGGTTATCATATTGCTGCACATGTTCTGGGGCATTGTAGTTTTCGATGGCTGTGAGAAGAGGAATTGGTATGCCCTTCTGGTAGTTCTTCTGACCCACCTGCTGGTGTCAGCCCTGGTGAGTACTGCCACTGTGCTCAAACTGTTTTTTGGGGCTCCAGTCCACAGGTCTCAAATGGTAACTTCCACTCTAAATGGAATAAATACATGCTTGTGGGAAAATGAGGAAATTCGGAAAATTTGTTTAAAAGGATGGATGAACGTCCTGACTGGTGTGGCTCAGTGGATTGAGCGCTGGTCTGTGAATGCAAAGGTCGCTGGTTCAATCCTCAGTCAGGGCACATACATGGGTTGTGGGCCAGGTCCCCAGTCGGGGGTGTACAAGAGGCAATCACATATTGATTTCTCTCCCTCTCTTTCTCTCTCCCTTCCCCTCTCTCTAAAAATAAATAGATAAAATCTTTTTAAAAAAAGAATGGATGAATGATAAATAATCATCAAAGTCTTATTACAGAAAGACAACTATTAATTTGGTGGTTGATCTCATTAAAGATTTTTTTCTAGTGTCTTTCTTTTTGAATGGGAATAGTCAAACCTAAAATAGTCTTGCATTGGTGTTTGCCGTGTAACACATCTTAAGCAATTTACATGTTCTTGTAAATCCTTTTAACATATAAATTTTAATGGCTTTATATCATTACATAAAGATTATATTATAGAGTGAGCTTAAGTGACTGATCCCTTCTTTTTCTACTTTTGGTTATTATAATGCTGTCTTAGACATCTTTGTACATGGAACTTTTTCAATATGTTGTTCCAAGGAATGGAATTGTGAAGTCAAATGGCATGGATATTTTTAAAGCCCTTGATACAAATTGCTAAAATACTGTCCACAGGGTTGTACCGTTTTTACTCTATCTGATCAATAGCAAGAGTGACCATTGCTCTGACGTTACAATAATGTCGGTTTTCAAAAGAAATGTTTAAAACTAAAACTTGACCAGACACATTTGTAAGTACTGTCGAATGCCTTGGGTCTGACTTTTATTACAGTTTGTCAGATATTTACATCAGAATTCTCCCCATCACTGCCTTATCCAGACTCTTATTATTTTTCATCTAAAGGATTTAAAAGGTTTCTTCTGATGGTGTCCTGCCTCATGTTGCTCTCCTCTCCATCCATTTAGAATTTAAATCAGGTGTTCTTATACCGGCCTCCTTTTCCCCTTATCCAATCTGATTGCCTCTCTCACCAAAAGCCTTTCAGTGATGCAGGCTACTAACGTTCCCGTAATATGATGGCAACTATATAAAGTCAAATCTTCTTGAAAAAGGACTGGAAATAATGCATTAAATATTCACAGCATTTATCTCTGGGTGGATTCTTTTATTCTTTATAGTTTTTGGCATGTTCCAAATTTTCTACAACATACATTTTATTTATTTACTTAAAGATTTTATTTATTTATTTATTTTTAGAGAGAGGGGAAGGGAGGGAGAAAGGGAGATAAACATCAATGTGTGGTTGCCTCTCGCACACTTACTACTGGGGACCTGCCCCGCAACCCAGGTATGTACCCTAGACTGGAATTGAACTGGTAACCCCTTGCTTCACAGGCTGACACTCAATCCACTGAGCCACACCAGCAAGGGCTGCAACATACATTTTGTAATCAGAAAGGAAGTTACATGAAAAAGCAACTGTCTTTCTTATGGATCCAATTGACCACTCATTTGACAAATAATTTGTTGAGTACTTTCTATGTTCCAGGTACTGTTCTAGGTGAACAAAACAGTTTAGTGACCAAACTAAAGATCTCTGTCTTTATAATCTAGTGGGGAGAGAGAGGCAATAAGCAAGAAACATAATCAGAAATTGTATAGTATGCTAGAAATTGATAGATACTGTCGAAGAAAGTAGGGGTAGAGAAGGTTGAAAGGGATCCAGAGTGTGGGAGATGGAGGGATGTTGAATTTTTTGAATTAGGCAGCCAGAATAGGCTTCACCGTGAAGGTGACATTTGAGCAAAGACATGAAACAGAGTTGGTTATGTGGCTGTCTGGACAAAGAGCATCCTGAATTGAGGAGCCAGAGGCAGAAGGTTGAGCATGTCTTTATATATTTATTGGACATTTGGATAATTCTTTTATAAAGTGCCTGTTCAAATCCTTTGCCCATCATTGTATTGGGTTGTCTCTCTTTTCTGTTTTGATTTTTAGGGGGTCTTTATATATTATTTAAAGGAGGCCTTTGTCAGTTGTATGTATTGCAAATAACTTCTACAAGGTGGTTTGTCTTTATATTCTCCTAATGTCTTTTTATGAATGAAATTTATTCAATGTAGTCTAATCATTTTTTTCTTTATGGTTTGCATTTAAAATTTAATTAATTTGATGTGTAGAATTATTCTGAAAAAGAATCCAGAAAATGTTCAGTGCCTACCATGCCCACAGATGCCTCTTGAGAAAAACATTCTTTCTACATAAGGTGCTACCTGCAAAATTAGCCTATTTCCACAGCCAGAGCTGATAGGCGGGGCTGGTGCTTAGCCAGGGACATGTGCAGGGAGAGGGAGTGTGAGGAAAGTGAGGAGCTTTGGGGGCCCTCCCCTATCCCTGGTACTCAGAGGTGTATGGTGACAAACTGACCCAATCAGATCCGCTCCTTTGTTTTTTTAAAAACATTTTATTTCTTTTTTAGAAAGAGTGTAAGGGAGGGAGAAACAGAGGGAGAGAAACACTGATGTGAGAGAGAAACATCAATCAATCAATTGCCTCTCACACACCCCAAACTGGGGACCTGTCCCACAACCCAGACCTGTGCCCTGACCTGGGATCGAACTGCAGATCTTTCAGTTCCCAGGCCAGTGCCCAACTCACTGAGCCACACCAGCCAGGGCAGTCCCCTCCTTTGTTAAGCGGCTAGGTGGGAACCTGTCTCCCCATGTCACCCTGTCCCAGCAGAGGATCTCTCCTGTCAAAGGTCAGTTCCCCGACTTGGGGCTAGACCTGATTCTTTCCTACTTCATGACTTCACTTCTTCAGTTGTGCCCTTTCTCCTCGGTCACCGGCTTCTCCATCTTCTGACCGGCTTCCTGCTCTGCCCCCTTCGCCGCCACCCTTCTCTCCCTGTTCCCCATCACAGCAAAACTCAGTGCTGTCCCCACAAATCTGTCTTCACTTCTTTACCTCTCATGCTCTAATTCAACCTGGCATCTTCTCAGCCACCCCTTTCAAACTGTACTTGTCAGGGTCACAGAGGACCTCCTTTTTCCAGATCTGATGGACATTGTTCTTTTTTCATCTCAGCACCCTTAAAAAGAGCTCACCGCCTTCTCTTTGAGGTGTTCTCTTTTGACCTCTGCATCGCACTGTCCTGGTTTTCCTCTCACCTCGCCGTTCGCTCCTCTTAGACCCCTTTGCTGATTCTCTCACTAAGTCGAGCCACTAGTGTGGCGTTGACACCTCTAATTTGCTCCGGCGAAGGCACAAAGAATTTATAAGTGCTCTCAGGCCTTGGCCCTGACTTCT
Source organism: Macrotus californicus (assembly GCA_007922815.1). NCBI lineage: Eukaryota > Metazoa > Chordata > Mammalia > Chiroptera > Phyllostomidae > Macrotus > Macrotus californicus. The sequence continues at coordinate 24,389 of VMDR010000731.1, forward strand.
CTTTTCCCTTCTCTCTACAGTAGCTCCATGGGTCATCGCACTCAGAGCTGCGGCTTTAAATGCCATGCATGGACTGTGCCTCTATATTCCTTTCTCTAGTCCAGGCCTCTCCTCCCCCATCCTCATGTATCTAACTTCTTACCTGACACCTGCCTTTTGAATCTCACAGGTAAGTCACTCTTAGCTTGTCTTGTTGAACTTGATTCTCACCCACCACTCCAAGATTGATCTTCTTCAAGTCTTTATCTCATTAAATAGCACCACCATTTACCAAAAGCCAGAAACGTGGAAGTTACTCTTGGCCTTTCACCGCCCCTCACACCCCCTCCATTAGCAGGTCCTGTCCGTTCTTGTCACCCACCCTCCAGCTCTACCTCCACCGCCCTGGTCTAAGTCCCCTCCTGCACTCTCCTCAGCCAGTGGAGGGTCTTCCTAACTGGTCTCACTGCTTTCATCACAGCCTCCCTTAACCCTTCTCTGCAGTCTTAAAAATCTGAGTCAAGTCATTCAGCTCCCCCACCTAAAACACTTTGTGACACTCCGTTGCACTAAGTGTAAAATCCACATTCCTTACTAGCATGCTTTGTAGCCGGCCCTGCCTTCCTCTCTACCCCACATGATGATCTTGACGCTTCCCAAGTTCTCAACTGACCAAGCTCCTTTGGTTCCCTCCCTCGGCCTGCACAGTCTGGCTCACTCCACCTCCTGTGTGTCTCAGTTTAAATGGCACTTCCTCAGGGCCTTCCTCGACCACCCTAAGAATGTCACTGTATTTTTACCTATTCTATCACCATCACACTTATAATTATTCTGATCTGGTATTCATCATAATTTGTGATGATGTAATTTACTTATTTCTTCATTCATTACCTGTCTGCTGTACTAGTGTATGAGCTCCGTTAGGGTAGACACTATGGCCCTTCCCCATTGCATAACACAGCACTCTCGGCCTCCCTCCCCCTCGGTGTTCTTCAGGTGAACTTGTGGATGTGGAATCCACAGTAGTCGTGCAGCTGAAAAAGAGATGCTGTTCCTTCATGTTCCCTTGGATACTAAGGATTCATCCTGAAGTAACTTGGACTTGTCTGGCTTTCTTTCAAATTCTAAGAGCCAGTTAACACAGAAATGATGATAAATAGGGCCCAGTTACGTAACATGTATCTTCTGTTGGGTATTCCATTAGGTTCTGGCTTCTGATGACATTCTAGGGTTGCCATTTGAATACAACAAAGCACAGATCTATGGGCTGGTGTCTGTTCACTAGTTTAGTCCATATGTCTTTGTGGGTTCTGGTGTTCTTCAAGACATGACATACATCGTATGTTTGGTGAAGCACACCACAGCTTTAAAAGTGTTTCATGTTTTCCTTTATCTTCGGTTGCTCCACGTGTTTAATAAGCTAGCCGTTATTACCCAAGCTGATTTATTTTTCCTCTGCAGACCTTCGTCAGCCCTCACTATGCAGTAAGTCTGGTGTCAGCATACGTGATCTTGGTGCTCATGGGCATCTGGGCATTCTCTGTGTCTGGAGGCAGCTGCCGAAGCCTGAAAATGTGCCTGCTCTGCCAAGACAGGGACTTCCTCCTGTTCAGCCCGCGCTCCAGATAACCCCTGAGAACTGTACTTCTCAAACAGTAAGCTGCCTCTTTGGAGGAAGCACAGCTGTGCCTTTTTCTTATATTCCCTCTTCCCGGTGCAATCTGGTAAAAAACAAAACTATCTGGATACGGCTTTCACGCAACACTCTGAAAGGGAGTGGTGAGACGGGGCCGCACAGGAGAACCACTCAGCCGGGAAGCATAAAGAATACTGATTTCTGGCCTTCACCCTCCCATTTTAATTGATCGGGGCATTTGGCAATTCTTAAACATTTTAAATTTTTATTTATTTTAATTTTATTGTATTTTTTTTCATTCAGTAATTTTTAAAAGCTTCCTAGATTACTCTGATGTGCAGCCAGGTTGAGAACCATCGATGTCCAAATAGGAACTTCCCGAGACTGCCACAGGTGAATAAGAATCAGATGTTCAGCTGTCTCCTAACTCACCTTGTGCTGAATGTCAAATCCTGGTCAGCCTTTGTCTTTTTCAGTTCTGAAGTCACGGAAGGCTGAAGGGCTAGCATCTCTGTAAACTGTTTTCATGTACTTCACTTCCCTGTTTTATGAGAACATGGTAGGCTGTGCTTCTGAATACAATAATAAATTACACTGACTTACTATGATAATTTAGCCAAAGTAAGCTATTGATTAACAAGCTGTTATTTGTCTATAGTTTTTCCATTCTAGGTTTTGCTTTCTGAGGCATTACATTGTTTTTGAGCATAGATTCAATTTCTTTAACTAAAAACCAATTATTTTCTGACTTCCTGGGAAAGTATTATAAAACCAAGAATTTTAGTGCCATTCTGTAAGTCTTCCCCAAGTTGAAGGCTTCTCAGGGGCTCTGCAGCACGGCTGAGTGCTAGTTGCTGGGCTAGTGGAGGTGACTCCCCTTGTTCTCTCTCCCAGCAGCACTGCAGGCTGCCCAGTGATGGACCCTGCGATGGGCCCCACTGGAGCTGGAGGAAGTTTGTGGCAAAAGCAAACCAAAAGGGTGGTGGTGACACTTTCAGTTTGCTTCTGTGATACTAACTAGCCCTTCCTCCCGAGTGGTGCAGGTGTGAAGTTGGGAATACGTCTTAAACTGCCAAATTCAGGCTTTTCTGTAATCTATATTCTGTATATCTAATAAATGTCCCTGGGATTCGGTAGCAGATACAGCATTTCTTTATAGGAATACCCGAGGTGTTTGTTCAGCTTCTAAACAACGCCTTTGATTTTCTTTATGAAGGGGAAACGCCAGTGAATTGTGCCTTTACTCACTAGAAATTGTTCCCAGTTGATGGCTTTAGGAAGCTGATGGTGTGAAATGGAAATTTCCAACCCATTAAAGTGATAGATAACCTCAATGAGTCCCACCTGTGCAGTGGAACATCCAAATGAAGTCGGAGCAGCAATAGCAGGGCTCACAAGTGACGCGACAGATGGACGAATTTGACAATCCCATAGTGGGGAAGAGTCGTGAACGTGGTGAAAACGGAACGTGGCTGGTGTTCGGGGCTAGCCCCTCATCATCATTGCAGGGCCCAGGACTGTACGCTGGAACCTTTCCCAGTGAAATTCCCTCCCATGTCTAAATTACTGGAATTTCTCAGTCTAGCAATTTGAGAGCAGTAGGGTTTCTAGCAAGGCCACAAATAGTCTCATAAGCAATTGAAGTCATTCCCGTGAAGTCAACTTCAGTACTAATACTAATGCTTCTGCGGGAGTTTGCGATTTTCCACCTTTATACAAGATTTCCCTTGGACTCAAAGAGTCGTAGGAAATGTCAAGGACATAGAGACTAACTAGTGCAATTTACTGTGCGGAGCTGAGGGGAACAAGATACCCACTGAACTGGGCTTTATTCCTGCTGGAACGTGGTAATTTTGGATGAATAGAATAAAAAGAATACATAGTTGGTTATTACTATTGATTTACAAATGTCTTAAATGGATAACCTGATAAAATATTTGCTGATCTGTAAAGTGTAGAAAAATCTGAGAATATTAATATTAGTCATACTTGAGCTCTGAGGATGTCCTCTTTGCATTGATAGTTTAGTATTAAGTAAAGAAGCTGAGATATTGTAAAATCTCACTTATAAAAACCTCTCAGGTGAGAAAACTTTCTTTGATGGTGAGACTTTTGTCTCAGTTCAGGAAGTTATTTAATAACCCTTGATTACCTGTGAATACAGGCACTTTGTAATCCTGATTTCTCTTAGATCGAGAGGGTTGCCATAGTAGCTTAGGCATTGTTGTTGCAAATAGCCTTCTGGCCTCGCTTTGCCTGATGCCAGGGAAGGCCAGAGGAAGAGTGTCGTCTTTTTCTGTTGCCATATATATGCAATTTTTAAGAATTTGGTATCTGCGCTGAGCTTTCTAAATCCTGACAGTGTTCGGAGAGGAGGCGAAGGAGGTGATATATGCTCTCCTCCACACAGGACTCTCTCAGTTTGGAGGGAAACGCAGGTTTAGTAAAGTTGACCTTGGAATGTGAATATCATTGCAGCTCTTGAATATGTTGCCATGTGAATAATGAGGTTGATTTTGTTCCTCTCTAGTAAATTTGTATTTACTTTTAATTCATTCGAATTAGTAGTAGTAACCGGAGAAGTTTTGTTACCTCGATCCTGGCCTAACTGGCAGGGCAGCGGCTTTCAGTGCATCTTAATGAAAATGTAGCTGAAAGGAATCAATGACGACATGTACCTGCGGACTGCATAGGAGATGGTTTTTGTTCCCAGTGTTAACGTCTTCACTCTCAGACACACTCCAGTGCTTGCTGAGAGTGTCGACTTCCCTCGGAAGTGCCGGGCATCCTTCTCATCCACAGAGTTGAGAGCGCTCCCGAGCACTTCCTGAGAGAGTGCCGACTTTTTGTTAGTCAAGATCTCCCTGGTCCCCACAGGTCCCCACTCTCAGTGGATGGAGTAGCTGCCACAACAAAACAATTTTAAAGTGCTTTGCTCAGAGCACTTTGTTTGTGATACAGTGTTTACATTTCTCATGGGATAAAAGGCTTTTTACTTCATTCTACTGAATTTTAGTCTTTGGAGAGGTGGGCACTACCTTATGTACAGTATGTACCATTTTCTGTATTTTACTGTGGTCGTATGCACTTGCACTGTCAGACCTCGCGTTCACTACACAATGCAATAGACTCCTTTCAGACCAGTATTTTTTAGTGAACAATAAAAAGATTGTTTGGCACTACTAATTTTCCATGTTTCCTCTTTTTTGGAATAATGTATCCTTCAGCATCTGTTATTGTCACAATTTTTGTTCCTTATAAAACTTGGCGGTACATTCTGTTGTTTATGATGGGTCAGCTCTGAGACTTTTCAAAGATAAATCTTTGCTGTCTGATTTGAAATCATAAGGCCTTTTCATTTCTTGCGTTCAGAAACAGTTTGGTGCACAGAAGTTCCTTGAGACATCTTAAACCTTAAGTGGAGGAGAATTCTCAAAGATCCCAGAACCTCACCTTGAAAAATCTAATTGTAAAATAGTGAATTTATAAAGTATCATATAATTGTGGCTAAAGATGGGAATTGATTGACAAGGAGAGTACAGTTTAGTTCCTACCAAGTGACCCTGAGCAGCCTATGGAGTCCTTCGGTTTTTCTTCTCCTTGGTGAGGAGACAGTGCAGCTAAGAGGTCGACCTTGGCCTCTGTCATTAGAAAGGCCACAGAGATTTGTGGTGGCCCGAAACTCAAAACCACATGATGCCTGTTCGTTCTGATTTGAAATGAGACTGCTCTAGGTTTATATTGACTGTGTCACTAGATGAAATATCATTAGGGACCAAGGGGTTTTTTTTTAAAGACTTTTAAAATTTATTTATTTATTTAGAGAAAGGGGAAGGGAGGGAGGAAGAGGGAGAGAAACACTGATGTGTGAGAGATACATTGACCGGTTGGTTACCTCTTGCACTTGCACATTTCCAGCTGCGAACCCAGCCCGCACCCAGGCATGTGCTCCAATTGGGAATTGAACTGGCAACCTTTTGGTTTGTAGGCGGGCACTCGGTCCACTGAGCCACACCAGCCAGGGGGGGACAAAGGGTTTTTTGCACCTGACTTGTAAGCCAGCGGAGGGGTGTGCACTCCTCAGCTAACTGTGATGGATCCACAACAAATGTCTATCAATAGAGCTTTGCCTCAAAGAGCAGAGCACTTTGCAGCCTGTAAAAAGAGCGAGGGTACTTGGAATACGTGACTGTTTGTGAAGTCTTCCCTCATTAGACTCAGAAAAGCCAGTGGCTTTCTCCACTGCGACTCCCTAGCAGGTTTTCAAATCAAGGAATAATTACATACAGTAATGTGCACAGATTTGAAGTATGTAATTAGAGGAGCTTCGACAAATGGGGATGCCTGTGTAACTACCACCCCCATGAAGACATAGAGCATTTCCTTTCCCCAGATGGTTCCCCACCTTCCACCAAGGACTACTGGTTCCAACTTCTCTCACCATGGATTAGTGTCACTTGTTTTGAATTTCATGTAAATGGAATGACACAGAATGTACTCTTTCCTGTTTGACTTCTGTCACCCAACGTAATTTTCTCAGAGTCATCCCGGTATGTGCGTATAGCCATACTTGGCACCTTTTTGCTGAGTAGGATTCCATCTTAGGGCTGTACAGTTTGTTTAACCATTTTTCTGTTGGTGGACACCTAGTGTCCTCTTCATACTTCTCTTCTGTGTATCACGGCTAGTGGTTTCTGCCTGTCTCCCCAAGTGAGACTGCGATACTAAGTATCCGAGAACATTGGAACTGTGTCTGAATCATGGCTGCACCCCCATCACGTGACCTGTGCCTAGCAAACAGTAGTTCAGTAAATCCTTGCTTTTGAATAAGGTGGTATGAGAAAGAAAGGGTTATTCATAATACTTCCGACACCAAATGTGTGGGTTTTTCCGCACCAAGCAATTCTCCAATTTTTGTAGATGCCAGCTGTGGATGTTCTACAATGTAACTCCATTCTGACACTAACTGTCCAAAGTTAGTGCAGACCACACAAATTAGGGGCTCGATTCCACAAGACTGCCTCCACTTCAGACACCAATTGCAAGTCCAACGTTGTCACTTGTGCTTCTGACTAACTGGCTTTAAATTGTGGGTTCCCATGACCCCTCCTTAGGTCTGATAATTTGCTAGAACAGCTCACATTTACTTGTATTTACCAGTTTATTATAAAGGATATCACAAAGGATACATAGGAACAGCCAGATAAAGGGGTATATAAGTCAAGGTTTGGGGAAGGGGCCCAGAGCTTCTGTGCCCTCTCCAGGCTCAGCACCTTGATGTATTGGAAGCTCCCTGAACCTGTAGTTTAAGATTTTTACGGAGGTTCCATTGTGTAGGCCTCACTGATTAAATCATTGGCCACTGGTGATTAAACTAAATTCCCAGCCCCTCTTCCCTCCCTGAAGGTCAGGGAGTGGGACCGAAAGTACCAACCCACTAATCATATGGTTGGTTCCTGTGGCAAGCAGCCCCCCATCCTCCAGTATCACCTCTTTAGCATAAACTTAGATGTGGCTTAGGGGCTTACTATGAAAAATATTTAGGAACTCTGTGCCAGGAACTGGGGACCAAATATGTATTTCTTAGTATATCACAGTATCACAGGAGATTATTGCCCAATTCACCCAGTGGCTAGTGGCAGGGAATAAGTTCCTGGCCATGTGTGTGCTCCACAGAAAGGATGTACCATATTCAGGAAAGATTTTCAGATGGTTATGTGTTGGGTAGTTGGGAAGGAGAGAAACTGAGATGTAGGAGAGATGCTGTTGGTTGTCTAGGTAGCTTGGGAAACCAGTTTCGGCTGATGGACTGACTGGTTGTGTCACCTGCCTCACCAGAGGAGTCTCTGCTCCTTCCAGAGAAGCCAGTTGACTCCGTCATCACTGACAGGGAGCTGCTATCGAGGTCTCAGTCTGCCCTTGAACCCATAGGCCCTATGTTTGTTGTCTTCATTGCAGGTAATTAAAAGTTAATGTTTGAAATGAGTGAACTCAGGCAGAAATAATGACTTTGACTTAGAGTACTGAGAGGCCATACCCAGCCAGGTGAATAGAGATCACGTTTCCCCCTGGGCTCCCCCCACTGGCTCCTCGTCCTGCATGCACCAGGAGGACAAGCTCTAGGCGGAAGTGCCGGGGTGGGGGAAGTATCACTGTATACCTCTTTTGGGGGCCAGCTTTATTGAGGTATCATTGATATAAGATAAATGGCACATAGTTAAAATGTAAAATTTGAACCGTTTTGACATATGTGGAGAAACCATCACCACACTCAAGATAATGAACACATCCATCACTTCAACAATTTCTGATACCCCTTTGCAGTCCCTTCAGCCCCCACCCTCCCCTACCTCATCCCCAGGCAACCAACCACCAATCTGCTTCCTGTCACTGGTTTAGTTTGCGTATTTGAGAATTTTATACAGATGGAATTGTGTGTGTGTGTGTTTATTCCTTCTCTCCGGTTCAGCCTGAGGAAAAGAGAAAGTTCAATGACTGTGCCCTCGGGAAATTGTTCTGCCGAATTAGGAGGTGAGAGTAACATCCCAGGAGCTGAGCTGACTCCTTTGCTTACTTGCAGCTGTCCCTCCTTGGTCAGACTTGCTTGAACACAGACCAGGGTTTAGTGTTGCTGATCAGATTGGAGGCAGGAGGTCGTTGATTTTCCAGAAATCATTGGCACAGATGACTTTAGTGCCTTTAGCCTAAGGGGTTTTATGAGGTTACAGTGTGATGGAGATAAATATAGTAAATTCTATTGTAAGAAGATGTCTCCACGTCCCTGGAGCAGTGGAAGGTGGACCCCACATTGTCACTGAAGATCCTACACTGCAGGGGCTGTGTGACCTTGACTTAGCCCAGAGCCACAGCCAGAGCCCTTGGTTAGTTTCCCACTTACAAGGTAAGGGCAGTGCTGCCTCTTTCCCACGATTGTTGGAATGCAGGTGCATTGAAACAGTCAAGGGTATGCAAGTAGGAGGCAATACTGACTCCCAGGTTGACCTGCAGTTGTAACAACACACTGACCTGGCTGCAGTAAGTTTTTAGTTTTTATGGTGAATAATTCCATACCACAATGGGCCCTTATCTCGAGCAGTCATTCTGTAATTAAAGGGCACAGGTGAGGCACGGGGTTCCTCCTGTGTGGCAGTGTCACACCTGCCCTCCACTCCCTGGCCATGCATCCTTGCCAGGCCATTTCCAGTGTAGACATGGATGGTGAGGCCCGAATGGTGCCCACTGCACAGGTGACACCTCTGCTTTCCCACAGGTGGCCCCAGAGGTCCAGTTTCCTCTTGTAAGTGGGTCTCAAGACTTCTTCCCACACCTCGAAGGAAGGAAAGAAGGAAGGAGGGGAGGAAGGAAGGAAAGAAGGAAGAAAAAAGAAGATGACAGACGGCTTATTCTAATAGGGGCACAGCTAACAATTTAAGAGACTAGGGTTTCAGGTGCTCACCCCTTTGGGGCTGGCTGGCTCCGGAAGAGTGAAGACACCTAGTCAAGTGCAGGAAGTTTAGGACTCCGAGGAGGTGGGGGTTGGGGGGGGGGTTGCAGCTAGCACTTGGTCAGGGACCTACTTCAGGTAACCCCGCCCCTGCCTCCCTGCCTAGCCCCTGCAGTTAACTATTCGCCCTGTGTCCACAGCCTGAGGTCCTGACAAGGCCCTGGGATGCCCCAGGCTGGAATCACTTGCCTAATTTTTTTAAATATTATTTTTAGAGAGAGGGAAAGGAGGGAGAAAGAGAGGGAGAGAAACATCAGTGTGTGGTTGCCTCTACGCACCCCCAACCAGGCATGTGCCCTGACTAGGAATCGAACCAGTAACCGTTAGGTTCACAGGCTGGCTTTCAATCCACTGAGCCACACCAGCCAGCCTTGCCTGATTTTCCATCAGCCCTGTTTTCTACCATCCTCGATACCCCTATCCTCTACCTCCCATTCCCCGTCCCCCACTCCGCACCCTCCCCAAAGCTTTCTTCCAGGGTTTAGTTTTGTGTGAAAATTCTCTAGGTCTAACCAGCTCGTAGGGTATGTCAAAGGACAAGGTTACTTTTCCTTACCTGCACACTGGCTGTGCCGGCCCTGGCACACGTGGCTACTACTTTTCCTTACCTGCACACTGGCTGTGCCGGCCCTGGCACACGTGGCTACTACTTTTCCTTACCTGCACACTGGCTGTGCCGGCCCTGGCACACGTGGCTACTACTTTTCCTTACCTGCACACTGGCTGTGCTGGCCCTGGCACACGTGGCTACTGAGCACTTGGAGTGTGGTTTGCAAAACAGGGAAACTCAATTTATTTCATTTTCATAAGTTTACATTTAAAAGCTGATTGATTCAGTTACTTGGAAAATGTGTCTTGGGAGCAAGTATGTGAATCTGCTTTTTCAAGTGAAGGTTTTATGTAGTCCAACTATAGATCAAATACTTTCAATGAAAATTTAGCATCTGAATTGAGATGAGCTAGAAGTGTAAAATACACACCAGATTTCAGACTTACTATGAAAAAAATGAATGAAAATATTTTATATTAAAATATCGATTACATATTGAAATTACAATATTTTGGATCTATTGCATTATATAAAATATATTAAAATTAATGTCACTGGTTTCTTTTACTTGGTGGGGCTGCTAGAACTTCGAAATTTCACATGTCTTACATTGTATTTTATAGTACTTCTGCTGACCTCTAGATTGAGCTCTAGATTGTCCACTTAGCTGGATTTCAGTGAGGAGGTAATGGCCAAGCTGAAGGAGGACTTGAGACTCCCCCTTGGCCCTGGCCACCATACTTCCTGAGCATCCCTGCAGGTGAACCTCGAGTTCAGGGAATTGGGGGGAAGGCTGTGGGGAGAGAAGGGAGATGACGTCCTTGGCACCTGTCTCAGTCCTAGGGCCACTGAAGTGAAAGCGGGAAGCTTCTCTAGGTCACTCAAACAAACATTGATGGGCCTGTCTGTAACCTTCAGAGGACTGCCTTCTTTAGCAAACCAGAGTGTGAAATCCGGAATTAGACATGAATGATCATATGGAGGGTGATAGCATGTTTTGCAAAAAGGATCCAAAATAAGGTAACAGTCAGTCAGGCAACCAGGGGAGGCTACCAACCTTCTAGGTACAGTACCCAGTAAAGAGACGTAAGACTCGATTCCTGTTCTCATGGCACTGTGGTTAGGAACATCTCCGTCTCTTCCAAACATCTGTTGAAACCTGACTTCTTTCCCTAATCACCCTACACTCCCCACTCCCCTAAGTGTGCCTCTGTGTGAGCACAGCCTGGGGCAGCACAGTGCAGGCCTCCATGCTCAGTAAAGTGAGTGTGCATCTCGCTGTGTTTTCCTTTGGAGCCAGGTTCTAAGACCTAGATGCCAGCGACATGATTATTCATCCTGATTGGTTACTTATCACTGTAGATAGGAAACTTCAGAGTGCTTTGTCAACAGTGGTGCTTTAACCTCACCTCCAAAAAGAGTCAGTCCCACATGAGCATCTTTTTATTTATAATCTCTCATTTACAGTGTACGTCTTCATTACAATCATTCGTACAATACACACAGAAGTGCTGAATGGACCTTCATCACAGCGGCCTGTGGTCCTTGTGGGGCACAGGGACAGAGTGGGGCTGCAGACCCCCGGGCCCCCAAGGGCTGGCCAGGAGGCCTTCAGAGGGCTCAGTGCAGGCGGGAGGAGTTTAAGGTCTGAACTCGGAGTGGGACGAAGAGTCAATGCAGCAAAACCCTAGAATGTCTGTTAAGAAAACAGGTGTAGGTTTTTATGATTTTTACCAGATGATACTAAAGAAACCAAGCAGAGAGATTCAAGACCCCCATTAGTGAGAGACAGAGAAGCCAAGGCCTTCCCGTGTCCCTCGCCGCGATGCTGGTTCCCTTCGTGGCAGCTGGTGGAATGAGTGAAACTTGAGGAAAGTTCCCCTGTTCTAAGGTGGAGCCTCAGGAGTCCCTTCAGGGTTAGCAGGGGCGTCGCCTATTGATTCTGGGAGCCTGGTGTTTGCTTCCTTGGCTTTGCTTTGTCTCAGCCACAGGGGCGAGAAGGGGGCCGCGCACGCTGCTGAGGGGGAGGGGGACAAGATGTGCCGCTGTTGTCACTAGGCAGCACGGCTTTGCTTTTGTACCAGGTACAATGATCTCTCTGTTCTCTCACAAAATTTGTCCGAAAAAGGTATAGAGAGCTTTCTGAGCTAGTCCCACGGCTCTGGAGCCGTTCGTGTTGGTTTCTGATTGGTAGCTTTGGGCCAGGGCCAAGAAAGCATTCCCTAATTCACACTGCTCGGTCATGAGGGTTGTCCCTGCTGTCATTCAATCAGCATCGGGGGTGCTAAAGGCAGGAGCAGGATGCTGCCTCAGGCCCCAGCGCTGTTAGAGGTCTTGTGAACACTCACATTTTCGAGTCTCCATGAGGTCATGTGTCTGCCTAGTAGACAAGCTACAGAGACATAGGGCTTGCGTCGTTACGAAAGGTTGTGAGAGTAGAGAAAGACCTCTCAGGGTCAGAGGGAGGAACAGAAGGAAAATGATGACAAAGAAACTAGTGCTTCAGGAGGACATTCCATGCTGCCAATCAATATGAGAGTGTGAACCAGGAAGTTCTCTGGGAGCTGTGAGGTGCTGACTGCAAGAGGTGGGTGTCGGGGCCCCCTCCTCAGTCGCAGGACTAACGGGTCTCCGCAGGGCTCTTGCATCAGTGGGAGGGGAGTGAAGGGGTTCGGGTTTCTCAGAAATGCCCTTAGGACTTCAGAGGGAGACCACGAGGCATCTGTGTAATGTTCCCTTAGTTTGGTCCCTAAATACCACGCTGCCAGCCCCAGCACAGATAACTTCCTGCTGTTATGCCTTAAAATTTATTTTAAGCAAGCCATAGTTCGACATCCTCAAGGTCAGAGAAGTAGGCAAGTCCCAGTTCTGGGTTGACAGTAGGGACCCCACAAAGGTGGCAGAAATGAAATTTGGGCACAAGAGGCAAAGCTCCTCAATCATTTTGCATCTGCCTATTTTCTCTAGATTCTCAGTACTCACATATGCTCTAGGAGAGAGGAAGCAACAGCACATTTTCAAGGAGTAGCCTAATTATTTGTAAAATCTGTAGGGTATAAAACTTAACTGCCCCACCGGCAGGAGGTTGGTCTTGGGCCTAATACTTGTCCTTCTCACACTCACGGCTCCTGAGAGTTTCCAGATCTTACGTGTCTTCCCATTCTCTCTCTAAGGCCTGTGTAATCTAAAAGGACACGACTGTGAACATGCCTCTCCTGTCGTCTGAAGGATATCACTGGTTTGCTTTTTGTCTCAGACACCTTGACCCCTCCTAGATCAATGCTTCCCACCCCCCACTCCCCCCACAGCACCCCAGGTTGCCAGGTCAGACCAAAGGGTTTGTCACAGCAGAAGGAAATCAGAGCAAGACAGCATCACCTTCCCTGAGGAAACACACTGAATATCAAAAGCAGAACCTAAGCAGAGGGCGTACATTCTGGTTTGAAGGCTGGGACAAGGAGCAGGATTTCCAGGACATTTGAAACCACACTTGAGTGAGCCCCTGAATAAAAGTGTTTTCAATCAATAACTGCCCCACGAGGCAACATGGTTTGTGTCCCAGAATCCAGACCTCTTACTGGTCTCACGCAGATGAAGCAGACAGCTCAGAGTCCCTGCCTCCTTGGTGAGCTCTTCCCATCCACGATCGCACTGAGAGCGGCCATAGCATCCGGATGGCGGGGCGCCTCCCTCAAGGGTCTGGCCTGTCTGCGCGTTGAGCTCCATAGAACCCTCAGGTGTTCAAGTGTCCAGGGAGACACAGTGTGTACCATCCAAAGCAAAGTCCTACCTTGGATGGGCCTGGAGCGCCGGGGCCTCAGGCATGGGCCTGGGTCTCCTTCTTGATGGCTGGTTTGTAAATGACTCCCTTACTGTTGTCACCTTTTTTGCTACTAGAACAAGAACACAAGTGTCTTATTAGTCAAAGAGGAGAGAGAGGTAGAGCGCAGCCCGGCTCGGCTGTGGAATGAGGCGAGTTTTAAGGGTCAGATTCCTCTCGCCGGGCCCTTTCCCAGTTCTATTGGTTTGAGGAGGGAATGGCTGCAGAGAAAGATGAACCCAAATGGAACCTGTTCATTTTCCAGCTGTTCTTTAACACCTGGTAATACCAGGCCGGCATTTTGAAGAAGGTCTCATTTCTGCCCCTGCTTCAAACCTTTGACTCCATAGCGGGGTTCCTGGCAACACTTTTTTTTTTTCATGCCAGGAAAGATAAGTTAGGTTTTAGAAAAAAATAAGCATGACAACAAAAACATGAGAAGGGGCATTAATAACTAATGTGAGTGATAAATCAAGTTTTCCTTCACTTTCGGATTCACAAAAGACAAGTGCCATGTGGTTTCACTTACATGTGGGATCTAATGAACAAAATAAACAGAAACAGACCCATCGATACAGAGGACAGACTGACAGCTGTTGGAGGGCGTCACAGGTTGGGGGGCTGGGTGAGGTAGGTGAAGGGAGTAAGAAAAACCTCACAGACTCAGAGCTCAGTGGGGTGACTATCAGAGGGGAGGGAGGTCGGGGAGGTAGAGGAGGGTACAGAGGATAAATAGTGCTGGAAGCAGACTAGACTGTATAGGGGGCCGAACACAGTGTGATATACAAATGATGCATTAGAGAATTATCCACTTGAAACCTATCTAATGAACCAGTGTCACCCCAATAAATATACAGCTCTTAGAAGGAAGACAGCCTTGCTGCTTATATTTAGGCAAATGGGACCTCCCCGCCAAAGCAAGAGGCTTGTCCAAGGCTTTAGCAGTGGCAGCAAGCCTGGCAGACTCACCTCGGCTCTAAGCACAATGACCCTTGAACGACCAGCATCTCATGCAAAGGAACCATGGCTCCTAGGATAAGTGTTGGTACAGGGGACAGGGGCTCTTCATCGTGCAGGCTGCCTTCCCAGACAGACTTTTCCTCATGGGCACGTAAGCCACCCACTCCCATTCCAAAGCAAAACTAGCTTACCTCCTCTTCCTTCTGAAAAGCCAAATGGATACTGCCAGGACGATGCAGATGCCAAGAGCGCCAGCCAGGGCCACCGAAAGGATAATACCTGGGTGTAAAGTCAAATGACAGCTGCATAATCATCCACCAAAAGGGGTAATTTCTCCACAGACGGTCTCAGGGTCTGGTCTTTGGCCTAGCAGGACTGGCTGGAATATTTATAGGGGGCTGTTTGCAAAGTGTGGTCATTCTCCTGCAGGTCTTCTCAAATTTGCACCAGGATCATCTGAAGAGCTTGTTAAAAATGTAGATTTCTTTTGAGTCCAACCCCCATAGACTGAGTCAATCTGGGGTGGAGCTCAGGAATCTGCATTTTTACCAAACATCTCTGGCTGATGCTGATGTGTGTGGTGCATGTACCACACTTTGAGAAACCTGGGTTACTAAGAACTTACTCCATCACTGCTTGCTGGACTTAAGGTCCATTAGGGTACCTCTTTATCAGGGTTGCCCACCAAGTTCCATTGCACAGTCCTAGCAGTCCAAAAACAACCAGGGCCCATCCCCAAGCTCAAGTAGCCAGTCACGTGACCTCCACATTGGGCTCAGGCATGTTTTTAGGCAATGGCTCTCCACCATGGCCAACAGAAGATCTTAAATAGGCTCTTTGTACGCATGCTATATAGAGTGATTAGGTCTTTCATTAGGGGAGCATTTGATTGGCAGTTCAGCTTTGAGTCAGAGAGTGATTTGACAGTAAGGCTCACAGTGAGAAGGCGCCAGGGGCCAGAGCAACAGCACAGAGAAGCGCAGAGGATGGGCTGGAAGTATCACAGGCTCGATCACACGGAGAATCACAGTGATCACCAGCTGCACATGCACGGCCAGCCGGCCACATACCCAGACTCAGTCCTGCGTAGGTAGGGTCTTGCACTTCAAAAGGAGAGGAAAAGATTGGAAATTAACCAAGTCAAACCCTCAGTGGGCTTGACCAGTGTATCAAAGCTCTACATTTTGTTTCTTTGGAGGTACTGGGCTTATACGGATGGGGTAGAGGGAATTGCCCACCTAGGGGATTCACACAGTGATTCCCTTCTCCTGATGTTCGTTAATCACAGCAGTCTCTTGGCTTGGCCAAGACTCCAGCTTTTAATACAAAGTGGCTAAAGTGGAAGGTGAGGGAGGATAAGAATCAGAGACTACTTGGGCAGGCTGTTATCTGCCTCTCTGGTACTTACTCCTCTTCCTCAGAGAGGAACCTGCCATGTTCTGGCTGGCTGGGGCAGGCAGAGCTTAGTTGGAACCTGTCACCACATTTCTGCCTTGTCCTATCTAGTCTCATTGTCATGATTTGGTTCTATTTTCGCTCTGGCCCCACTGGATAAACTGAAGAGACTCCTGCCCCATGCCAGCCTCCCTTCTGTGCTGTGTGGAGCCAGGGTTGTAGCTTCTCCCAGCAGGTTATTGCTGCAGATAAACGGGGTGGGTCAGGAGTCCTCAGTGGGGCTGAAAATAGTGGCCAGCTCCCTGAGGAGAAATCCCATAGTCAGGGACATCCCAGGGAGAGTCATGGGTGACTCGATCATCTTCAGTAAGACCAAAAGGCCCAGTCATGAAGCCTCCCTGGGTTGCCCAGCCTGCTGCTTCCAGATTCTTAGAACCATTCCCTATTCTCCCAGTCTGGCCCTCCTTCTAAAGAAAGTCTCTGTTTATACATACACTCTTGTCTGCTGGTTTTCTGACTTTAGTGGAAACTTCCAGTGTGCGCGTGTATGCGTGTGTGTGGTGGGGTGCTTATTCCAGGCCAGAGCTGTGCAGAAGGTGGCCACCCAGCCCGACACTAAGCAGAGCCTGTGTCCTTAGGACCTATGTGGTAACCGACACCCTGAGTGAGCCCTGACCAAGTACGAGATGCCAGCAGGGGGCCAGGAACTTACCCTTGGGCCACTGGACAACCTAGGGAACAGGCCCAAGACTGCAGGGTGAGGTTTTACCCACCCCTTCTGTCGTGGGGCCAGAGTCTGGCTGAGTCCCTTTGGAGCCATCAGCCCTGTGTCCTTTCCCTACTGTTGTCTTCCACAATCTCATACTGAGTCTGCAGCGTCTCTGGTTGGCTTCCCCAGGTGGTCCTGGGCTGTTGTAAGGGTAAACAGAGCCGGTATGGAGAGCAGCTGTTCACAAAGGACAGGGTGACCTGTTCTCTTGGCTCTTGTCAGCCACCACCAGTAGCCCACGGCCTCCCAAGTGGCAGGGAATGGCTCCCCTGGCCTGACTCCCTGCCCCAGACCTCCTCTTACAACCTGAACACACAAGGATCAGTCTGTGGCCTGGGGAGACACTCGGGACGTGAGTTTCCCCTGGGAAGAGTGTGAAGTGTTTGCACAGCATGTGCTCTGTCCCCTGTGTGGCTGTGGCCTCTGCACACTGTAATTTTTTTTTTTCTTTTTAAGGTACCTAGACGTGACCAGGGCCTCTGGAATCTTAAAAAAAACAACCACCCAGAAAACCCCCAACTAGTCATGGTTTCCTTTCTAAACCTTTTGATGAAATACACACTTGTTCTTCCTAAAACTCCAGATGCTTGTGGTACCAAACTAGTTCTCATCACAAAAGACTGTTAGTAGTAAGCCCGACCACTTGGCTAAGCCGTCCAAACTGGACAGTTTCTGAAGTCGTTACTTTCACAGTTGGCTCAGACATCCTGAGAGCCACAAGGCCCCCAGACTACTGAGCAGCCGGCTCCAGGGCTGGAGGAGGTGCTCCATGCCTGGTCTGAGGGAGCTGGGTGAAATCTGCAGAATCAGGGCCTCCAGGGATGGGACCTTCCTCAAGAGCCCAGTTTGGGGTCTTGTCTAGAGGGAGACTCTGGTTTCCTGGTTCACTGAGCAGTGCCCTTGGCTGTCTTAGGCCCTATAAATAACAGCCTAATTGGCTTTAGCCCGGGTTCCTTGCTCTAGGGCCTAAGTTGACTCTCCTTGGAAACAGTGAAAGGAAACGGAGCAACCATGAAGATGAGCGAAGCCCTAGAGACTGGGACAGATGCTTTCAGCTAAGACTTTGCTGCAGCAAAAACAAAGCAGCCTGACTGAGCAAGCAAAGAGCATAGCCCACTACGGAAGAGGAGTTCTCCCCCGCAGGAAGCCCAGGGCAGGAAGATGTTAGGATGCCCACCCCAGCCAGTTGAGATGGCACCAACCATCAAGGAAGCAGGGCTTCTTTGCAGAGCTGGATGAAGCCCACAGGGCTGGGGTCCCACGGGAGGCAGATACCAAAGCATCTACTAACTAAAGTAGAATAGCCAAGGAGACTTGGGGGACGGAGGGAGAGCTGGCAGTGGTTACTGGAGAACTAAGACCCAGAGAGGCAAACCAAAGCCTATGTCACAGCAGAGCCTCTGGGATACCATCAAGAACTGGCATCAAAGATGGCGCAGGAGAGACAGAGCTAGGGACATTCATCTGCAGATTAAACAAAGAGATGGTTTGTTTCTGAACAGCAAATAAGACAAGCAGTTCCCAGTAAAGATCAATGGGACAGATGGGAGAGACAGAGACAGGCTGGTTGAGAGATGGCCTCTTAGAGCCACTGGATGAGGAAGTAGCAAAGTGACTCCTGAGCTGCCTAGTAAAAGGGTGCCCACCGTACAGACACGGGGGAGCATCCACTCACCATAAGGAGCTCTGGTACGAGTCAGGGCGAGCAGAGAGCCGGCCATCAGACACACAGAAGGAAACCACAGAGATACGGAGGGGCGTGGCTGTCACATGCCTCACCCAGGAAGGTGCAGACCCCTGGAAGAGGCCGGCAAGCTGCTTGCCACAGGGCACTGCTACCTGGTCTGGCTGGCTCAGGAGCTGCATCTTCCACTGGCGTCTTGCTGGACCGAAGGATGCGGCTGAACTGCTTTTGAGGTCTTCTGAAGCCTCAAGTGCAAACAGATTGGGGCAGCCGGAGGAACAAGCACCTCATTGACACAGCTTGAGGTTCCTGGAACAATTCTAGCATTTTCTAGGTCTATTTGCAATTCTGTTTATTCAAACAGAATTTTGAATAAAGAGGAATACAGTCCTTTTCAAAGTATTATTTTAAAGTATGGACTGTTTTGGTAGGTGACATGTTACGTAGTGAAAATAGAAAGAGGCAGGGAGAGTTTTGGTAATCCAGTTTCAAATGGTAAAACTTATTATCATGCTCCATACAAGTCATAGACTCAAGTAACCCACCTGCGAGCTCCCCCCTTTGGATGAAGGAAGATGCCTCCAGTCACCACAGAACATTCCTGTAGTTGGAGGACATATTTAATAACTGGGGACATTTCCTTATTAACACTATAAAGAAATAACTGAAGGAAGAAGTCATTTCTACAGATCTGCCAAAAAATTACCACCGGATTACATGAGGGAACCGGTTTTCTGCAGCCACGATGGGGACTGAGGGCTTTGCCTTCCAGGTTGCAGGCCTGCAGGCCCAGAAGAAAGCCACATTGCCGTGAGGGGCACCCTCGGGGTGGGTGGCACGGCCAGCTCCTGTTGGTGGCTGGGCTGCCAGTGCTGAAGGAACGATGGGTGGTGGGACTGGGCCTTTTATCCCTGTCAGGCCAGAGCATGGAAAGCCTGATAACACCTCTAGGCAACTCCCTGTCAGGCTTTCAAAACTCGGTAGCTAAGTTCTGATCTTTAATTTTTCTTAAATAAATGAATTGATTTAATGCTGTTGGCAAATTGATAACGAACAAAGTAAGACAAAACTAATATTTAACAATCCGTCAGGCTTATGTTCAAATCACTCTGCAGAGGAGACACTGGTGAGGGGGGAGAGGCAGGGAGGCGGATTGGATCCATTCTTTCAGACTTGTCTGAACACCAGGCACAAAGAGTGAGTGGCCCGCCAGTCGTCCCTTCCCTAAGGGGCTTATAGTGTGTGGATCATATGGACACTTTTTCTTTTTCTGTACAGTAACAAATCAGGACCCGGTGGTGCGCTAAGAATCACTGAGATGAACACGTTATTCTGGCTGCTGAAGAAGGAGATGACAAGTCACCTTCAGGGGAATGGAGAAGACCTCTGGAAGGACGTGATTAGAACTGGGTTTTGAAAGAATTTTCCAGGTGGCAGAGGTCAGGGGCACCCCACAGGGGATAGCATGGGCAAAGTCAACGGTGTGCACACGTGACAGCAGCCACCGTGCTGAGGGAGGCCCTACATAGTGTGCATGGGTGATGGGCCGCCTCCCCCGGGGCAGTTCCAGCTGTCGGCCCGACGCCTTTGCCCACTGTCTTTTCTGCACATGGGCTGCTCTCTGCCAGAGGTTTGTTGTTAGGAGCAAGACAGCATCCGTGGTGGGGCTTCCTGTTCCCCACAGCGCCTCACTCGGGGTGTGCTCAGAAAACATGCTGTGTGTTAGACTGCGTTCGATGGAGGGACTGGGACTTGCCTGCGTAGCACGTCTGGTGATTACTCCTGACCGTTCAGCCCCCTGTATCCAGGGAGAGTGGGAAGGTAGGCGCTCCTCTGGTCTTTCATTTGGGGACTTTGGAAGAATTGGTACTTTCCCATCTCATAGACTTTATTTACAAATAGGAACTTTTAGAAACACAAGGTCAATAACCACAAAGCATACATTCTGGTCTCAAAAAATTAGATAATTAGCCATCTTAGCTTTGTAAGATTTTTTTCCTCTCTCTCTTCTTTAAAGGTTTTATAAAACCACCCAGTTCCCTTGGGGTCAAGCGGGTTCTGATTGTGCCGTTTCACGGATTCGCAGTGGGTGAGAGCCCCGCCCTGCACCCCACCGCGCCCTTGGCTGAGTGTGCCGCAGCTGGCTCAGCTCTCTGGCAGGGGGCATGCAGCTGCTCAGAGCAGGCCCACTAAAGACATGATTATAGAAACTTTTTGGCTTCCTCTGGCCCCTGACATATTGAAAATAGGTCTAGACAACATTTGTGTTTAGGTCTGATGGGCCTTTGCGGGACTGCCCATCACCATCTGGACCACAGTCGGTGTCTGTGGCTAAGAAGAGGTCATTTTGAAGGAACCAAGAATCAGGCCCCTGGACTGTAAATCTGCCTCTGCAGTCCTTCACCTTCCTCACGTTGGGTGCCTGACTTCCTGTGAGACCCAGAGTGGTCCCAGGATGTGTTCCCTCCCTCCAGGGTCCCACCTTAAGGACATGAGTCTTGTTTCCCCTCTTCAGCTCAAGTTTCTGTCTGTGCCACTTAGAAGGGGCACCTTTTAAGAGCCAAAAAAAGTGCCTGGTATGACTTTCACCTCTCCATAAGGAGTGGGCATTTTGACCAAAGGCAACAAAAAACACCATTTACAAGAGGAAAAACTTGTACAAAATGGAAGGAGAAGAACAATGAAGGGATTCTGAAGAAAGTTGCTACCTGGGAGACGTCTGGACCCCTAATAAAGAGACGTATAATCTTAAGGATGGATAATTCTCTGTCATCCACTACTCCTGGCCTTGGACATACCGAAGTATATAAAAAAAAATACTTAAGTTCTAAAAAAATACGGGCATCGGAGTTTCTCTTGGATTTGATTGTTCTAGATTAGTAACCCCAACCTTATTGTTTCAGGGGTAATCGTCACCAGAGTGAAAATGTCATACTGTAATAGAATAAAGACCAGGGCACATGATATAGAACTCTACAGTCCCATGATCTGAATGGGAAACATCAGTCTGGGCCTAGAAAAATCGTGCACAGCCTCTGGGGCAGTAGTTCTCCATCAGGGGCAGTTTTGGCCCTCCTTCCCCAGAGACATTTGGCCGTGTCTGGAGACATTTTTGGCTACAGTAAGCCGGGGGTGGGGGGGAGGGGATGCTTCGGGCATCCAGTGGGTCGAAGCCAAGAGTGCTGCTAGTGCTCCAATGCCCAGGAGAGTCCCCCACAACCAGAACTACCCAGCCCCCAAATGCCAGTAGTGCATGGGCAGAAGAACCCTGCCCTGGGACGAAGCCATGTTAGGCTGCACCCCTCTTGAGCACAGAAACCGGGTCCTGTGCTCCACTCTAAGCACTCTAAGCTGAGGAGAGAGCAGGGTCAGGTTAAACAGTTCGGTCCTAGTTGTTCCAACTTCGTTAAGTCTCAGACTCTCCTCTCAAAGTCCGTGAACTTTCTCTCCCGAAGGGTTTCCTTAACATTACTTTCCTCCTGGTGAAATTTTCCAACTCTGAAGTTCCAGACAACTTCCAGAGAAAACCCTGAGTGAACCACACCTAATGACAGACGTGCCTCAGTGGCAGAATGTGCAAATAGTCGAGTCCAAATTGCTCAAGGTTCACGCTAGCAAGCAGGCTCACCCATACACCTTTCCCACAGCATGTCCGAGGCCCACATCAGGTTGGTGTGAGAGGCCCTTGTGCCAGCAGGTGCCCTGGGGCATGAGGCCTGGGGCTTCCCTCCTTTGGGGCTGCCTCCTCACTGCTCCTTGGTGACAGCCCCATTTGCTCCCTGCATCTTTTGGGAGTGAGAGGGAGGGGAGAATTCTGGCCAAGTTTCTATAATCAGCCTCCAAATGAACAGATTTGCCTTGGACTGCCATGGATTCCCACTCCTGGGAGAGAGCAGGACCCAGCCTGGGCTCCTGAAAGTAGCAGCTCCGGGGGAGCTGTGCAGGAGGGGCAGTGGCAAAGCTGCATTTGGGCTTTGATCTGGACATGCCAAGCCTGGATGTGGTCTGTGGACTTCTGCCTGGAAGCCCCTCCAACTCCCCTGGCCAGGCTGGGAGGGTCTACTGAAGCTCCCTGCCACGCATCTGACTGCACTGCCCAGTCTGCAAGCGCCAGCTTAGACCTCTGCTGGTCTAAGAAGATGGCTAATTACTCCCAATGCCACAGCCGATGGTTACAAGTGGAGGGTTACTTTGGGATGTCAGACTCAAGTTCCTGCGTGGTTTCTTCTGATCCTCTGTATCTGCCCTCAAACACTGTCCCTGCAATGTAAAGTCAGGATGGGTAGTTGTTAGTGTCCACTTGGAATCATAACATATTAGCACTGTGGAAGGTCGTTAGCTCACCCAGTCCAACCTGTTATCCTGTGGCCGAGGAAAGCAGGGCCCAAGAAAGGACCTCATTGTTCCGCATCATACAGCCACAAGGAAACGAAGTGAGGCCTTGAACCTACTTCTGACTAAGGGAAGTCTTTGTCACTTTCCCCCATGGTTTGTGACTTGTGACTTGTTTAGACTAGCCCAGAGAACAGAGCTGATCATTATCCTTGAATCACAAGCAAAATTCTACCTATGTGGGCAAAGTCCCTTATCTCCAGGCAGAGTTTTTTATTTTATTTACGAGTGGCAGTATTTCCACTTAACCTTTGACTCCTGCACACTCCGTGTAGAGTAGGAAAAGAGGAGTTATCTCCAGAACAGAGCACAAGGGGATGATTCTGATTCTGTACATTCGAAGCATTTCCTAGGAAAGAAGATGTCACAGTCACCCTCACATATCCAATGCATTCTCAGTCTTTAGGAAGGTCCTTTGCTCACAGACTCGGTTCTCAGACCAGGAAATTGAGGGAAATTACCTTAACTAGTAGTATCTGGAGAGCAGAACATGCAAGAGAAACTCTTGGGCAGTTCTTGACTAAGTAACTGACAAAGGACATAATTCTGACCAGGTGTTGGGGTTGATTCAGAAGGGCATGTTTCTAAAGCTTTCCGACAAGGGCTCTGAAACACAGCCTTCTTATGTTCCACGAAGCTTAGTAGGTGATATTTATAATCTCACACAATAAGAAAGGAATAAAAAGGTGCACCAGGTGAGACAAGGAGAGCTGATTTTCTGGCAAGTGGGTGATGGGGACCATCTTTAAATGTGAACACCTGGCGCAGTTTGGTCACAAATGACATGTAAGAGGATAGAGTGGTACTTCCACAGGCCTACCTGCTTCTGACCACTTGAGACTCCCACGCTGGGAGCCACTCAAGCATCTATAGTAAGAAAAAGGGCGTGGGCCCCAAGAGTATTTCTTTACCCTCCTTTCCCAGACCCCTAGCTTCGAGCAGTATTGATGTAGATACTGAGCAAGTAAAGGTGTTAAATGTCTTTCTGGGGAGTTAGAGTTGCCGATTTAAAAGAAAGAACTGAGATTTCCTAGCATAGAAATAAGGAAAACTGTTCAGTTTCATTTCATGTACAGATCCTGCATGCCTGTGCTCAAGCAAGCCTCAAGGAGATGAGACAGAAAGACAGTGCAGATGCTGTCTTGCTGGATGGCCCTTCTATATTAGACCATGAACTGCTTTGACCGTGGATGTGACTCCTTGCAAAGGCACATCCCTGGTCACTGATGGGGCTGGCAGTGCTGTGAATCACCTGGCAAGGCTGGAGATGGGCCTTGATGCTAAGAAAGCCCAGAATAAGAAGTTGGAAGTGTGATCTCATGAAAAGGGTGCTATCGTACATCTTAGAAGAAGGGGTGCGTGTTCAGAGTGGAGAGGTCCCCCAGAGCATTCTCTCTTTCCACTCAGTGGGGGAGACTCCCAGGTTTAATGAGGGCTCTGGTCCACGGCCTGGAGGCCCTGGCTTGTGCTTCCTACAAAGGCTCAAGGAAGTCAAGAGTGGGTGGAGGATGACCTCAGTAAACCCACACACAATAGCTGCTCATGTACCTCGGTGGTTTTGATGGCCAGAGTTGTTCTTAATCCTCCTAAAGGCATCTGGGACAAAGCCTGAGGGCAGAGCACCCCACTCCATACTCAATGGGTGCCTTGGCACCACACTCCCCCTTCACCCCACCCCACACACCCTGCGTTGCCTCACCTTGTTGGAAGGAGACGTACACCGACCTCTCATCAAATTTCTGCACCCGCCGGAAGTTATTGACCATTTCTATAGGGGATGGGTCATTCTCGTGTGTGCAGTACAGAGCTGTCTCCAAAGCCAGCAGCTGTGGGGAGAAGAGCAGAAGCACACCCTGCAGGCAGAGGGACAGCCCCCTTGCCTGACCTCCAGGAGGAAGAGACTACCACCTCTCACCTCAAGGGCCTTGTGGGCCACACAGCAGTGGGAAAGCCAGAGAGCTGCTGCCCTTCCCTGCGGGCATCTGGGTGACTGGCCATGGGGTACGCTGGTCTGCCTTCACACCTCATAGGCTTGGGGGAAGGTCAGTGCTGTTAGCTTCAGGCTGTGCCTGAAATCTGCATGCAGGTAGGGGAATCTGGGGTGCAGGAGACACCCCTCAGTCTCACCCTGAGACCGCACTGCTCTGAGCCTGATTTGGAACCCAACTGTAAATCAGTGGGGCCTGGGGCGGGTTTCCATCAGAAGGGACAGAAAGAGGGAGGCAGGGTTTCACAGGTCATCTGACTGCCAGTTCCATGGAATTTTCATATACCCACGTAGATTATACAATCTGTTTCCAAGGCCATTTCTGGGTTAGGATGTTACTGCTTCCCCACACGTTTCTCCTCTTGATCCATCACATTGCTATTCTATCCGCCTACTTGCTGCCTGTTCCCTCAGTTACTCAGATCAGCAGCTCATAGTAAGAAAGGAGCCACAGTGAGGGTTGACGGGCGGGGTGGGCCACGAGCCAGTGTGCAGCACTGCCCCGGCCTGGCCCCTGACAGCCTTTCCCCTCTTGATTGAGGGAATTGAGGCTGCGGAGTAGAGGGACGGGCAGTGGCCTGGTCTAGCTCTGTCACCAACCAGCGGTGATCCCGCAGCATCGTCAACTCTCTGACCTTCACTCCCATCACCTGTAAAATGAGTGGGTTCGAGATGATTGCTGAGGCTTCTGCTGCCCAGTTTTGCCCTAGACTTTGAGCTTCCTGAGGGCAGAGAACCTCACTGGGCACTGCGTCCTCCCAGTTCCCGCGTGTGTTAAACGATTTAACCTGGTCCTTCCTTCATCCCACCCCTGCGAGGGAAGGATGCTCTCTCCCACCCGAGAGGTGAACATCATCCACGGAGGGACAGTCTAGGAAATGCAACCTGACAACTCTTCTCTAAAGAGAAGGATCATTTTCCTACTTGACTTGCTAGCCCCATGTCATTGCTAGCAGCACTTCCCACGCACCTGTGACATTTGGGGAGCATTTGAATAGCCACCAGTGAAACTAAGTGAGGACAGTGAATTGTTGATTATGAGTTGGGTGATACCACATGGTCTCTGATTTGCGGGGCACAATGCTTACCTGCTCCTGGGAGATTTGCACAGGGTTCCTGAAAACCGTCCAGAGCACAGTGGGGTGACAAGGAGGTGTGGTCAGGGACCCTTGGTAGCGATAATACTCTTCAGGCCTCTCAGGAAGCAGCTCTTCAATGCTGAAACCCGGAATGTGCACTTCTTGGCCTGGAGAGACATGTTGGGGGACGGTGTTGTCCTCGCTCACCATGGCATAAGAGCAGCTGAGCATACACCTAGAAACGTGAACTAGCCCCTTCCAGGGCCATCTGCCCCAAGGACTTGCTCACAAGCAGCACCTGCAATCAGCTTTCATTCCCTTCAGGTCACTACTCGGGTCACTACATCCTTCTCCAACAGAGGGCGATTAGCATCCCAGGACCACTCACCTTTGTACTTCACATCTTGAAGGTGACTGAAGATCTTGTTGTAGGATGGATTGAAGGAGCCCATCTGCAACAGAGACAGGGCAGGCTGCACTGGGGCAGAATTCTATAGGCTGAGCCTGAACTGACAATTGCTCATCAAAGGGCCTGTCTGGGGGTACATGGTCACCACTGCTAGGCCGTGATGGGTCACTAGACTGGCATGGGGTGGCGCAATGGTCCTGCCCTCCCATACCTCAGGACAGAATGTTTCCAGCTCAAGGTGCTGGGGCTGCAGTGTCCCAGGGCAAGAGATACAGCTTGTGCTCCTGATTACCTGGCTATGAGCCGAAAGGCATGTCCTCTAACCAGAACTTAAGGGAGTGTAAGTTCATGCAAGGCAAGTAAGAAACAAGGTACATGTGGTCTCATTAGGGAAAAATAATGCAAATGAATCAGGAGATAGTCCCATTTTCTGGGATTAGGGAAGAACTCATCCCAGGGTTCATACAAAGGATGGAACTTGGATGCTAGGAGTTGTGTCAGGGGTTCAGGCATCAGATGGTACAGAACTGAATTATTCCCACCCTCTACACATACACACACACACACACACACACACACACTCACTCTCTCTCTCTCTCTCTCTCACACACACACACACACACACACAAACATGTCTCAGCTGGGCAATTCCATGCCTTACACAGTTGGGCTGGGGATTAGGGCCCATTTTTCCAATGTCACAAAAGAGATGCTGCCCAGCCACAGACAGTGCCACCTCCTTCAGGCCAAGAGAGAAGCAACCCTGTGGGGGAATGCCCCCTGCTCTGGAGGCAAGACACAGCCTAAATGCGAGTGAGCCACGCACATCCAACAGATGGGTGTGTGTGGAACCAAACACCGAGTCTGATACCATCCCAGCTTCAATTTCATGTAAAATCCCTTTTAACATCTCTTACCTCTATGAGGATAGCTAGGACAGCGAGGCCTTGTGGCTTGCTACTGGCGGTGCTGGCGTTGGGGTACAGGTCCGAGTTATAATGGACGATATGCAGCTGCAGTGGACAGGAAGCCACGTATAAGGGGGTGCGCAACTCACGGGAACCTTTTGCTTTTGCAGGAGGCTGGAATCCAATAGGAGGACAGACCTCCCTCCCAGGTAGACTACGCCTCTCAGGCCCTCCCCTCATGGCCTCCCCAGTTTCCCTTTTCCCTCATTCCTCCCTGCAGACTCTGCTAGGGCAGACTGTGCATCTTACTGATCCACTGCATCCCAGAGTCTAATATGGTGCTGGGAAAGTATCATGTGCACAATAGGTAACGAGTGAATGAATGAGTGAGTGAGTGAGTGAATGAATGAATGAGTTTTTATATTAGCCATGAAAAACCCTGGGTACTTTGGAGCACTTCTCCCTTCTGATTCTCTTTACTTGTTTTGGAGCCTGGGCCAAAATGGTCTCATGTGTCTGGCCACTCTGCACTTGACCTGGAAGCACAGGGGTCTCGGGCAGTAAACCTCCAACTGTAACTTAATCATCCTTGTGTCCAGAGAGGACACATTTATCCCTCTGGCAGAGAAAATCACCACATGGTCTTATCAAGGCATTATCAGGTGTATTTTAACTGGCAATAGAACAAAAAATCTTGCTCCATGAACATAGACACTAACCTTCACAAAAACAAATTCTAAATTCATTTTTTCAAAGCAGAAATTGTCATTATCAAAGTGAGGAGGAGAGAAGTTTTTGGGAAACCTTCGGTTTAAAAAGTCTAGGTGAGGTCACACGCTCTCTTTCTCCACCATGTGACGAGCCAGCGAGAAGACCACCGTCAACAAGCCAAGGAGAGAGCGCTCGCCATAAACCCACCCTGCGAGACCTTGATCTGGGACTTCCAGCTTCCAGAACTACACAGCTGCTACAAGTAAATCTGCTCTTGATCATTTGTGTGCAAGCCATGGTGCGGACATACATGCTTTCACTTCTCCTGGATAAGCATAGGAATGGAATGGCAGAGTTGCAGGCTGGCTGGGAGTCCAGACGTGCCGGGAGACTAATGTGGGACACTGCAGAAGACGATGTTTGCGTTCAGAAAGGGACAAGCTTCTTTGTATGAATAAGCTAAATTGCTTCACTCCCATAAAATTTGATGCATGCACTCAAAGGCCACTACCTCCCCTATTCCCTACAGAAGATTTTACTGTCCATTTTAATACTTGGGATATGTTTCCTAATTCCCCTATAACTGGGCCCAGTGATGAAGTAACGCTTAACACAGCTGAAGAAAGCTCAGGAACGGGGACCACAGCTTCCAAGAAGGAACCTTCCACATGGGTTTTGGCACATCCTCTTGAAAGCAACGATGGCACAACTAATTAACATTCCTCCTGGGTATGGGACACTACAGATAACTATAGGGAATAATATCCAAGGAGCCAATTCTACCGATGTTGTTTCATTGGGGACAATTCTGTTGGGGACTGATGGCAAGGAGATGGACATAATGCTGCTGCCACGACAAGAGCCAAGAGAGCACCTTACAATTAAACATGTGGAAAGGGCAGTGTACAGAAGATCCAGGGATTCTTTTTACCAGGCTTAAGTTATTTATCTGTCTTCCTCACATGCATTCAAATATATGGTCTAATATTTGGTCTCAAGTGAAAAAAAAGTCTAGGTAAGCATCAAGACATTGTAATGGCACATTCTGACAATGTTGAACCTGATTTTTCATCCTAAAGGCAGCATCACTTGTTCTCCAAAAGACTATATTAGTAAATAGATCTGTAGATACGACACATGCTCTTTTATTGGTCCTGTGCCTCTTGGGGCTATGACACATTGAGATTTTATCTCTCTTTTGTTTTTCTTTATCCATGTCTTTTTCCATCTTATATGGTTATATTTAGAATTCGAGAATATTTTATTGAATACAGCTCAGTGTCCCCCACTTTTCAAGTGGCTCGTTCTATTTTTTAAAAGTTATGTCAAATTATTGCTTCTTTTAAGCGGTCTTCTGTTAAGGATTTCTTAGGGGCTCCTATTTCACCATTTTCCCCCTGAAGGATGTGGCCTCCCGCGTCGCCCCACACCATCCTTGGCTGGCGTCGCTTTGACAGAAGGAGCAGAATTCTATATGGCTAGGACCCCAGAAGCCCCAGGGCCTTATTTCTTTTTTACACCTGACTTTGAGCTTGTGATCTGTCTTTTAAATCAAGGGAAGGTGAAGGCCAACAAAACAGAAGGGAATTCCCTGCTGACAAGACTACGAGATTGCTTATATAGACTCAACCCTGAAGAATCTCTACATCCTCAAGGACCCTGCATAGAGAACCCACCACTCTAGGGTTAACTTGATATATTTTCTCTGTTATTGACTGTTTTGGTCCATCTTCACCAGACTCTTGGTCTGATGATGAGGCGTAATAGCAGAAAATGCAGTAACTAGAAATAATCTCGAAATGTCCAAACCCTCCCGCCTACACCGTAACTCCTTCTCTATTCCCCGTGGAAAAGTAGGCGCCTCCACATCACAATTGGCCTGGAAGGGCTACAGCCCTGGAGGTTCAGAGAGGGGCCTGGTTTGAAATATGTGCAGCTCCAATAGTGCCATCCTGCTGCTCCAGAATTATAGCCTTTCCACATTGGTAACTCAACCTGTAATTAGCCTGAGACATTAAGCAGTTCAGCAATTAAGAAAGAGGAAAGTGGTCATGTCAGTATTTATTGTGGGCTCCACTGGGTGATCAGTAGTATTTATCTCCTTGTATCACACTGTAAACATTCAAAACACACCTCCAAAGTCAAGGCCATGGGGGCTCTGAATGTGGCCAAGTACAATAGAAGAGCAGCCCTGGACCTGGGTCCCCACATTCAAACCACAACCTATGTCCAGGGAAAGGAAAGATGTGATGGGAAAGACCTGTGCAAACAGCATGGCATGTGAAGAAAGAGAATTTCGGGGGAACAATTAGCCCAGTATGATTCAGCAGTGGGATGCATCAGCTGGACAAGCTGGTGGGATCTTAATCTGTGCCAACAGAAGGGTGATGTCTAGAAAACGGGCATATGTGTCCCACGGTGCCTCCCTGGGAGCACTGCCTTCTGAGCAGCATCGTTCAGTAAAAGATAGGGAGACAAACTCAGCCTGTTTAGGAGAGAAAGGGGACCAGGACACCACAGAGGAGCTACAAGGAATCTGGAGTAGCTACACTTTCCTATGCTGCTGACGGGGCCGGTATGGAGAGCATGAAGGTCACGCCCCTGTCTTCCACCCGAGTGCTTGGATCTTATCTGCATACCCGCTAAGTGAAAGAATGCCAGGTCACCCACCACCAGGCAGCTTCTGCCAGCCCGGCCACCCCACTCACCTCGGCAGCAAAGTGTTTCCCACCAACAGTGTGCTCGGAGCCATGGGGGTCATTCCGGTTCCCCCAGTGCAGGTGCAGCTGTGCGGCACTGTAGCGTGACGGGAGGCCCTGGATATGCATGCTCGGGGGCAGCCTCAGCTTCACTGTGGGAAGTGGAGAGGCATCCTCAGAGTCAGGCAGACAACACATGCCCGGGCCCAAACTGGGGCAGGTGGATATAGCAAGGTGGAGACTGGAGGGAGGCAGCCTGTGGGTCAGAAACCTGGCCTCTTGTCTGAGAATGTCCGTTTCACTAAAGCAATTCCAGTGGCACCTGCACCTTCTTGGTTCCCCTTGAAAAATGATGGCAGGGACATGGATACAAGACCAATGGGTGGCTGTCTGTTTACATATCTGTGCATTACACACCTGACTATGAAGATAGAACCTTTAATGAAGTACCTGCCAAGCTGTAGAGTTCTATCACAGCAACAACAATAATTGCTATTTGTGAGGCATCTGTTCTACAAGAGACCCCAACATACGTCATCTCTCATCTTCACAGCACCCACCAATATGCCCATTTTCCAGGTGGAAGCTCAAGGAGATTAAAATTCTTACCCAGAGTCTCATGACTCATAAGCACTGGAGCCAGAATTCCAGGCCAGGTTTGTCTGACTCCCAAGGCTGGGTGCATGCCCGCAATGAACTGTGGGGATCCTTGAGTTCACGATGCCCAAGAGTTCATTTCCACACCACAGCCAGTGGCCAAGGGGC
Organism: Macrotus californicus; assembly: GCA_007922815.1. Lineage (NCBI taxonomy): Eukaryota > Metazoa > Chordata > Mammalia > Chiroptera > Phyllostomidae > Macrotus > Macrotus californicus. The sequence goes on from VMDR010000731.1 coordinate 55,636, forward strand.
TCAGGCCTGTCCCCTCTCCCATCTCAAGACATGTGCTGCTTCTGAGAGGTGCTCCTCTGGCAGAACGGCCTGAGCCCAGGACCTCCAGCATTCCCTAGAGAGAGTGGTCCCAGCTGCCCTCAAGGGCTCCCCCAGGTGTCTTTGTGGAGCCCCCTCCCTGGCAGATGGAAGAGGGCAGACAGGGAGCGGAGGGAAGCTCAGACACCCCTCACAGCTCTCTGGGGTCTCCCTCACCTGAATGGCCATTGTTGGTCAGTGTAAGTTGCTCATTGGCAGACACATTGTAGCCTTGGAACTTAAGGGGCACAAGGTTGTCATCATACTGGAGGATGTCACTGTGCAGGTCTATTGGGGACTGCATCTGTCCCCCGCATGATGGGTAGTTCTTGGGCCAGCTCTTCTCCCCATTCGGACCTGGAAGGAGAGATTTAAGCCCAAGATTTAATCCGTGTTCCACCAACTCTTTTCTCCTCAACTCCCACTCTGTATTCAACACAGTCCCCCTTTCCTTAGTCCACAGAGGTACATTCTTCAAGGCCCAGAGGTCCCAGCCTACAGAACCAGGTCCAGGAAATGCCTTGAGACCACTTGCTACTAAAGGGATGTGGGGAAAGAAGGCCTAGAGCAGCCCCAGGCCAGGCGCTAGGGCCCCCAAGCTCTGCTTGGTTTTGTACGTCGTTCATATCGTGCACAGTACACACCCTGTCCACATGAAGACCTGCTGACTTTCAGCCACTTCACCTCTTACGAGCAGGATTGCACTGGGCTTCGGGCCGCCAGGTCAAACAGCACGAGAGCCCCTGCTGGCCTGGGCTGGCGGTCTAGAGGGGAAGGATTTAATGCATCTGCTGGGGTGTGCCACGTTGGAAAAAGGGGTGTCTGAGTGACTACAGCTCCAGGAGGGTCTTTGAGGCTAATGGATTTGCAGGTATGATCTTCTCCTCGCGAGGAGACCCTTGAGAACACTGACTCTTTATGCTCGTCTAGGGTAACTACGGAACCCAACCTGACAGGGATACCTGAAAAACACCAAGTGATTACAGGCCTGGAATCACAGAACCAAGTGCAAGGTTTACACTGAGAAAGAGTATGACAAGACTACAAACTAATTATTACAATGTAACTGACAAACTACCAGTGAGGAGGAACAGACTTAAAAAGTAAATCCTCCGGGGCTCAGGCTTCTTGATAACTACCAGGTAATAGTCTTTCTTCTGGAAAGGAAAATAAACAATCCAATCTCACATTCAGATAAACTTTCCTACTCTCACAGGGAAAAGCCTTTAAAGAATGTAAAGCTATGTTTAAAAGATTATCTCCCATGGTAATTAAACAGATTTTCAGGCTGAGGTTTCTCCAGAGAAGCAAATAATTGGCAAGTCAGGGCGCGTTCCAGGAGAACGTAGAGCCTGTGGGCTCTCCCGGAGTTGGGAACCAAGGCTTGCCACCGGGGCCCACTCATCAATATTCCAGGACAAAGAAGGCTGTTGACTACAGCAGAGGTGGAAGGAACACCAGGGTCTGGGAACCCTTCCAGAGGCGAGAGCACCATCTCACAAGTGTGTACGCTGGCCACAGAGTGTCAGTCCCCTGCACCTCCTTCTCTAACCAGGGAGCCGCATCTGAGAGCAGGCAGAGTCCGAAGTAAAACTCGGTGCCCACATTCATTTAAAATGCTGAGCAGTTGGTCCTGGGTCTGGGCACACACGGTAGAACCCCACTAGTTTTTCAGGCTGTCCACCTTTGGATAGACCTTTTCAGAAATGTGAGAGCCCGGCAGGACTTCAGACTCTCCAGTCCAGCCTTTCACTGGAGCCCAGTGTTCTCATTTGCACTCGTCACTCTCCACTGAACTCTATTGTTTTTCTATCTAAGGCGTCAAGCCCTGGACTCAGGGCAGCTCAACTACACCCAGAGGTGATGGCGGAGAAGGCTGGGGACACCTAAGCTGTCACTCCAGGGGAAAAGTGGAGGAAGGCAGGCAGTCCTTCAGCTGAGGGCAAAACCCTCAGGGACAGGAGGGAGCAGAGATGACGCAATCCTGAGGTACCACTCGAACCCTAAGGGTCCGGAAGAGGCACACAAGGTGGGTGACAAGCCTTCCAGGGTAAGGCTGCCGGCGGCTTCTCTGCTCACTGGGCCCACAGTGGAGGTGGCAGAGGCTGCCGGACAGGCATGAATGGGAACCCTCAGGAAGCGAAGAGGCACGCACACGTGACTACAGGGCACTAGGTCATGGAGAACGCGTTTCGGGGATAACTACACCGAGGGCTGCTTGGGGACTGGGACAGCTCATTTTCACCTCTGGAAACCCTTGTTGTGATCAGGGTCACACACATAGCAGGCATTTAGGAAGCATTTTTCCAGCGAATCAAAGACCCCAAAGAACAGAGAGCTTGGGAAAAGGTGATTAAGAAGACTAAATAGTAACGGGGAAAAATACAATGAAAAGATTAAAAAAAAAAAGCATTTGCTAAATGCAAAAAAAAAAAACAACTTTTTTATTTGCTCTAAATACTCATTCTTGGATGTTAGGCTGAATTCTGGATTGGGAGACAGGAAAGACCAAGGTTATACCAGGCAACAGAGTCCGTGGTGGCGAAACCTCCCAGGAAGCGGAAGCAGCTCTGTTGGACCAGGAGAGCCCGGGGAACCGGCACCAGCTGTGCCACCACCTCAGCGCCCTTGAGCAGGTCACACTTCCTGCCTGAATCTCCTTTTCCTCCGCACAAATGGGAGGACCAGACAGTATGTTCTGGAATGTCCCTCTGGCTCTCGGGCGCAGGGACTTATGAAGATTACTAGAACTACGTGCCTTCGCCCTCTGATTCAGGTGAGTCTCAACGAGTCGGACAGGTTTGCTCCTGCCCAGGCAGCTCTGGTGTGACAAGGTGCCCAGTGGGGACCAACTATGGGAATGAGGGCACAGGGCACTGCCGCTCCTGGGGCTGGCTGGAGAGGGGGCAGTGTCTGCATCAGGAACCTGCCGTGGGCCTCAGCTGCCGTCCACAGGGGGCCCTTGTTCTTGAGCACCCATCACAGGCCCTTAGGTAAGAAGGTCTGAAAACCTTTTCTATTCCTCCTGCAGCTGCTGCTGCGTCTTCATTCATTATTATTATTGCAATTATTTTACTGGCCTAGGTCCTTAAAACTATAGTGTCGGCAAAGCAAGAATTGCCCCATTTTATAGGCAAAAAATTGAGATTAACCAATTTGCCCAAAGTCAGACTTTAGTAACAGAGTTACCTTGCCTGAGTCACAGGACTTCCATGCCCTTCTGTTTCAGTATTTACCCAGGAGGTTTTGTGTACCTGTCCCCTCCCTTTCCTATGCTCTTAAAGGCAGGAATGATGTCTCATCCATCCCTGCTTTGTCTACAATGCCTGGCACGGAGCAGGCCCTCACATGTTTACTGAGCTGGATTCTCATGCAGATTTTGTGCTGGTCTGTCCCCGGGGAAGCACACACCTGTATTAATCCCCTCGCCTCCCACTCACCGCTACATTTTTTTCCCTCATTAAAGGACCACAAAACAAACAAACAAGCAAAATATAAGCAGAGACATTGAAATAAAGAGCAAACTGACAGTAACCAGAGGGGGAGGCGGAGGGAGACAACTGGGGAAAGAAGGAGCAGGGTCACCGAGTGTAAAGGACCCAAGAACAAAGCCAAATGGGGGTAGGATGGAGGGTGGGAGGTGGGGGTGGATGGGGTGGGGGGAAGAGTTGGCAGAAAAATTGAAACAACTGTATTCAAACAACAATAAAAATGATTAAAAAAAGGGAAAATGATGTTACTTACTCAAGTTCAAAACTGAACCTCCTAGCTTTCTAGTTCACATGCATGAGGATCTGTTCTGTCTGGGACCACTCATTGAAAAAGAAATCTGGTCACTGTCCTGTAGCCTGGGAGGTGGCCTCCCAACTGTGGGGCTTCATGGCAGTTCATAGGACCCTCCACCAGCTCATGATGGCTGGTGTCCCCCTCGTGCACAGCTGGGGACATTGTCAGAGCAGCCTCCCTCTCTGTTGTGAGAGAGAGGTGCCATGAGGCTGGGCACCAGAACAGCCAGTGTCGGGGTTAACATTTCTGTGGCTCAGGCTGCAGTTTTTCAGCTCAGGCTCAGCGTTCACACTCGTGCCGTGCACCCTGCTGCCAGAGACCACCCCTCGGACTGGCTCTCCCGGAAGAAGCATTTATTTCCAGCTACCTAAAGATGTGACTTTTCTCTTGAGTTTTGACTTTGCCTCTTCAGTTGGCTGGACCTTTTCCATGATCATGATAAAAGACATCATGTGAATCTCCCAGTCTGTTTTCCCACAAAAAAGCAAAGCATCAGTTCTTTCCAGCGAATGAATTTTTCTGCTTTAGGCAAAACAGAAGTGGACCAAATTTCTGTTTTGAAATGTAACAAGAGATCAATGTGGCACAGCTCAAAATGCCTCTTGTGATTCCTGATTGGAATTGAGAATTGTGAGGCCCAGGATGAGACTTACGTTACCCAAGGACCCGAATTTTTTGTGGAAAATTTCATATGTATACAACAGTAGAGAGAAGAGCAAACTGAACCCCACCCTCCCCCGCCCAACTTTAACAACTAACAATTCACAGCCAATCCAGCTTCATCTGTCCTGCCCACTCTCCCCTGTTCCAGGATAACTCTGAAATAAACTCAAATGTATGTCATCTATACATACTTCGGTGTGTCTCTCCAAAACGTAAGGACTCAACTATAATACCATTAGCACACTTGAAAAGTAAACAATTCTTTAATAGTATGGAATCCAGGCAGAATTCAAACATTTCCAATTATCTCATAACTTTTTAATGGTTTATTTGTAAAATTCAGGATTCCAATACGGTCCACATATAGCAGTTAATTGATGTGTTATTGCCTAGAGCCCAACTTAGTGGGGCAATGCCTCATCAGAGAACCGTTGGACCTCCTCTTTCAAGACCCAGAATCCCAGAACCAGGCTGGCTCTGTCCATTCTTTGCTGTCATTCAGCCATGGAGTCAAGTTTCCATCACCACCACCACCGCCGCCTCCGCCACCCAGCTGTGTCACACTACACAGGCTCCCTGCAGGGTCCCTGCCTCAGCCTTTCCGGTTAGCTGCCACACTCCTTATAATCAGCTTTAACCAGGTGTAGCCTTGCTCCTTGGTACCGCCCCATCCCTCCGCTCCCTTTCTCTGCAGCGCACCAGGCCCCGCTGCAATAAGACAAAGCAGAACCAGAGTCGTGTTTCAGAGCCTAATATGCTTCCGCCTGTCAAGGCCTTCAGAGGCCCTCCCCAGCCAACCCCCGTGGTCGGGCCAGCCTTCCTGTCCTCAGAACAAGCTGTGCCCACCAACCTTCACAAGTGTTCTCATGCAAAAAATTGGCATAAAATGCCTTTTTCTTCTCTTTAGCCTTCCAAATCTCAACCACTCCTCCAAGTCCAGCGCAAGTCCTGCCTGCGCTACTGCAGTGCTGTCTCAGCCTGCAGTGAGTGGTACAGTGACTTGACTTGTCCTTCAACCTGGTTCCCCGGGACTGCTCTCTCCAAACTAGAACACAAACCTGTCCCAGACTAGAACCCCAAGCCTACAAGTTTCAAAGACCTTTTGAAGACCAGAATTTTTGTCACATCTCTCCACCATGTCTGAACACATAGTGGCACTTACTAAACACTTAACAAATTGAGATTTGAAAGGTTTCTTAAGCTCATTTCAGAAGTGCAGCCTTAAAGGGATGAGAGGAGCGTGCGTGTGTGCACACCCCCGTGCATGACAGGAAGATGAAGCTACCAGGGAAACGGGTTTCTGACGGAGAGATCTGAGCATATTCCCATGCGGAGGGAGAGGGGAGTGGAGAAGGAAGGGGGATCTGGAGACAGAGGAGCTCATTAATGGAGTGTGGCCCTGAGAAGATACTAGAGGCAGGATCCCGCCAGCAGAGGTAGAAATAACTCTGGGCGGAAGGCGGCACTCCGTGAATGTTTGCCAAATGGATCAGACCGGACACTGCCGCCTTCCTGGAAAGGAAGCCCACAGAGCGAAAACCCAGTCCGGAGCCCTGGGATTCCGCAGGCCTGCCACGGCGATCAGAGAGCAGCATGGCTGCAGGAAGACGGGGGTCTCAGCTTTTCGCACTCTGAGGTGTGCACAGCCAGAGTACACCGCTGAGCCCAAAAATGTCTGTGTCATGTTTAAAAACTGAACTTGTATTTGGCTCTCAATATACCTGTGTGTTGTTTTAAAATTTAATTACATGAAATTTCAAAGCAGATACAAAAGTAGAGTATGGTATAACATCCCCAGGTACCCGTCGATTCATGACTAGTTCGGTTCCACTGCCCATCCCACACATTTCCCCTCTAGTGGATTACTTTGAAAAAAAATCTATGGATGCTCATATATAACTGGAGAAAAGGACTCTTAAAAAATAACCACAGTATCATTCTCACATCTAAAAACTTAACAATAATTTCTTTTTGTCGTCAAGTATCCACGGAGGGTTCACATTTCCCCAATGTCCCACCAATTTATTTACCAGTTTGTTTGAGTCACAGTCCAAATACGGCCTATGTATTGGGACCAGTAATATGTCTCTGACATTTCCTTTTACCTGAGGTCCCCCTCACCTCTCTCCGACGTGGGGGTATTTACTCTGTGCATATGTTTATGTACACGGACTCCCTACTGCCTTGGGCAAATAACTTATAGGAGGAAATGAAGGGTAATTTCACTGTTTTATAACTTTTTTGCAGACATGATATAGGGGTAAGTGAAAATTTTTAAAAATTTCTTTTCAACTATAGTTGACATATTAGTTTAGGTAGTAAAACTTTTTGTGGGCTGATTCATTTCTTATGCACCTGGTACATGACACATGATAACATAGGTTATAACAACACAAGCACATAGAGCTTCTGAGAAGATAAGAACTATGTAATTACTGGTACAGTTTGATTATTGGTTCTTGCTGATTACTCTTTCTCATTGACTGAGCATCCTATTTGCTCAAGGATAATAAAAACAATAGTGAAAATAAAAATTTTCATTTTTATTCATTTGTAACTTGAACTCTATTGATGAGTCTGGACCAAAAAAAAAAACCCACAAAAAAAATGTACTCATTATTACCCTGTTCTGAGGTTTGTCTTCGGACCTTTCTAAGTCAGGTCTTCCTGGTGCCCCCCGACACTGCTCGGTAGCCACGCCCCTCGAGGGAGAGCCTGCCTGGTGTCTGTGCACACACCCGGGGCCATGCCCAGCCACCGGTGCCAGAGCCTGACACTGTGGCCTGGCCACCAAAACACAGGTCAGAACTGCCTTCACTGCTGAAGTTGATTAAAAGATACACAGGTTCTCATAAAAGTCCAGTGGGTTTGGCCTGTTGGTAGTATGAGTCCCCAGGGTGTCCACCTTGGCTGGATTCCAGGTCCCCTGCAGAAGGCCACATTCTGCTGACTCTGCCTGTTTTCCTGCCAGCCCAGGGGAAAAGCTAGCCATAAAGCCCGGGATCCTGCCCAGAAGGGAAGGAGGCTAGGCTAGCAGGGGTGTAGGTTAATGATTGATGGATAAGGTCTTATGATCCCATCATAAACAAACAGAGGCAAGGTATCAAACTGCTGCTGAAGCTCTTCCTCTGTTACTGTTGCAAATGCATCGGAGCCAGGTCAGCGAGCAGGGCTACAGGGTCAGGGTTACTTATCACTATAACAATTCAAGCAGGATGGCCGCAGCGGGTCCATTCTTCCTTGGATTTTATGTAGGTCACTACAAGTGGGAACGTTTTCCAAAGATGCTTCAATCCAAACTTTTTATCAAACTTGTCTCTTTCTTATTTTGGCTTTTGTTTGGGTCAGCTTGAGAGGGAGGGCTGGCCTTGAGGTTGGATAAAGCCCTGCCAAGCCACCCTTGGCACCATTTCCGGTGGTGGAGGCCAGTCTGCAGGCCTGAGGCTGCCAACTTAGGTCTGCCAGCCCTTGGGCAGTCCCTCCTCTCCACTGTGCCCTGTCTGGAGGGCCCTCCCTCTCCAGGAATCCGTCTGCAGTATTGCAGTAGGGGCAGGGGAGGTAGTAGGGAGTGGAGTAGAGAATAGGAGACTGTCAGGTTCCTTTTGGAGGGAAGGCCCTCATAGGGAGGAGGGTGGGGTTTGCAGGCCACCAAAGGTAAATGGGGGACCGCTGTCTGTTCCTGCTCCTCTGTCTCTGCCCCCCTCTTCGAGAGTGCTCATTGTGGACAAGCTGCCCGCCCCTGGATTTCTCTGGGCCCGCTCTCAGCGCCACCCTTGATCGCAGCAATGCTGAGCTGCTGGCGTTCTTCCAGCACTGGGCGCTGCTTCCCACCTCCAGCTCCCTGGGCACCCACTCCCTGCCCCTCTCACCCGAGGAGGCAGGGCAGTGTTTCCCCTCCTCGGTGCTCCTGTAGAGAGAGCCCTTTGCGCTTGCCTAGCAGCCCCTACACTTATCAAAATAATATTTTATATTTCTCTACCCCAGTAGACCAACGGCTCTCAAAGTGTAGTCCCTGGACAAGCATCATCATCGTCACCACCTGGGAACGTGTTGGAAATGCAGGTTCTGGGCTCCCCCCACCGCCCCAGACCTGCAAATCAGACTCCGGAGGTGGCGCCAGGCATCTGTCCTTGAGCAAGCCCACCAGGTGGTTCTGATGTGTGAGGAAGGTTCAGAACCCCTGCACTTGGCTCTCAGCTCATCCATCCTTGCATCCCTGCCTCCTGCCCCAGAGCCTGGCCCAGTGAAGTGTTTGACAAACGGTCCTTGAGCAGCAACAATGCACCGCGGTACGTCAGACAGGCTTCTAGTGGTAGGAGCCCAACCTCAAGAGTGAAACCCAGCCGGGCCCGGTCACCCGTCAGGGATAAATACGTGGTATTCCCTCTGATCTTCTTTGACTCATTCACAGAGGAATCGCAGTAGATTTGAAAGCATTCATCCCCCGGAGAGCCCGACGTCCAGCCCTACCCTTAAAAAGACTGTTACTCATTGTTGACCACGAGGAACAGAACTTCCTTTTTAAAACCTGTTTTCTGGACTCACTCCATTTATCTTTTTTATTGTGGTAAAATATAAATAACAATACTATTTTAACCATTTTAAGTGAATTCAGTGGCATTAATTGCCTTCACCTTGTTGGGCAACCAGCACCACTCTGTATTTCCAAAACTTTTTCCGTTATCCCTGACATACATTCCTGGTGGGAGTGTAAAATGGGACAACCACTGTGAAAAAGTTTGGTGGTCCCTCAAAAAGTTACACATGCAATCATCATGTGATTCAGCAATTCTACTAGGTATAGACTCAGAGGTATTGCAAGTAGGAACTCAAACGGAGTTATTCACATTAGCCACTAGGTAGGAATAACCTAGGTGCCCATAGACACATTCATAGATAAACTAAGTGTGGTGTATGCACACGACAGAATATTATTTAGCCATAAAAAGGCTCATCTCAGTTTGACGTAGAAGTTCTTTTCCAAGAGCCTAACCCACCAGATGTAGAGGAGAGTCGAGGTAAGTCTATATTTTCACAGCACAGAACCAAACTCGTGCTGGATGCTCAGTAAACACTCCCAGGCTGAGGCGAACTTTCTGTAATTTACTTGGTCTGGACTCTGAACAGTGGTTGTCAAACCTGAGTGTGCATCAGAATCCCCGGATGGCTTGCTGGGCCCCACGCATGGAGAGCCTGAGCCGGCAGGTTTTGGGTGGAGCCCCAGAATCTGCATTTCTAACAAGTTCCCAGGGGATGCTGATGCTGCTGGTCTGTGGGCCACAGGTGGAGAACCACTGGTCCAGAGCAGTGTTTCTCAACCCTGGGTGCACCCTGGAATCTCAAAAAACACCCATCGTTGCCCCTCTCCCAGCCCGAGATCTGGTCTAATTGGTCTTAGGTGGGGTCCAGACACAGGAGGCTTTACACACTGTCCAGGTGATGCCAATGTGCGGCCCAAGTGCCGAGGAGCCCTGCTCATCTCATCGCCAGGACTTTTTACTCTCCAGTGTCAGGTAAGGTTGCTTTTTTAAAAAAAAATTACACTCAATCCTTGAACACCCTGGGTGTTAGGGGCATCGACATACCCTCCTGGACCCTCCTGTGCAGCTGAAAAATCTTGTATAACTTTTAACTCCCCAAAACTTCAGTTATCCCTCAATATCCTCAGGAGACTGGGTCCAGGACACCCCCTCCCCCTTACCAAAATCCACAGGCTCAAGTCCCTCATACAAAAAGGTGGAGCACAAGGCATACTGTCCGCCAGGCACATCCCGGGATTCCCAGCCATGGATGGAAAATGCTGCTTTGATCTGCCGTTGATGGAATCTGCGGGTTCAGAGTCAAGGATGCTTACATAGCAAATTGTCTTACAAGATAGAGTGTCTCCTGCCGGGGCAGAGAGCCGATTTGTTTCCTGTCCAGTAAAATAATGTTTCCCTTGGGGGCAAAGGCTGGGCAGGTTTGCCAAATGCCCCCCTTTAAAAGCTTGGGGTCTCCTCATGCTGAGCAGTTTGCCTGTGTAGGTGGCAGTCACCTGGCCCTTGTTATACCACCCTGTGAAACTGAGGCTTGGGAAACAGGTGCAGTGTGGCACTGTCCCTCGTGAGCATGGCAGGTCCTCAGGTACCATCATTTTGTTCAAAGTCGTTTTAACATTGACAAAATGCTGCAGCAACTCAAGTCTCGCCCATAGCGCTTGGCCAACGGTAAAACTGGTTTCGTCACACGTTGTTTTGCTTTAGGCTGCAGAGCCTGTCAGCACCGAGGACTGACCGTATTAAACTGTCCTCTGTCTCTGACTCCGGAGTCTCGTGCCTCCGCCAGCAGCCACGAAGCCATGGCGAGCTAACTCGCTAGTCTGCGTGAAGTCTTAGACACGCCTCGCCCCCAGGCTTTGACAGGCAGAGAGGGGAGTGGGATCATGAGGGTCCTGGGGGCTGCACTGTGGGCCTTGGGATTAATCCCGGAGGCTCAAGGGGCTGCTAAAGAGCTCCCAGCACTGACGTGTCTTCACGTGGTGGGTGTTAGCGTGGAGAGCAGAGGGCTGAGAGGCCAGCCTGGAGAAACAAGCACTCTGGGGGGTGGGGGGGAGGTGTGGGGCTGCGGTTCTGAACGAGACCTGGCTGGGAAGGACAGAGGAGGGCCAGGACAAAAGGATGGAGTCTGGAACAAAGGCTGCCAGTGTCTCTGCTCACACATATGATGAACCCCTCGACCCAGAGTCACTTGTCTCCCAATGCACAGCTCTGCACTCGGCGGTGGCCACCCTGACTCTCTGTGCCTGCTTTTGAGACCCCCGTTGCCTGTGTGGGGTGCGGTCCGGTCCCTGTAATGCACGTGCGTGGAACACACGTGCTCCCCTCGCCCTGCTGGTTCCTTTGTCTTCTGAGAATCAGCTTCTCAGGCAGGTCTGGTGCTACCCCTGCCCCCAAGTTCAGGCTTTCTGTGTCCACAGAACTGATGTACATTATCATAGTGCTTAATTTGCTCCATTGTGATCACCTGTTTACATGTCTGCTGGCCCCTCAGCTGCCAGCCCACTGAAGGCAAGTGCTGTGTGGTCTCGTTGCTGGCCCCACCGGCCAGCCCACAAAGGGAATCATGAAGGGCTGGTCGGCAGAACAAGGGAGTCAGCGAATGAACTGTTACTCTAAAGCTGACAGCAGTTTCTTCCTGTCACTTGAGGTGGACTGCAGTGTAAAAACTGATGAAACTGGAAAACTGGACTGGCGTCAGGGGCAGGGCATGCTGGGGTTCATAAACATTCTCTATATCCTGGGGGAAGGACTGTCCTTGGGGAGCGGCTACCCACGTTGTTGTCATGGGAAGGAGTACTTGGCTAAGGCTTCTTAGTTACACAGACCTGAGGCAGGTAACCTATCCAGCCTTTCTGCAAAAGCATAGCCCAGCTGTAAATTCCTGGTACTCCAGGCTGAGATGCTAAGCATTCTGTTTAGCCAGCCAGTGATACGGACTGGGTGCATCTTTAACAGGTCTGTGCCCTTGCAAAGAATGGTGTCTTTCTAAATGGGAATTTAGCCGTCCGAACTGGAATGTGCTGCCCCCATGATGTAATTTCAGACTAAGCCAGTGGTTCTCAACAGGAATGCTTCTGTCCCCAGACATTTTTGCTGCTGGCATCTAGAGCATAGTGGCCAGGGATGCTTCTAAACACCCTACAATGCACAGGATAGTCCCCCACAACAAAGAATTTTCCTGCCCAAAACGTCCACAGTGCACAGCTGAAAAGCCTTGGACTAGACTATCGTGACGGCGGCGTCCGGACCCCATGGAAGGAAGGGCCAGGTTGCTCACTCAGGAGGAGGTTCTTTTCGAGGGAATTGGGTCCTCTCTCTGTCCATCACCTTGGGTCAGGAAAGGGGCCTGGCCTCAGGGAAGAGGAAACACAGACAGAAGGACTCCAGGCCGGGAGAGTGAGGCTACCGCCGACAGCATGATGGCAGGGGACCCCTGGAAAAGGGATGGCTGTGCCCTCCGGGAGCAGTGATGACAGAGATACCTATTGTGACCTTTCCTTTTAGGCTGTAACCGCCTTGCGTCATTCCAGGACCTCGTCCAAATTTTGTTAAACTCCAAGTCCTAATTGAGTCGTCAGGTTTGTCTAACCCAGCATTTAGTGAGCGCTTACTGTGTGCCGTGCAGCCTTCTATGCCAGAGGTGGGTAGCGTTTTCTGCAAACGGCCAGAGCGTAAATATTTTAGGCTGCCGGGCTGTGCACTCTCTGTGGCTGCCACCCAGCCCCGCTGTCGTCGTGCAGAAGCTGCCAGAGCCACTATGCAAGCAGATGAGCGCCACTGTGTTTCAAGAAAACTTTATTTACAACAAAGATGGTAGCCTGGATTTGGCCCATGGGCCATAGTTTGCCAACCCCCATTCTATATTCTTAACATGTACTAATCAATTTAATCTGCATACCAACCCTATGACATATGTTCTCACTCAGTAGATGAGGTGACTGAGGCACAGAGGATGAGTAACATGCCCAAAGTCACCCTCTTGTAAGTGGCAGGGCTGGGCTCTGACCACGACAGCTCACGTCCCCACCACAGCAGGCTTTGGAGGGTCCAGAGCCTGGGAAGTAGCGGCGGCGGCAGCAGCGGCTATGAGGTGGTGAGAGGTGACCAGCCGATAAGCCCTGGGTAACAGGCCAGAGCTAAAGGGGAAAAGCAGTGACGGAGGGATGTGTGATCTTATAAACAGCCCCTGGGGAGTCTGGAAATCACAAAATAAAGGGTATCTGAGAAAAAGATGCGCACTTTCTGCAGTTACCCAGGGTTGGCACCTGAACTAAAGTGAAGGCTAACTGGCCGCTAAACCAACTGACCTGCTGTTGACTCAATTCTCTACTTACTAGCTTTGACAATGAGAAAGTTCTCTTTGATATCTAACCTATAGCACTCTTGCTGTTATTTAAAGATACTCCCTCACTTTTCCCTTATAGGGAGAACACTTGCTTTATGATGGTTCTTCTCCAGGCTGTCTCCTTTCCAGACAGGCATGACATGCAGTGAGAAGGCCATGAGGTGGGAAGGCCATAAAAGGCGAGGGAAGAGGGCTTTGGAGCTATTCGACCGCGCTGCCAATCACAGCTCTGCTACCTGCAAGCTGTGCGGCTTCAAACAGCACTCTCAGATTCCCTGAGCTTCACTTACAAAGTGGAAGTAGCAGTAGCCACCTCCCAGGGCTGTGGCGAGGAACACAGGTGGTCTCCTGAGACCCATGTCTGGGTGAGATGGGCTTCTGGGACACGCTGCTTCCCAAGACTTTTCGAACTGAATGGTTTTGCCTCTTCCACCTTTGCTTAGGGGCCGTTTCCCAACCTTTCAGAGCGAGTTCCCCTGTCACCTCACCAGAGAACAAACCCGGGATTCCTTGTGCCTCCTTTCACTCCTAAGGAGAAACACATGGTGATGGAGCATTCTGTTTCAGACTGGCTTCCTCTCTGAAATCCTCCCACCCCAGATCAAGTGCCACCTTCTTCCTGGTGCCTTCTCCGACTCCCAAAGCCAAAAATAGACAGAGGAATAAACAATTCTTTCCTCATCCACTCAAGAAATGTCACCTGAACCCCCACCCCCCCGGGGCTGTGCTCTGTGCATCTGCCTGAGCAGCCCCTTTGCAGAGGGTGTCACACCCCACACACCGGGCATTATGCCCTCCTGGGTGACTCTCCTCGAGTCTAGAAACGGCTCCTTGCTCACCCCTGGACCCCTTGGAGGCCCTGGAACACTGCCTGCTTGCAGCGGGTTCATGCTCAAAAACCACCATCAAGGGGAAAGTTCTCCAGTGATAATTTAGCAAGCTAACCTTGGGTGGAAAGCCGGCACTCTGTTATTACCCCACGCGGCACCTGCGCATTGTGAGGCAGTCACCACCATGACATCCCTGCAGTTCTCTTTTCCCGGGGCACAGCGAGTTTTCTGACCAGACGTCTTTGCACAGTCAGCCTTACTCAGCAACGGACATTCCCTACTTCATCCTTGTGATGGACAGGTTTCAGCATCACACTAAAACGTTTCTCAAGAGCTGGGGAGATTCTTAGGGAGTTGCCAAAAGGAAGCACAGAGGAATCACGTTAAGATTTCCCCTCTGCTTTGCTCCAGGCAGTGAGGTGGAACTCAGAAAGCAGCTGAGGGACTCACTCCAGGGTCTCGGTGTAGGAGATGGAGGTCTGAGTGTGCATGGGGTGCAGACCCCTGTAAGAATGTAGATCCGCATATGAACACGGATGTGGGCACGCACATGCGTGTGTGTGCGTGACCTTCCTGAATGACCTGAAACAGTGAGCATGGAGACCAGGTGTTCCTCGTCGTCCCGTCTTTGCAGCGGGGCTCTGCCGTGCGCTGACAGGATATTTGCTCACGACATGCTAGCTCCTGCCCTGCCGTCCGGCCCACGCACTCTCACTTGGACCCGCTTTTCTGGCATGCTTCCTCACGCACGTCTGCCCCCACAACCCGTTCTCCCTTCTAACACGGGTCTTTCCAATTTGCATCCCCAACTCCTCAGTTGTCCACCCTGTGTCTGAGAATCTGAAAAGAGTACTGATGCAGGATTGTCCCTACAGGAGTCCCAACATCTCGCCCACCTGTGCGGCCGCACTGATGATAACCAGGTTCTATCGATTGTCTTGCCCTCGCTTTCCAGTCTTTGATCTGCATTTCCCACGGTTGTGTTGCAAGGAACAGTATCGAGTGTTTTTTGTCCAGAGGTATTAAGCCCATCATGTTTTCTTTAACCGCTAAGCCTCTTATCCCAATGTGGGGAAGAAAGCAAGTTAATTGGCATAATTTGTTTCTGGCGAATCTATATTATTTACTTTAAAAATGAATGCATTTCTTCAATGGCTTTTACATGGCCTCGTGATGTACAGTGTAGGGCATGCAATGATTGGCATAAAACAAATATTTGCCTATTGCCCAGGAAAGCACATGAGATGGGAGTCATGAGACACAGTTCTGCCGTTCCAGTGTTGGCTCGGCTCCTCGTGATCTGTTTGCACCGCCTGACAACCCTGAGTTTCCATTGCTTCATTTATAAGTCGGGGCGATGGCAGCACTCCCTGCCCTGGGGTCCCACCTCGGCAATAACGTCAGTCTGATTGATTCTTCTGAGTGCTTTGTGAAGCCCAGTAGAGCCGGGCACTCATCCTCAATCAGGCCACCCTGGTCAATTATACGTTAGGTGTGTACATTTCCAGCTGAATTCGACCAACAGGTCAGGGCCCCCACTGCCCCTCCCTTTGTTTAGATCCCTCACCCCTTCTCCCATATCCCTCTGGTCTCCCTTCCTCCAGCGTTTCACACTCAACCCCCTTTCCACCCTGCCACCAGGATGACCCCTCTAAAACGCTTATCCGATAACCTCAGTTTTCTACTTAGAGCATTCCAGCCATCCCCACTGCCTCCAGAATGAGGCCCCAACTCCTCAGCCTGACTCACAAGCCCCTTGCACTGTGGCCCTGGCCCATCTCCCCAGCCCCTTCCCTGCTCACTGAGGTCCTCGGTAATCCCCAGGATGTACCAGCTGAGGCCATCGTCACATAGTGTGTCCCTTTGCCCAAATGCCCTTTCATCCCTTCCCTTTGCCTAGCTATCTCTTGTGTGTCCTCCAGTTGGAGGTCTCAGCTTGGATATCACCTCCCCCAGGGAGCCTTCTCTAGACATTCCTGAAAACACTAGGTGAGGTCTCTCTTCCGTGCTTCATCTC
Organism: Macrotus californicus; assembly: GCA_007922815.1. Lineage (NCBI taxonomy): Eukaryota > Metazoa > Chordata > Mammalia > Chiroptera > Phyllostomidae > Macrotus > Macrotus californicus. The sequence goes on from VMDR010000731.1 coordinate 71,872, forward strand.
CCTGTATTGTGAGGCCCTGACTAATTTGCTGTCTCCTACCAGATTCTCAGGCCCACAGGGTAGGGACCATACCTTATTCACCATTTCCTTAGCATCTAGTCCAACACTTGGCCCTTATTATTTACTCAATAAATATCTTGGAATGAATGTGAACCAGTTATCTTGGGATAATTGAAAACTTTGGTTAATTTTTATCTGCCTTGATTAATAATAAATGGGGAAAATTAACTATTTCATTCATATATTACTTTGTAAAAACAAAGCTTTTTAAAAATTATTATCTATAAACAGGGCAGAATAAAAGAGGGATAAAAATGTAGGGTGCCACTTTTAGAAAAAAAATTCCTGAAATCTATTTGTTATAACATTTTGGCTCAGGTTCAGGAAACACACCCACAAACTGGAAGGGCACTGTCAGGGAGAATCTTCAGATTTGCAAGGCATAGGACAATAGACAGTTACTCAAGCTGGGAGAGTCCCAAAGAAGTCGGACCCAAGGAGGAACACACCAACACAAATCATAATTACATTACCCAACATTGTGAAAGATAAGGAGAGAATTTTAAAAGCAGCAAGAGAAAAGGAGACAGTTACCTTACAAAGGAGTTCCCACAAAACTAACAGCTGATTTCTCAAAAGAAATCTTGCAGGCAAGAAGGGGCTGGAAAGAAGTACTTGAAGTCATGAAAGGCAAGGACCTACATCCAAGATTACTCTATCCAGCAAAGCTATCATTTAGAATGGAAGGGCAGATAAAGTACTTCCCAGATAAGATCAAGTTGAAGGAATTCACCACTATTATATGAAATTGTTAAAGGGACTCATCTAAGAAAAAGAAGATCAAAACTATGGACAGTAAAATGACAACAAACTCACAACTGTCAACAACTGAACCTAAAAAAAACAAAAAACAAACTAAGCAAACTAGAACAGGAACAGACTCACAGAAATGGAGATCACATGGAGGGTTATCAGTGGGGAGCGGGAGGGGAGAATGGGGGAAAAGGTACAGGGAGTAAGTAGCATAAATGGTCGGTACAAAATAGACAGAGGGAGGTTAAGAATAGTATAGGAAATGGAGAAGCCAAAGAACTTGTATGTACGACCCATGGTCATGAACTATGGGGGGGTTGCTGAAGGGAGGTGGGTGCAGGGTGAAGGGGGATAAAGGGTAGAAAAAATGGGACAACTGTAAGAGCATAGTCAATAAAATATACTTTAAAAAAGTAAAAGCAAAAGATGTGAGGAAAAAAAAAGTTGGAGTCACCAATTTGCCTCTGGCTTTTCGGTGGCCAAAGCCCAAAGGGTAAGAGCCCCTTTGTGTGACTGCCTCAGAGGTGCTACAAAGCCTCTTTGTTCCACGACCTTCAGAGTCACCTCTTCTCCTGTCTCCGCTTCTCAAGCAATTCTCAGAAGACTGAACACAGAGGAGGGACCACCCTATGACAGTGCCAGGCACCATTGCCACCATTTTCTGCTACAAGCCAATCTCATTCTCATCACACCCAAGCAGCCTTTCCTGAGCGCCTGTCCTAGAAGGTGGGGCAGCATGCACCACTCGCCCTAAACCTGCAAGCATCCTTACAAAATCTGGGTGGGGCTCAGCCAGTTCGCCCAGAGGTCACGTAGCTGATCTAGTCCCAAGTTAATGATTGAAAAATCATTTAAAAGTTAACATAAACTGAATAAACCATTCTAGAGTTACACAAGTTGTAGACACATTCTTTACAGATAGAAGGAGGTGGTAGCTAGTATTTGTTCCTTCCTGGTTGGCATAAATTGAATACTTGTCAGGTATTTGGAAAGCTTGCTCCTTAAGGGAATACTTTTGTAAACTAAAATAATAATAATAATAATAATAATAATAATAATAATAATGGCACCTAAATTACTTGTTTAGAAATACTTGTAATATTGATCAAACACCATCAAAAACTATAGAGAACTATGGATTGGTTGAAATTGGAAAAAGTTATGGTTCAAAATCTAATATCCCCCATCATTCCTTTATGCTATGGGGGACAGCATGCAAACTAGCCATTATTTTTACACTTTTTTGCTACCACTGTTTTCACTATTTAATTGTTGGAATTAATCATTTCAGTTCCTTTTTTGTGTTCTTAGTATCTAACAGGATGCTCCTCAGGGACTGTGAGGCAACTTCCACATTTCCTGGCTTCTAGATGTCACTGGTGATGTAGACAAGTTTCAGAGATGCTAAAATGTGGGAAAAGTGTGCAATGAGTGTTAATGAAATAGGGGTGTTGTCTGCAGCAGGCGCTGTCTTTCTTGGCCACGTGGCACGGCCCCTGGAAGAGTCTGGCTGTGCCCCTGGCTCCACGGTGGTGCCGGCATCCTTTAACCCCATGGCTGCCGCTGCAGGTGAAGACAGTAACAGACCAAGAAAGAGGCCCCTGCTCCCTCCAAGGAGACTGAAACAATCTCTGATCCATTCTCTTCCTCCTGGAAATCAGACTTTTTAGTACCTGCCTGGAGCTGCCTTCACCTGCTTTGAATTTACCCTCTCTGCCTTAAATCTTTCCCCTGGTTTAGCCCACAGGTTCATCAGTCTGTTCTGCGGAAGGGCTGCCAAGGGCATTAACTGGCTCCTGGAGGGCGGTGCCCTGCCCTCTCCTGAATGCCTGGGGCTCCAAACTAGCAGGAAGCAGGAAGGGCAAGTTTGAGCAGACAGAAGCCTGGCAGAGCTGGCTCCTAGTCTCCAAGCCAGCTCTCACCCTGCAGTTCCAAGGCTTCACTCTGCCTCAGGTAGGTGAGGGTCCCAGCATGGGGCTGGGCTTCTGCCACTCAGAGCCCCAGGTTCAGGCCTCCACTCCTGAGCCCTAAGTCAAGGCTCAACCCAGAGGCTCAGGTGTGAGGGGCTCTGCCGACAGGAGTTGGATGGGGAGGCCAGGGATTTAGCCTCCTCTCCCCTGACTTCTGGCAGAAGCTGCATAGCAGAGGTGGCCATGGCTATAGAACCAGATATCTGGTCCCTAGAGGCCAAGGAAGCCCCACGGAGATTAGATCTGACTTTACCCTAGGGAGAAGGGCAAGGCTACAAAGAACATTCTGGCCTGTGATGCCCTTGGGAGGCCTAGAGCCCTAGCGTTTTTGTTCTATCCCCTTCTTGCTCACAAAGGAAGGCCTTTTGGTTGTTCAGACTACAAAAGGAGTGCCTCCTTGCTGTTAAAAACGCCGCCAATTCAAAAAAGCACGGAGATGCAAATCCTTTCTAACCGAATTAACATTTGTTCAGTATTACAGAGTTGACAAGTCATTTTCCCACATGTTCGCTGATATAATTCTACTGGAACTCGGCGAGGTGAAGGGAAAGAAAGTGATGATGAGTTCTACTGATTGCTTCTGATGAGCCAGCCACGGTTAGCCTCTTTCCACACCAACGCTGTCCGTAGCTTTTGTGACTTCAAGCAAAGTGTAACCAATTTTACCATAGGCTAATTGACATAGACAAGTCATTTTTAAGGCATTTTATGGTGTATCTTATCTAATCCTGCTGTATTATCGCCTTTAATCCTCACAACTCCATGAAGCAGTTCGTTCTCAAACTTGAGTGAGCATCCAAAGCCCCCGGTGGCCTTGGTTTTTGACTCATAGGTAGATCTAGGGTGGGCTGAGAATCTGCGTTTCTAACAGTCACACGTAGTGCTTTCGTTGCTGCTGAAGAACAGAAAAGGATGGGTGGGTTTGGCTTTTCTCTCCCAACCTCTTTCCCCATGTTTCATTTCTGATTCTTCATGTTTGGGAAGGGGCGTCTGAAGCCCCAGGTGATGCTGATGTTGCGAGTCCGGGGACCACACTTTGAGAACCATCGAGGTAGGTGCTGTTACTCCAACCAAGATTCAGAGAGGTCAGTTGCTTTCCTGAGGTCGTTCAGCCAGACAGTGAGTGACCTAGCAGATATTCCCATAGAGGTCTGCCTGTTTGGGGACCTGTGTACTTAACATTACTTCCTCCTGGTTTTCTGCCTCAGCCTGCCGTCCCCTGCCCACCGACTTCGTACCTGCCTTTAGGAACTAATGCCAGCTTTCCTACCTTTTTACCCAGCCAGTAAGGCCAGCTAAAGGCAGGCATTTGGGCAGCTGCAGGCCAAGTTCCTCCAGAACACAACAAGCCTCAATGCTGCAACTTAGGAAAGATGAGAAATAGTTACAAGTTGGTAAATCATTACCACATCTAATCAGATGCGGGGTGTCACAACTTCAAAGAGAAGTAACTGGAACTATAGCTTGGAGTTAAAAAATGGAAGTTTGGTGGATTGCCAGCCTCAAGGGAAAAACGCGTTCTGGCCTTTCTTGCTCTCTCTCCTAAGAGTTCCTTGTGCCTCTCCTCATTCAGCCTCCCGAGGGCAGCTGGACTGGGAGAGAAGTCCCTGGGGTGCTTTAGCTGGCTGGACCTCTGTACCTTTGGGGAAAAACAGGCGCTCTCCTCAGTTCAGTCCGTCCTTTAATTGCACGTGCTCCCTCACTGCCACTCTGAGTCTTCCCTTTAGCTCTCACTTAGTCTTCTTTTTGTCCTGCCGTCCTGTGAGGTCATGTGCTGCCTTCATAACTACTAAAGGACAGGAAGGAAAGAGGTCTTCCTCCTAGCCTCCTTCCATGTGTTCCATGTCTGGTTCTTAGAGTTTGGGAAGGGCTTGGAAGACTGTCCTGACTCCCAGGGAAAGGTCATTCATAGCAATTTAATATTCCAGCAGATTCAGGACAGAAGGTGGGTGGAGGTGGAAGGCAAGAGCCCGGAGAACCAATGTTTGCTCCATAGAGGATCCCTTCCTGATTCCCAAAGGCAATTCCTTAAGACAGAGAATCTATAGTCCGGGAGAAAGGTGAGCAGCGTGAGGAATGCCGTGGCATTCCTGAGTCACACGGTGTCCTAACCAGAGCCGAGGGCTGGCTAGCCACTGCGGAGGAGATGGGCAGGAGGGCCTGTGAGCGGCCCCTGCACCCGCAGGCCAAGCCACCCTCATTGCAGAGCTCCCTGCAGTGGGAGGGGCAGGACTGGTGGCTGCCTTGCGGGTCCTGACAAGGAGAAGCCTGGAGCGCTCTCACCCTCCAGGAGGCAGGCTTGGCTTCCAGGTTCCCTTTTCATTCCTTCTCCTTTGAAGGTTTAAGGGTCTCATTTTTCCAAAATCTCTAGCAAATAGTGGTATTTGTCAATTTCTGAACTAGCTCACATGGCAGGAGCACCAAAGCAATGTCTGGCTTTCCTCAGGACGCAGCGTGGCGCCCGTTCTCTGCCCACATGATGTATGTGGTCTTGAGTTGTTCATTCCAACAGAGTCATTCTGTTCGGTTGCCCTATTGTTCTGAACACACTGAGGAATTTTGTTGCTGTTGCTTTTCTTGGAGGAGGGCTAAAAATACTATCAGGGTAAGGATGACTCTCCCAGCCAGCAGGAATTTTTAAACTCTTTTATGGACTATAATATACATACAGAAAAGTGCCCGATCATAAGTGAACAGCATGATGAATTTTCACGCACTGAACATGACCAGCTCCTCTCCTCGTGCCTCCTTCCTGTCACCTCCAGCCCCGGGAGGCACCCCTCTATCCTGACGCCTCACAGCACAGACTCGCTTCAGCCAGCTGGAGTTCACACTCAGCTCCCAGAACAACCTGACCCACAGCTGCCCTTCAGTTGGTGTAGCTGCCTGGGCTCAGCAGGATTGATTTGGGACTGAGTTCTAGTGGGGAGGGCCCACTCAGCAATTCCAAACCCAGCACATACCCAGCTGCTGCTTCAGCCACACAGGCCAAGTGAACAAGGGACAGTTGGCCCCCTCTTGGCTGTCAGATGGGACTCCTGTCTCCAGGGCGGGCATGTGAGGGGTCAGCCTGGTGACTCAGGGTAGAGGGGGATGGGGGCGGAGTTCTGTTTCCATGTGATTCTAGAAGCCCTGCCATGTGTTCCAGGCAGCGGGAGGTCCCTGGATCAGGATGACTCAGCAGCATCCAGGTGCAAAGTAGCTGAGGTCTGCACCCTGGGAAAACTAGGTGGCATTTGGTTGGACTTGCCCCATTCAGTGTGGCACCTACTGCTTGGAGACAGTTTTTCCTCAGAACCTAGGCCAGGTCTTCTGTCTACCTGTGTGACTCTGAGCTCGGGCGCCAGCTGCCAGCCAGGGCCTGCTGTCCTCCATCCGCCTTCCTTCGCTGGCCCCCCACTTCAGGCTAACCCCACATCACGTGTGCTCCTTTTACCAATGAAAAGCCAGGTTTGCCTGTGGGCTCACCCCCACCCCATGCATGGCATGCATCGTTAGACTCTGCCCTCTGCTTCCTCAGCAAAGAGCTGCTTGAATTGTGGGGGACAGAGGGATAGAGGTCTGGCTGGAGCTAGTGGTCAGGAAGAAATGCTTCTGAACTGACCGATGTGGCTGGACAGAGAAGCCCTGCTACAGAGAACGCCATGTCACAACCAAGGGGCAGTAAGCCTTCCTCTCACGCCTTCTTGACTCCGCTCTCCGTAGCTATCGCATTCTGCCCTGGGTGCGGTAGGGTTGTCACACAGAAGCAGGGAGCCCTGGAGAGATTCGAGTTGTGTTTCCACTACATCTGGGAGGCCCGTAGAAGAGGTGGGGCCAGTTATCCCTGACTCAGGCTAGGAAGGTCTTGGGAGCTATCTGGTCAGAGGTTCTCAAACAGAGTGTGTATAAGAGTCTCATGGAAAGTGCATGAAATAGACAAGCTCTTTAGATTCCTTCCCTTCCCCAGGTCCAGGCTAAGTCTCAGAAATCTGCATACCTGGAAAGCCTTCCAGGTGCTTCTGATGCTGGAGACCCCAAGCCATAGTTGGAGGAACACTGAGCAAGACAACACCTTCCCCAGGTTACAGATGGGGGAGAAAGTGAGACCCAGAGGGCTCAAAGGCTTAGTTGGGACCAAATGGAAGAAGCCCCAGGACCTGCGTCCCACCTTCTTTATAAGCCTGCACTGCTCTTATTTCCCACACATTGAACCTGCCCAAGGAGCCCTGAGGCCTCGGCTCTGTCTGTGCTTCCTTTGTGGGGCCTCTTGCTCTGCCCTTTCCTTTCCTCTTACTGCCTTCACCATAAGTCAGATGTTAAGTCACAGAATGACATTTTTACAAAGGCCAAATCCCTTGCCTCCTGCTTATCCTTCCCTCGCACCCCTACCACCATGTTACTCTCCCTGAAACACAGACTACTCTCTGCCCCGCCCTCCCATCTATGGGACAAAGTAGGAAGGGCCTGGCCTGCCCCTCCATGCCTCCCCTCTTTGACCCAACCTACCTTTTTGACCTCAGAGTCTATCACTCCCCCTATAACCTTTTCTCTACATGACTTCTCTCAAATACTATCTCGTTCTTACTCGCCTGTGCTCACGTGATACCATCATCATCTTGGCCAACAGCACTTCTGCCTTGTCACACTGATTCCTCCCGTCTTCTAAGATCCAAGTGAGGGCCGCCCCTCCTCCAGGAAGCCTTCCTTGACCATGTAGCCCTAGCATTCTTGTCCTTCTCGGAACCATTTATTATATGTTGTTATTATCTATCTATTTGGCTTTGAATTGTGAGCCTTAAGTAATTCCCAGCTGGAGACCACAGCCTACCCTTCTAATCACCCACCCACTTAGCAACAGTGCTCTGCACAGAAGAGCGTGAGATGTTAGTAATAATGGAGCCATACCATGTTAGAGCCAAGGAGACCTTGGCCTGTAGGTAGCTGACTGATTAATCTGATGACTTTTCTATGCCTCCTGGGCTAACAAACATCTGAAGGCTAACTTTTGCAAATCTAAGCCAGGTCTTTCTCTGGACTCTGCTTCCACCGTAGTAATCAGCTTCCCTGCTTGTCACCACCCCTCCTATGCTCAGGAGGCCAGTTCCACCCTCCTGCTCACCATAACAAGCATTCTTGCAGGTCCCTTGTGACTCTGTCCCTACCAGCAGTCCTCCTCTTATCCATGAGGGATGCATTCCAAGGCCACCAGTTATTGCCTGAAACTAGCACACATAATACCGAATCCTATATAGATGATGTTTTTTCCTATACATACATACTTATGATAAAGTTAATTTATGAATTAGGCACAGTAAGAGATCAACAACAAAAATAATAAAATAGAGCAACTATAGTATACTACATTAAAAGTTACATGTGTGTGGTCTCTCCCCTCCCCATAAGCATGATAGCTCCTCAGTGACTAATAGGTGGGTAGCACATGCCGTGTGGACATGCTGGACAAAAGGGATGATTCATGTCCTGGGCAGGATAGATTGGCACAGGTCGAGATTCCATCACACTGCTCAGAACGCCACGCAATTTAAACCAATGAATTGTGTATTTCTGGAATTTCCCATTTAATATTCTAGACTGTGGCCCCGGCTGGTATGGCTCAGTGGACTCAGTGCCAGCCTGTGAACCAAAGGGTCGCTGGTTCGATTCCCAGTTGGGGCACATGACTGGGTTGTGGGCCAGGTCCCCAGTTGGGGGTGTGTGAGAGGCAAGCACACATTGATCTTTCTCCCTCTCTTCTCCTCTCTCTAAAAATATATATATATTTTTATGGGGGAGAATATATATACGTAATGGGGAGAATATATATATATATTCTAGACTGTGGCTGACTGTGGGTTACTGACTACTGTATTAGTATTCCTGCATTTGCCAGTGGACCCAGGTGCTTTGCCTCACATTACCCCTCCAGCTGATGACCAAGTTTCCAATTCACAGCAACACACCAGCTAAGCTGATTTCAAGCTGCTTATCTTGCAGTCCTGCCAGAAGTGGCCATTGTCATTCTTGACCCAATCCCACAACCACAGGTGATGTCCCTCTCTCTCCAGTTAAGATTAAATATCCCTTTCCACCAAGGACTGATCATCTCCACTTCACCTAATGCTTGCTTACAAACAGGGCAAGAAGGAGTTGATTGTAGAGATCTGATAGCTTAAGTCCTGGGGCCCGAGCCAACCTTTCAGAAAGGAGCCCTTCATTCTTTGTTTATTGTAGGATAAGCGTCCTGCGGAAGAGAAAAACTCTCTCCTGCCTGGGGCTCTTGCAGCGTGGAAGTACCCTGGGCATCTTCACCTGGGAGATTTGCGAGGAATCCTTGCAGGAGTCTAGAAGCCTTAACACTATGACTCAAAGTTCAAGTGCACAGAGCAGGCTCATCTGCTTGGCTTGGAGAAAGTACAGCATGCAACCTGTGTGGAGCGATTCTTTAGAGAGGCCTTTGTGTCCTTTTAACAACATCAGAGCTGCTCTCATCACTCCCCCCGCCCCACCCAGCACACACACACAGAATCCCCACCGATCATAACATTTCTGGCTTTCTCATTCAACATGGCCATCTCCTCATAAAAATATTTAAGATCTCTACTTACCAAAATAGGTCCAGCTGGGTCCTGCAAAGAACAAAACAAAGCAAGTAAGTACAACTGAGCTCGAAGAAGGGAGAGAAAAACAGTGATTGTACTGTGGAAGGGGTGAGACTGCAAAGGGGATGGATGCCTGGAACTTAAAACTGTCCCAGGGTCTGGGGCAGAGCGACCACTCCTCGGAGCAGCTGTGCTCACGAGGGAGCATCAGTCGTCAGTTTGTGCAGGATTCATGGGTTAGGGAGGAGCCCTCTGGAGGAGAATCCTCCTCAGATATCTTGAAGAAGCCAAGTTTTATTAGCTAGATGGGTAATAAAGTCACAAGGCTCAAAACTCCCAAGCGGCTGAGGGTTAAACAGTAAAAGCTCTTCCTACAGCCGGATCTCCCTGCTTCCATCGAGATGGCCAGTTTCAACAGCTGGTAGGCCCTTCACAGTCTGGCTGCACGCACTTAGGCAGTTGTGTTCCGCCCCCCTGTTTTCCCACACAAACTGTCGGCATGTCAGAAACACTGTTTTGCATCTTGTTTTTCCCCCACTTAACATATCCTGGCCGTGGCTGGTGTGGCTCAGTGGACTGAGCGCTTGGCCTAAGAACCAAAAAGTCACCAGTTCAATTCCCAGTCAGGGCTCATGCCTAGATTGCGGGCCATCTCTCACACATCGATGTTTCTCTCCCTTTCTTTCTTTCTCCCTCCCTTCCCCTCTCTCTAAAAATAAATAAGATCTTTAAAAGCAACAACAACATATCCTGGAGAACAGTCCACATCAGTACATAAAGAGAACACTAATCTCAAAAGGAACGTTTTTCTCTGGGGGAAGCTGCCACCCTCGTCCGAGTTAGAAATCCAGGGGTGGTTGAAATGTACAAATAACAAAAGTCATCCACCAGTTCCCGCTCCACACCCCGCACACAGAAAAGTCCTTCGTTCCTACAGCAAAACACATTTTTTAAAAAAGTTCTTGCAGAGCTGTGTTCTCATTACCCTGCCTGATACCTCCCTCTTCATCCCCAGAAGGAGACTGAGACCCCAAATTGAGACTCAGGGTGTCTCAGGGGACACACCACATGAGGGGACTGTTCAGCTCCTACCTCCTTGTCTCTTAGCTTCCCCTGATGTCCCCATGTTCTTGGCCCGCAGGGAGAGTGGGAAGAGGAAGGCTCTCACATCCCCTTTCTCTCTTGGGAAGTGATTTATAGTAAACGTAACTGGTCACTTATCACAACTGGGCATTTCCTACTTAAGCCAATGGTGGTTTTTAAAAGCTAAAAGAGGACCTTGTTTTTTTCTTTTTTTTAAGCTGGTATGATTGCATATTTTTGTTGTTCTATTTCTTTTCTTTGCTTCAGTACTTTCATTATTTAATTCTCAACATTAATTGGTAATTCTATGAAAATACACCTGCACACAGTTTAAAGAGTCAGGGGGTCTACAAGGCTTTTTATTTTTAAAAAACAATTTGGCCCCCTGGCACCTCTGGTCATTTTCCTGCTCCCTGGGGTACCCACTTGGAATAGTCTTTAATTAATTCTTTTGGTATTATCTCCATTTCATTCTAAAGCATGCGCCTCTATTGCTCTTTCGTGGTTTGTTCAGGTTTAGGCATTTATTGACACCCCACCCCTAAGTTACCAGTTGAACTTAAGGAATCTCTGAGTCTCCTCCTCAGTGTGTGCGAGGCAGGGGAGTCCAGATCGTTCAAAGTATCTGATGTGTATTATGGACCTTTTCTTCATAAAAACGCCCATAAGCTTAGACACACAAAAGTTCATGGACTGTTAATTTCAGGAGGTTCACAGAACCCCTGAAACCTGCTACGGACCCCACGGGAGTGAAGCATCCCGAGATGAACCTCCCCTGATTTAGCAGTTGGACGAAGGCACTCAGAACCGTGGGTGAACCACACTTGTCTGAGACCCCAGGCTCACACTGGCCACTTGGCTGAAACAATAGCGAAACGGAACAAAGAAAACCTTGCCTTGGATACTACGCTCCAGAAGACCTCAAACCTCTCCCCTGAACGTTTTCCTTCAGCGTTTTGTTTGCAGGGTTTGCTATTAACATACAGTCATGGGTTTCAGAGAGAGAAGCCAGACTATTTCCACCTAGCCAGGCAGGGCACTTGGAGGCTTGGCATGTAAGGTTTCACAGGTACTGGGGGCTCATCCTCACTGCTCCCCTGGAGAGACACAGGCCACTCTGCGGATCCTGGAGGCCCCCAGGAAAACAGCTGCTGCCTCTGATCTGCTTTGGCCAGAAGCTTTAGCTGTGCCTTCCCCCAAATCAAATCATACCCTTAATATCCTGCATCTTCTGCTCTGCTCCCCAAAGCTTGCTAAGCTGAGGTTTCTCCTGCTGTCATAGTGTTCATCCTCAGAGGAGGCATTGGCATAATACTCTGGGAAGCTCGGGGACCAAGGCTGTAGGGCAGACCTCCAGGGCTCTATGGCCTCAGGTGATGACGCAGGACCAGACACTTGTTCTTGAAAAGCAGCAACATCCAGAGCAAACTTTCCTGCCCTCCTCTCTCTGAGCAAGCCCGACTGGTCCTCAAGACTTGGTGCTTTTGGGTATAAATGGCAGTGTCTGGAGGGGCTCAGGAGTGAGAGGCTGGGGAAAGGAAGTACCATAAGACATAAACCGTAAAACGCAAGGGACAGTGATCTGAGTCAGGAGCTCATCAGTGAAGGTCAGGCCCCAGCCTGTTCACTGGCACCTCAGAGCTGACCTCGGGCAGACTGTATAAAGGTGCTGTGTGTGTGCTTGCTTTCTTTGGAAAAGGTACCTCCAGATTCTCCGCCTTTAGCTTTAGGGGCAGGATTCTTACCAGGACCAAAGTGACCCTACGAGAAGGATCAGCCAAGGCTGCTGCAGCTATACCTTGGTGGCTTCCTGAGGGAGTAGGCCCTGAGGGGAACTGTTTCCTTCTGAAGATCAGAGGACTGGGGAGGCCAAGCGGGAGGCCTGTTAGAACCTGTCAGCCCAGTGTGCCCTGGGCAAGGAGAAAGCCCTGGGTGCTCACCAAGGAAATGATACTTACAGAAATCCAAGTCAGGGGTTCAGGGCCCTGCCTGCTTCCTGTCCTAGGTACTAGAAGCTTCCCAGAGTTCTTGAGAATGCCCAGCTTTCCACACCAGGCTCAGCAGAATTCATTGAAAGCTTCCCCCACAGCAACTAAGAAATCCAAGGTTTTCTCTAGAAGACACCTGACTTCACCTTATTTTGCTCCCTCCCTCTGCACCCCCAGTGTTTTTCAGACATCCACCAGTGCCAGCTGCTGGAAACTTAAATGCTCCAGGCAGAGGGCAGACCAGCTTCAACCCCATTACCCAGCCTCACCCCCAGCTCCAACCCCAACCTTCAGTTAACACAGATACTCTACACCTCAGTGATTTTTTCTTTGACCTTGTCCCCAAGGCAGTTAAAAAGCCAAGAATCTCACGAGGAATAACAAAATAAAAACTGCTCTTAGAATCTAGGGGTAGGCAGGTGGGTTGCTCAGTGTGGGGTAAAAGTGGAGTTTTTACTGCAAGCTTCCCCTCACCCTGCTTGGAGAATGGGGAGGTGAGAGGGGGGCAAAGGAGAGAAAGGGGGCACGGAGGAGAGGTAAGGAGGGCAGGGGAGGATGGGGAGGGAAATGGGGCGGGGAAAGAACAGGCCAGGAGGAGGAGCTGTCCCCAGAGTGAGGGCAGTAACAGGCTTTTGGAAAACAGAGCCAATGAATGGCTACTTCTCTCTCCTGTCTTAGAACAGCCTGGAGTGAAAAGGGAGACTTCTACTGAAACTTCAGGTTCAGGGCGGCTTTCCCTAGAGAGGAACACCTGTCAGAGCTGTGCAGCTTTAAAAATCAATTCCCACTTAAATGGAGCTCCTCGCTCCCCCTACCTTCTATCCCCCGAAGGAGCTACTGTCAAGCATACCATGGCAGGCAGTGCATTGGAGCTGAATTCAGAGCAATGCCAAAGCTGCCGACAGCCCCGCTCCCCACTCTCCCCACCCTGCCCCGCTCCACCCCACGGGCATGATGACCTTCCAGAAAAAAAGGGGGCTCCAGGCTTTCGTGCTGCCTAAGAGGACTGATTTCCCACCACCACTGCCCAGCCAGGGAGTGTAGACTTTCGGCCATCGTGGTCACTTTGGGCTCTCCTATAAATATTTCAGCCTGACCTGGGATCAGGAATCAGAGCACCCACAAATGTCTCTACAACTTGAGGCCAGCTGTCCAGGACAGGAGCTACCACCAGGTACCCAGGAAGTTTCCACGGAAGTCACCATTTACTCTCTCAGAGAAGCGTTTCCTCGGCTGAGAGGGAGGCATCCTCCTCTTTTTACAAAGGACTGACTAACCTGACCTTGGCTGCTCAGCGCAGCGCACTGATCAGACGCAGGCTACAGGCAGGTCCACTCACCACCTCCTGCAGCCCCCCTCCGCACCCTCAGCCTCCAGCCCCCGGGGGTTAAGCGCCCTAATTACACTCAGAAATAAGGTGTGTATGCTCATCTGAGTTCACACACACACACACACACACACACACACACATTTGGGATAGTAGAGCTCTTCTAGAGAAAAACAATGATTAAGGATGAGATGCATCATCCCTTTGACTTGTAGGTAAAACTTTATGGCAAAGAGTCTCTCCTCCAAAGCAAAGCACCCCCCGCAGGTCCAGAGGGTTCTGCTCTGGAGCGACTGCAAACCCTTCCTAGTAGTGACACTGCTCAGGATGCTCCAGTCACTTTATAATCTGCACGTGAACTGAGCACAATGTTAATATTTTAAATCCTGGTTCCCCCCCAACTCCAGTGAGCAAGTTCCCAAGCAACCCCTCCAGAACCGCAGGTGCTCAGAGAGCTGGCAAACGTATTTCAGGGTGAAGACAATGCGTTTCCCCCGACCACAGCCGATCGTGCATTCCAAAGGAAAATGTAGCATCTCTTCTAAAAATGTGCTATTTGATACTATGGCTGTCCTTCCCTGCTTCCCCCGAAATGATTTTACTTTATCATTAAAGAGCCCCGCAGGAAATCCTTCCGTGCAGGTGTGACTGAGCGCTCCAGGACTGTTAGGAAAGAGGCAGAAACTTTACCGTTGAGTGGGGCTGGGCAGGAAGGCTCTTCCTTTAAGATCACGAGCAGGAGGACGGCCGCAGCATGCAGGCTGTGGTGGAGCATCTTCCGGAGTGACTCCTGCGGGGCAGGCGCGGGCTGCCTTGGGCTCAGGATGGCTCGTTCTGGATCTGGTCACTGAGCTGCGGCCAGCGGGGCGCGCACCCGAATGGGACTGCGTGCGCGCAGCGCAGGCGCCGAGACCAGCACTTCAGTTCTTTGCGCTCCTGGAGGCTTGCTTTTATGCAGCGACTCAGCTCCATGATGTCATCACGCGGAGGGGAAGGATGCCCTGCCTACAGGAGGTCTGGCGCCCCAGTTCCCAGGTGAGGTGTCGCCCTGACTTCAGCCACACTCTGTGGGGCAGTGACCCGGGCGCTCCTCTGGAACGTGGCTGACCTGGGAACCCAGTTTTCCGCGAGAGCAACGAGTAGGCATGGGTGAGATCGGCCCCATCGGGAAGGGAAGAGTGCGTCTAGGGACTCGCTCCAGTGGCCTTAGTCTCTCACTGCCCTTCGTGAGAAGCCCCCTGAATACAATGCCATATGGACAAGAGCCTGCTTCGGGACCCCAGTGGTGTGCCTGCCTGGACTGGGCACATGTTAGGGATTAGAAGAGACAGTAGCGGGGCTGCATTCAAATTCAGAATTTCTGTGGATTGTACAGTGTATCCTCATAAGGTATTATCTTTGAAATTTATATGCGAAGAAATGAATTAAGACAAAGTAAATAGCACAGTGGGATACAAGTGAACGGCTTTACTAAGCAATTAGACTTTCCCCTAGCATCAGGTGAGTAGACCAGGTTCACGCTGGGTCTTAGCACCCATCCGTTCTCTAGGAAGGGGGCGGGTCACTTCTCTGTGCAGCAGGAAAGGGTTTCATTCAGGTCACTGACTGAGCACCTGGTGTGCGCCAAGCACTGCACTGGGTCTAAATCGGTGGCTGGGTTCTGTTTCCAGTGCACATTGTCATCGCCTGCTGCTCATTTCAGCCCGCTTTTCTCACATATCTGTATCCATCTGAATGTGTATACATACATGTAGAACCACATACACATGTGGTTCTGATCCCCTTTACATGTAGTCCACGCTCAGTTGTTACATCAACATTCTAATTAACCTGCTCTCCCCAGTAGTCCCCAGATCCTCCTGCTGCTGTTCCTGTGACTTGCTGTTCTCCTTGCCCTTGTCACTGGCGTTTTGGCTTCCCTGGGCCTTCTGAGTGTCTGCACTGCTCCTGGTGCTGGGCTCGGTTTCCTCCCCACACTGTGACCGACTGTTCTCTTGGCTCCCTGCTGCCTACCAACATTGTTCAGGCCACATGGTCTGCTGGCGGGTGCCCACCCGAATCCCTGGTACACGACCCCTGGTTTTGTGACCTGGTCTGTCTTGCCCTCATCTCTTGGCCATGGTGGCTGACCAGCCCTCACTTCTCTCAGGTCTGTCCTGACCCTCAGCCCACGTGGACTCTCAGGCCAGCCTCAGTGACCAGAGAAGTCTTTTGTCTATGATAGTTTTGGAGGGATAGAGCAACTTCTCTGCTGCAGGTTACAAGGAAGCACATGCCACCTGTATTTCAAGGGGTGCAACTGTCCTGTCCCTATCAGTTCAGCTATTGTTTGGGTTAATAAAGGGCTTTGAAGTCTGTTAAGGAAGTAGTTACAAAGAAAATCTTGTTACAAGCACTTCCAGACCACAGTAGGCTTAAGGATGACCTTTTCTGCCTGCAATTCCCAGTAAAGAGCCTTATGTGAGCTCCTGAGAGGCAAGTGAGCCTTTCCCTGTGGTTCTTAAGACACCTGTGTCTCTGATCTGTCATCAAGGACTTTAGAAGATGAATGCATTAGAGGAACACCACAGATTGGCAGGAGTCACAGCAGTTCAGAGACGTACATGCTGACCCCGGAGGTGAAGTCACTCGTCCCATGTCTCAGGACTAGTCACAGGTGCACCAGACCGGCCACACACATTTTGTTTCTTCCACCCCAGATGTTTTCCCATCATGTCTGGCTATAAATTAAGTTCAGTTTCTCCTCAAACATGCATCTCTAAGTGTTTTCCAGGGATCCCCAGAGATGGAGAGGTTTTTAAAAAGTGAGTTGGATTTCATGGAACAATAAGGAAAACTATGAACTGGGTTTGATGGAAAGAAAGGAGAGCATTGGAATGTTTAGTACATGTCTAGCTCTCAGACCTGGTTAATGAGGAAGGACGGGTAGCAATTAAAAGAGAACTGAGAGTATAAACTGAGGCCCACTGCTCTGAGTGCTTTGGATGATTTTTTTTTTTTTAAATCTTAGAGGAGCAAAGGGGAAAAGCAAACAGAAATGTATGAAATGACCAAACTTCTAAAGTATTGATGCCAAATGTCAAGGCCACCACCTTCCCCCAATAAACAGCACAAAGCTAACCAGCTTAAGTCCCCAGCCCTGGGAACTTTACCTGCCAATGGCTTCACCTGAGGCCTGAGTGGCTGAACACGTAGCAACTTGCTGTGTCACCATGAGGCGGGGCTGCTATCAGCCAATAAATAGCCATTACTCAATGGGCAAGGATGGCAAATAGACCATCACACCCAAAATGAGGCAGTTGGCCACCAAATGACATACCCACACAGAAGGCTCCAGGGAACAGAGCTCCTTTAAAATGTCACCATCTGATTAGAAGAGTTAATATTATTAAAATATCCATACTACCCAAAGCAATGTAGAGATTCAATGTACTCCCTATCAAAATTCCAATGGCATTTTTCACAGAAATAGAGCAAACAGCCCTAAAATTTGTGTGGGACCACAAAAGACCCTGAGTAATTGTGAAATGAAAGCAATCTTGAGAATGAGAAACCAAGCCAGGGGCATCATGCTCCTTGATTTCAAACTATATTACAAAGCTATCATAAGCAAAGCAGTATTGTATTAGATTCAAAACAGACACAGATCAATGGAACAAAATAGGGATCATAGAAATAAGCCACACATATATAGTTAATTAATTTATGATAAAGTGGGCAAGAATACACAATGAAACTAGACTACTATCTTACCCCACACACAAACATTAATTCAACATTGATTAAAGACTTGAATGTAATACCTGAAACCATAAAACTCCTAGAAGAAAACATAGATAATAAGCTCCTTAACATCAGTCTTGGTGATGGGTTTTTTCATTTTTTGGATCTGACTCCAAAAAACAAAGGTAACCAAAGCAAAAATAAATAAATGGGATTACATAAAACTAAAAAGCTTCTGCACAGCAAAGAAACCATGAACAAAATAAAAAGGCAACCTATGGAATCGAAAAAATTGTTTGCAAATCATATATATGATAAGGTGCTAATATCAAAAATATACAAAGAACTCGTACAACTCAATAGCAAAAAAACCCAAACAATCCATTTTAAAAATGGGCAGAGGACCAAATAGAAATTTCTCCACAGAGGACATGCAGATGACCAACAGGCATGTGGAAAGACGCTCTACATCACGAATCATCAGGGAAATGCAAATCAAAACCACAATGAGTGATCACCTCACATCTGTTGCATGGTTCTTCTCAGAAAGACAAGAAATAACCAGTGTTGGCCTGGGTACCCTCATTGGAGAAAATGGAATCCTCTTGCACTGCTGGTGGGAATACAAAGTGGTGCGGCCACTATGCAAAACAGTATGGAGTCTCCTTAAAAGGTTAAAAATGGAATGACCATATGATCCAGTAATTCTACTAGTATGTATTTATACAAAGGAAATGAAAACACTAATTTGAAAAGACATATACACCCCTATATTTATTGTGGCATTATTTGTAATAGCCAAGGTATGGAAACAACGTAGGTGTCCATCAATAGGTGCATGGATAAAGAAGATGTGGTGTATACATGTATCTGCAACAGCATACTACTCAGCCATAAAAAAAAAAAAGAAATCTTGCCATTTGTGACAACGTGGACGGGCCTTGAGGAAAACCTGCTGAGTGAAATGAGTCAGAGAAAACTGAACACCACGTGACTTCACTTGCACACGGGCTCTAAAACATGAAACCCACAGATGCAGAGGACAGATCGCTAGAGGAAAGGTGCTGGGTGGGTGAAATGGGTGGAGGGGATCAAGAGGCACACACTTCCAACGATAAGTAAGCCACGGGGACGCAATGTGCGGCAGGGTGACCACAGTCAATGGTATTGTAGTGCATACTTGGAAGTTTCCAAGAGAGTAAGTCCTGACAGTTCTCATCATGAGGGAAAGCATTCTTTTGTGCCTTTGTGTGGTGACAGATGGTAGCTGGGCTTCCTGTGGTGGTTATTTCTCAGTGTATACAAATATTGAATCATGATGTTGCACGTCTAAAACTAATATGTGATATGTCAATTATACCTCAGTTTAAAAATTAATGTGAGGGCCAGGGCAAAGGAGCGAGGAAGAAAGGAATGTGGGGTGTGGTGCCAGACGGTCTGCTCACCGCTCACTCGGGGGCCTGGACAGTGGCGCAGCCTCTGCATTCCAAGTCTCCTCGTCTGTAAGATGCGGGTGTGAGCCTGGTCCCTGGGTCACCTGACAGAGTTGCCATATCCCTGGAATGAGATAAGGTGAGTGGACATTTCTCTGTTCATTCTCTCCCTCAGTCACCCGCTGTGGGCCACACACTGTGCTAGGCAGTCTTTGTTCTTGGCAAATGTGCAAGCATGAAACAG
Organism: Macrotus californicus; assembly: GCA_007922815.1. Classification (NCBI taxonomy): domain Eukaryota; kingdom Metazoa; phylum Chordata; class Mammalia; order Chiroptera; family Phyllostomidae; genus Macrotus; species Macrotus californicus. The sequence continues at coordinate 91,034 of VMDR010000731.1, forward strand.
ATTATCTCCTAAATAACTGCGTTATCACGATGGTCGTACGTGCGATGGAAGGTTGACATCTGACCAGGAGGCACTCGTCCTGTCCTGGGGCAGTGAGGGAAGGCCTCCGTGTGAGATTAGATCCTGTGACTTCATGAAGCCTTTAAAGTGCACAGTCTTGTCAGTGTTAACCTTTCGGGCGTAAGGGTTAGAGTACAGAGAATTGTGTTTCTTAAGGTGAGGGTCAACTCTTCAAATAGTGTCAATCAATTCGGGAGTGCATCCATGTATGGGGCTAAAGATAGGACTGGTGGGAAGAGAACTGACATTTATTGAGTACCTACTGTTTGCTTGACTCTGCTTAGCACTTTCTTCTTCTAACCTGTGGGGACAGTGTTAGGTTTGCCCTCTAATGGATGAGGAATCTGAGGCTTGGGAAAGTTATTCCTTTCTGGACAGAACTTCGTGAGGCTTGTGAGTGAGAGAGACTGAATTCTCAGCCAGATGATTCTGTTTCCAAGGCCCAGGCAGGTTCTTTCCACAGCTGCCCTAATAAATGCCTCTAACGGGGACGTTTTATTTCTGGATCCCTCGGACAGTGGACTCTCCAGTTCTCTAGATGCTGTGGTTGGTTATCTGTTGAGCAGGAGCACAATGTGGCAATTGCATAGTGCTCAGACCAGACACGGCTGTGTCCTCCCCAAGCCCTGTGGGTTACTGAGGGACCCTACACTCCAATCTGTGCAGAGAGCAGCCATAGTGTGACAGGAGGGATCTGAGTCCACAGAATTTTCATTCAACATGGTTCTCCGGTGAAGGAGATGGAGAATGTGAGCCCAGCCACGTAGGTCTGTGTTATATTAATGAAGCCTGCTTTGACCAAGGGAGGAGGGTGTGGAGCGAAGTGCAGAGTGAAACTGGAGGGGAGGAGGGAGGAGGGGGAAGGAGGGGGAAGGAAGGAAAAGGCCATGGGGTTTCCATTGACTAGGCAGCGGCTGAGGGAATCTGGAGGCCAAGACTTGAAGGGACCCACTGATCCATGTCTTTGAAAATAGTCAGTTTTGTAGCTTTATTCACAGCTACTTCTGCAGCTGTGGCTTGGAGTCATAACCTCCGTGTGAACCCTGGCTACCACCCTGCTCTGTTTCAGGCAGATCAGTTGAAGGGCAATGTGACCTGCAGGAAAGGAGCCAGACTCGGCTCTGCCAAGAACCAGCCCTGGGCCCTTAGCAAATCTCTCGCCCGGTATATGCCTCAGTGTTCTGACCTGTTAAATTGAAATGAGAATGTCTAACCTCACATAGGGCTGTTGGTGTGGCAGGAGACCATAAGTGTGCACATACTCTGGAAAACAAAATAAAAGCACTTGACGGATACAAGTCAATTAGATACTCCTCAGTGCACTTGAAACAAAAGAAAGAAAGTTATTTTGATCTCGGGCTCGGTTTACTAATCTAAGAAAATGAAAACTGGATTCTAACAAGGGACTGAGAGTTTTCACCCGGCCCCTGCCACCGCTCACCATGGTTACTGGGGACTCTGGTCCAATTACTTGTCCACCAAATCCTTCAGCTGCCGCTTCTGCTGAGTAGGAATAATGGCTTGTCATCAGAACTTCTTTAAAGCACTCTGTGCGATTAATAAAAAATGACAATAATTCAAAATTCTGTGCACAGGGAAATTTATCATTTTAAGTAAAAATAAACCTTATAGTGCAATATGTTTTACCCTTTCCAGGTAAATTATTCTGAAAACCATAGTTAGCTGACACCAAAGCTGCTTAAGAGATGTCACTGGACTGGAACAGCTTGAGGTCTCTCAGGCCTTCACCCCTTTCACAGCTGCTGGTTGGATCCACTCTCCTCTAACCTCAGGGGTTTGGTCCAGATCCTGTTCTTCTTGTTCTTAGTCTGAGGCACTATTGTCTCTCACCCCTGTTTTTTAAACCAAGTACAGTCACAGACCACATTCCAGCAAGCTCACAGGTGCCAACTAAAGTGAATAGTCATCATATCAATACTGACAACTTCCCCCCAGGGTTCGGGTGGCCAAGTGGTGTAGGGCAAAGAGCGTTGGCATCACATGAACCTTGGTTTTGAAACTCACCTCTACCGCTCACTACCTGTATGACCTTGGGCAAGCCACTTTACCTCTCTGAGTCTCAGAGGGCCATAGAGTGTATATACTTCCTATTGCTCCCAAATAATAATAGGGAGAAATAAATATACTAAACTAATCATGTAAAGAACTTAGCACAGCAGCACATAATTAACACTATATAAAAGGTAATTCCCTGCTATAGAAAGGACTTGACTGGCTGAAGGGGAACTATTTCACCCCAAAGTTTCTAGTTCGGGTAACCCCACCAAAGTGCATGAACACTGAGAAAGGAATGATGAGTGAAGATTTTCGGATATCTTTTGCCCCCATAATTCTACACATCGGTCTCTGAAATAACATAGGCGTTGTCCCAACACAGTTTTCCTACTGAAGCAATGAATATGCCTTCTAAACAAGTAGACTCAGGACAACTTGACCACAGGAAATGCTTAATCCCTGGAGCCTCGAAGCTGGGAGGTATTCCTGAGCTCAGAGATGCCACATACTATGGCAATAAGCTGTTAATTTCCTCTTGCTTGGATACTCTAATTCCCTAAAAATGCAAGAATTTATAAGCTGATCCCTCATTTCAGTTCCTTACAAAGAAAACAAGCAAGCAACCCCCAGCTGCCCGCATTTCAGTTTGCATTCATTTCTGCGGGTCGTAGAGTGCTGGGAGCACACAGTGTGGTTCTTCAGCTGGAGGCTGCACCCTCAGTTGGGCCGCCTTGTTTCAGTCCCGGCACCTGACAAAGCTCAGGAGGCTGGAAGCCTGGTGCAGTTAACATCGCTGGCTGCGTGGCATGGACAGGTGAAGACCAGGAAGCTTCCCAGCAGACCACTCAAGTGGATCTGCCTCTCTGGCCAGAGGCCAGTCCTGGCAAGGATCCAGCTTCTTTTCAAGCCCTGAGAAAGGGCTCAGGTATATCCGGGGGCCAGCAGAGTAGGTAGGCAACCAAGGCTTCAGAGTTCTCTTACCCAAGACAACACAGCCAGTGAACTAGAGATACTTCCTGAGGAGAGGCTGCATGGTGAGCCCACTGAGCTGAATAAAGAAATCTTACCTATGGACCTAACTTCTTTATGCCCGCCCCACTCCTTGTCCTTAAAGTAAGAGTTTGGGTTCGCTTTTTAAGGGAACAAATCATAACTAGACTACTTATGTCCGTGTCTCAGTTTTTAAACACCAATATGCAAAACTTAGTTTTGATGTTACATATACCTTTTTACTTGACAGGATCTTGTGAATGATAAAAATGATGCCAAGAGGCCCTGGCCAGGTGGCTCAGTTGGTTGGACTGTCATCCCATACACACAAATGTTGCAAGTTTGATCCCTGGTCAGATCCCTAGATTGTGGGTTTGATCCCCAGTCAGGACACATACGAGAAGCAACTGATCAATTGTTTCTCTCAATATTTCTCTCTCTCTTTCTCTCTCCCTTCCTTTCTTTCTGAAATCAATAGACATATCCTCAGTGGGGATTAGAAAAAATGATGACAAGATACAGTGAGAGTTCTTTAAGGATGTTCAAAGAATCAGAAAATTAGGACCAAGAAATTTGGGCTCTCTCTTCAAATTCTCTTTCCCCTGGAGGACAGGGAAGGCAAAATGCCTCAAATACCTCAGTCATTCCATTTTTATAATAGAGACTGTGCTACTTAATTCCAGTGAGAATTTGTAAAATTCTTTTGAGTGTTTAGGGAGGATACCACCATCCATAATCTCAAAGTATAATGATGCTTGTAACTCACTGTTTGTATTTAGTAGGGACACGAGACCTGTCTGTGATCAGAAGGACCCCTGGGCTCACTGCACCTCTGGGAGAAAACACAAGTTCTCACAGGCCCAGTTCATGGGAAAGAAATCAATTCAGAGATAGTAAGGGAGGGAAATCCCATCATAGCTGGCCTTGTATAATTAGCTGCCAGCAGAAGGGGAAGAGGGCAGAGAAAAGCTAGGAAAGAATCAGTGCTAACTTGCTGCCATCGCCCAGAGAAAAAAGGAGGGACAGGGAAGTGAAAGCTAACTCCTTGGTCTTCCAGCTGGCGCATGAGCAACACGGTGACTTGGTGAAGGCTCAACAGGAAGTCTATGCTGGAGAAAGACCATATGCTTGGCATTGCCTGGCCAAGACTGGAAACAGAACTTCACCACCAAACCAGCACAGGCCAACAGCTCAGCCCAGTGATTTCCATACACAAACTCAGTTAGAGGGACTTTGTAAAAGAAGTTGCCCGCTGATCCGGCCTACCTGACAACAACTTCGTATCTGCACATTCCATTCTTGTTCCTGTCCGTGTCAACAAAAAACATTTACCTGGTTACTATTGAGTAAATATACCGTATTTTGTACACGACTTTTTAAAAAACTAACATTGGACCATAAGCACTTTCCCACATTTCTACATAGTATTAATTTTAACATTGATAACATCTTAATACAAGTTTCAAAAAGTCACAAAACCTGGGAGGACTAGCGATTTAAAATAAGGGTCAAGTTTCTTGAGTCATTTCCTGAAGAAGGTCAGGAAACTCGTAGAAGAGCAACAAAGATACAATTTCATGGATTCAGATAAGTATGACAATGGGTAGATTGTCAGTAAGTCAGTGGCTTGGTGGCTTCGGGGACAAGAGGAAATGAGTGTACACATAGTGCTGGTCACGTGGGGGAAGTGAGACCCCTTGGAGGGGTTCAAGTTCACAGCCAGAGCAGAGGTGGCCACAGTGTGTAACAGTGAGTCTTCATTCTAAGTTTACGTGCTGAACAGTGTAAAAGAGCCCAAGAGCCGAGCCCAGGAACCAGGGACGCTCAATGAAGGGAAAGGTTTGGGGAGTTGCCAGAGCTGGACGTCTGTGAGGGACAGTTCTTTCTTTTCCCATTTCCAGGCGGCTGCCAGCCATCCTCGCTCTGGCTCTGCTTTTGTTCTCGTCTCTAGGTCATTGGCCACCTCCCTTCTCTTCAACAGTGTCTACCCTTCAGGCAGAAGAATCAATGGGCTGTGGTCTTCGGGTTCTCTAGAGTGAGTGCTGGCCCGGGGAACCTAGGGAATGACCTCAGATCTGGCAGAGGACTTAGCCAGGGCAGTAGGAAGTAACTAGATAGTGTCCCAGGGAACAAGGGGACAGTTTTGTTGTTACACTTCTATACTGTTTGTTTGTTTTTTAACAGCAAATCTGTTACAAACTAAAACACACAAGTTAAATTCTTTTTAAAATTGAAAGAGGCAGATGTGTTCTCTATTAAGAGAAAGAAAAGAAGCAACAAACTATCTAGGAGAAGAGGGCGTCATCAGCCAACAAAAGCAGCAGAAAGACCACAAGTGGTGAGTGACAAGAAAGGTCCTGGACTCCAGGTGGTCCTTAGGTCCTCAGAGAAATCTGGTTCTGCAAACAGTGAAGGGAGCCTGGAGTGAGCCATGCGGGAGGAGAGCGCCAGGAGGGGAAGTGGGGACAGATGGTAAGAGATGGGTCATTTAACAACTTTCGTAGAAGGAGCCCCAAAAGTTTTCCAAGGTTTGGAAAACTTGGGACAAATGAGGAGAATAAGCAGAGCTAACGTCTCTGAAGTCAGGAGGGAATGTTCCAGATGGAGGAAAGCTGGAAAGGAAGAGACCAAGTGGAGTGAGGAGAGAACCATTAAGGAGCACAATTGAGAAAATGGTTTGGAGTTTTGAAAACTTTTTATTATGAAAACTTCCAAACACATGTAAGAGTCCAGACTGTGGTTACAATGAGCCTCCCATGCCTATCACCCAGCTGCAGCAATTACCAACTCACGACCAGCCTTGTTTCATCCGGGCCCCCTCCCAAGCACCACCCCTCCCCTGCGTTATTTTGAAACAAACTCAAGGCCTCACATAATTTCGGTGATTCTCAGATTCTGTGTGCATCAGAACCCCCTGGAGGGCCTGTGAGGACATGGATTGCCGCACCCCACGCCCAGTTTCCAAGTCAGCAGGTCCAGAGTTGGGGCGAGAGTGTGTATTTCCAATAAGTCTCCAGATGACTGGGACACTTCAGATCCAGGAGTCACATGTTGAGAACCATTTTGTTGTTTCGTCTGCATATAGATCTCTTCTTTAAAAGGACTCCCTTACTTAAAATACAATCACAGTGTTACCAATTCCTCAAATCATGTTTGCCCAGTAGTCCTCTCAGTGGGTTTACTAACCACTCATTGGGAAATCCCAAGCCACGAATTTGTATCTTTCCCACCTTATCTCTGTCTTAGTTTGGTTACCGGCACCATCATCCTCCCAGTGGCCCAAGTAAGAAACTTTGGGGGTCAATGTGGACTCAACCCCTATTCAGTATATCATCCATTATCAATGCTTCTACCTTCAGGGAACTTCCGGGATCCACTCCCAAAGGGAATGAAAGAACCTAACAGCCCCAGGCACAGAGAACTAGGTCCTCAGTCAACACTCACTGATTGTTTTTCCTTCTGTTGCCTCCGTTGTACTTCTGACCATTCTCCCCTCCCACCTGCACCCCCACCAACTCTCCCTGGGCCTCCCCTGTCCTAGCTTCTCATTCTTCATCCACCCTGCCAGAGGGACACACTTTCTCTGTTTCTCCCCTTGTCCTCTCTCCTTCCCTCTGTCCCTTCTCTTTCTGAGTGGAGTTTATGTGTCACTCATCATCCGTCTGTCTAAGGTGCTGCTCTGGTTTCTTTTGATTTTTTCCCTCTTCATCCCTGATACTCACTTCCATTCCCCTCCCTCCCATAGGTCTTCGCTCTCATGTTTTCGATCATATGTTCTTGGATAGGTCTGTGTACTTACAAAACACATTATGTTATTTCGTGTGGTTTCTATGTTTAACTTTAGCTACCACCTTTACTTTTCCATTCCCCTAGCAACCACCCCCAACTCTCTGTGAGCAGCGTTACAGAGAGATGAATATCTTTGTTCGTGATCCTCTGGGACTCATGCCAGTCTTTCTGAAGCATGTGCCCAGGAGTGGCATAGCTGAGTTATATTATGTATGCAGATTTGCTTTTACAATGGACTGCCAGGTTGTGCCTGAGACCTCCAGAACCCTGGGCACCTTGAGACTCCATCCAAACACCTTCACTAAGAGACCTGACCAAACTCGAGCATGGCTTCTAGCAGCTGAAGGTCACATCCCTCCTTAAAATGCCTGCCTGGAAGATTTGCCATTTGCTCTCACCAGTACCTGCTGATAGGCAGGTAGCCCCTGAACCCCGTCTTAGAGCAGTTACTTTAGGAAGCTTACAGTGAATTACCAATCCTTTCTCTGATCTTAGAGATATGAATCAATCACCCAAAACTGTTTCCTGAAGGACCTGAGAGGCTTCTCTCTGAAAAGGAAACATTTAGGGGGTAACTCTCCTCTCCTCCCAGTCCCCGTGGGAGAAAAGGGGCCTAGATGGTGGGCGCCTTGCTTCAACTTGGGCCACTGCCCCCCTCATCCCCTTCCTAACGATGGGAAAAGTTTGTTTCTCTTGTGGATAAGCACCAGTTAACAAATTCAGGGGGCCTAGTCACATGGACTGACCCCTCTATACACCCTTCAGTGCCTTTCCCTTATCACAACCCAGTCTTTAAAACATCTTCAGCCTTGTTTCGGGGAAGTTGAGTTGAGCTCACCCTGGACTCATTTTTCCTCTTGCATGAGTTACTGAATGAAACCTGTCCTTATGGTTTTAACTGGTGTCAGCTCTGTCTATCTTTGACATGCCCTAGAATAGCTCTCCCAGTTCACTTTCCATGGGACCAGCAGAAGAGGTTCTGCTTCCCTACAACCTTGCCAGAGTTTGGTATTAGCCAATCTCCTGATTTTTGCCAACCTTGTGGGTGAAAAGAGATATTTTGCATTGTTTTAATTTTTGCCTGCGTAATGACTAGTGGGGTTGAGCAAAACTAGTGGATTTTCTTGTGTGAGTTGTATGTTCATAGCTTTTGCCCGTTTTTTCTAATGGGTTCACTGTCTTTTTCTGGTAGCACTTTCTTATATGTTCTGAGTAATAATCCTTTGCTGGTTTTAGAAGTCTCAAATGTTTTCTTCTCACTGTATCACCTGTCAGTTAATTTTGAAATTGATCTACTATTATATTTCCAATAATTTAATTTGTCAATTTTTTGACCTATGGTTACTCGTGTTAGATCTTGTTTTTATTTTTTAAAGATTTTACTTATTTATTCATAGAGAGAGGAGAAGGAGAAAGAGAGGGAGAGAAACACTGATGTGAGAAACACCCTGACTGGACAGCAAACCCCCAACCCAGGCATGTGCCCTTGACTGGGACTCAAACCAGCGACCTTTGCTTTGGGGATCGATGCCCAACCAACTGAGCCATGCTGGTCAGGGCATTAGGTCTTTTTTTTAAAGAAAAAGTTCTTTCCCAATTTTAATATCATACACATGTTCTCCTATGTATATTTCTATTTTTTGAGGGGTTGCCTTTCACATTCATATATTCAATGCATCTGAAGTTCATCTTTGTTTATGGTGTTAGGGATCCAACTTAATTTTTCTCCAGGAGGTGAGCCAGTTTTCCCTACACTATCTTCTAAGTAGCACCCCCTCACCCCTTTGATTTGTGGTGACTTCTTTTCCATATGGCAGGTACAGTCACACCCAAATGCATAAACACACACATGTACACTTCTGAACACTTTCCGGCCCTTCATCTATGTGCATTTTTCTGCATCAGTAACATATGTTATAATATATCGCATTGGAGTATAGTGAAGCATGCCCCTCCTCTTTGCTCTTTTTTCAGAATTGGCTCAACTGATTATGAACTTTGATTTTATTCTTCCACATACATTTTTTATAGTTTTATTGAGATGAAATTGACATACAGCACTGTATAAGTTTAAGATTCAGCATAATGATTTGACTTACATATATTGTGAGGTGATTACCACAAATAAGTTTAGCTAACACCCATCACTTTATATAGATTAAAAGAAAACAAGAAAAAAATTATTTTCATTGTGATGAAACTCTTAAGATCAACTATCTTGACAACCTCTGTATATACCATATATCAGCGTTGACTGCGGTTATCATGTTGCACATTACATCTCCAGTGCTTATTTATTTATAACTGGGCATTTGTGCTTTTTAACCACCTTTATCTAATTTTTCCTCCTCCCACCTCTTTCAGATAAATTTTTGAAGACACCTTTTCATTCTGTCAAAAAATTGTTGGGCATGTATTGAAATTGACTTGAATTTTTAGATTAATTTTGGGGAGAATAGATAGCTTTACATGTTAAAGAGTCTTGTCCACCAATATGGCATATCGCTTTGCTTATTCACATCTTATATTATTCCTTATCATAGTTTTACATTTTTCCCCAAAACTTTATTTTGAACTTTCTGTAAGTTAATTTTTAGGTACTTTGTAGTTTTGTTGCTCTTATGAAAAATATTTCATTTTCTATTAAATTTTCTGGTTGAATACTGCTGGTGTAGAAGAATGCTGATTTTTGTAAGCAGATCTTGTTCCAGACGGCCTAGTTCTAAAGGATTTTCTATTAATTCTGTGAGGTGCCCTGTGTAGATAATCAGATCACCTGTAAATAATGATAGTTTTGTTACTTCCCTTCAAATCCTTATACCTATTACTTCTTTTTCTTGTCTTATCACATTGGCCAAGACCTCCAGTACTCTGTTGAGTTCCTGTTCTTGGAGTAAATTCAGATCAATCTGCACCTGGTTTTTCCTTCCCACCCCCAGGAGTTAAGCCTGACCTAATGTAACCACAAGCTCCATCTCCTGCTGATGCAGGGCTGGTGATTCCTTTTGTCTTACAGTGGAGTTAGAGTACACTGTAATCTGTCCATGAAAATGTGGGGAAGAAAAAGAGCCCAAAGTAGAAATTTCCCCACCTGTGGCCCTTTTCCTCTTTACCCCATACTGCAGTCACACACACACAAACCCTGGGACCCAACCACGTGCTGTTCCTCTAGAGGCTTCTCTCCATCATTACACTAGATACTCATATCCACCAACTGCCTCCTTCCTGAGGCGCTCACAGGGCTAGGTTGTGTGAGACAGCCAGAAGCCTAAAATGGGGCTACCATTTTGTCAGGATCCAGAGGACAGAGTAACATTTCTAAAATAATTAAAATCACGAAAATGCTTTAGTCATAGACCATGGGAGGCCCTCATTGTAACGTCCAGGGTCTTGACAAGCTGGCCTCACCTCCTTTTCCATTAACTACAACATAGCCCACACTCAAAGCACCCTGGGTGATCTCCTTTTCCTGAACATGTGGTGCACTTTAAGCCTTACCTGCTTACCATAGAGTTCCGTCTCCATGGGATCCTCTCACTCTTTCCCCGCATTGAGAAATTCTACTGATTCATCAAGGTGCAGAACAGAAGTCATCATTCTTCTCAAGTTCATCCCATTGGTATAAATCATTCCTTCCTGAATGTTCCCCATAACACTTATCTGTTAGGTTTGCCTTACAGTTTGTTGTTAGTTATCTAACCGTCCCATTAGACAGAACAGTGACCTCCAGGAGAGCAAGAACTGTGCTTTATTCATCTCTATCTCTGCAGCAGTTCTTCCCATAGTAGATACTCAATAAACGTTCCTTTATCAAATTAAATGGTAGAGGTCACAAATTACAGGAAAAAGCAGTCACTAGTAAGGGTGGAGTAATGCTCTTGCCTAATCTTGGTTCCTGCAGGAGCGAATGTGAACTTGCAGAGGTGAGGTTGTCTTCAGTAACGCCAATAACAGGCAAATAGGAATAAGAACAGACGCTGGAAATGCCTAGTCATTCTCTTTATGATCAGATAAACCCTTAGAGTGCTGTAAGGACAGATATCCAGCCTGTGCAATGCTGAGCAACTACCTAGAACAAAATGTACCTGGAACGTCTAACGTACAGGGGCGATGGTGGGAGTTGGCAAGTGGCCAGACATTCCTAGGTTTCTGCGCCTGAAGAATGTCCTAGTTACACTGTTAGGTGGGTTAGGTGGCTGACTACACAAAGCCCTTGACATGCACCTATTTAATGGTGAAGATTATGAGACAAGTAGAAATTTTTCTGAATATATTACCTTTACTTAAAAAAAATATATTGTTCAATTACAGTTGACATTCAATATTATTTTATATTTGATAGGAATTTCCAATAAGTGAGATGGATTGTTGATGTTGTGGAAGAGACATGAAAAAATAAAAAAAGAAACTGAAATAAAATTAATGATGTTTACAGTGTCCCTTTCCTTTGAATGACATGTAGCAGTTTCTTCTGTGTTTATTCTTTTTGTATCCTTGGGCAGTAGGTAAAGAAAGCATTATTATCATTTTGGTAAAAGCTGAAATAAGGAGGAATTAAATTAATTTGCTTCAGTATATTGTTGCATTAATGGCCTTCAATTTATTCATACCTCACTGTATCTACATCCTTAGGTCATACCGGTCATACTGACTGCAGTCTTGGACATGTGACTTGCTTTGACCAATGGGACAAGAGGAAACATGACACGAGCAGAAATTTAACAGGGCTTGCACGTTGCAGCCTGCCTTCTCCTAGTACTCTTTGGTATCCTGAGACCACCATGGTGAGACAACCACGTGAAGCCCCGGTTAGCCTACTAGAGAATGAAAGATCACATGGAGCAGAGACAAGCCCTCCCAGCGGAGTTGCCCTTGACCAACTGCCTGTCAACCTCCAGGTATGTGAGTGAGGCCAGCCAACTCCACATGAGCGACCCATGGATCTCAGAGTTCTGCTGCACCAATCTGAATCAAAACTGTCCAAATGACTCACAAAATCATGAGAAATAACAAATGTTGTTTTAAGCCACTAAGTTTTGAGGTGGTTTGTGACACAGCAAAACCTAGTTGGTACATTCCCCAGAGTGTAGAGGTCCTAGTCAACAAGCTCATGTTCAGTTGCTGCTACCTCTGTTCCAGTCAAAGGTGAGGTTGAGATATGCAAGACTTCAGTATATTGTTTTGTGTCGTAATTATGATCAGGCCTCTTCCTGAATTCCTCAAGGGCAAAGGCCATGACTTGATTTTCCCAGCTGGCTTAGTGCATTGCTTTATTCATAAAAGATGCTCAGTAAGGGATATTACTTTTCTGAAAAGGAACAAAAGTTTAGTTCTTATGAGGATGTAAGGTAAAGCAACATGTGGTATGTATAACTCTCAGAATTTACATAGGGCATGGGTATCTCTAATTGCAAAGAAAGTTTTAGACTATCTTTCCTAAGAGAGAAAACAGAGAGGAAGGAAAAAGCAGGGACCATGCTTTTGTCCCCTTGGCCCAGGCCAGAGTCTTGCAGTGCCTCTGAGCTGGACAACCTCAGGGAGAACCAGTCACATCGAAGTCTAAGTGAACAGTGTCCCCTGCAGTTGTGCAGTGTGAAACTTACACAGCCGAACAAAGGCCCCTGCCAGACACGTGGCAAATGTGAAATGAACAAACAACAAGCAAGCAAGTGAGCATATGTGCATGTATGTACATCACAGCTGCGGTATTTAGCAAAGTTTTAACTGGAAAGAAAAATAAACCAAATTCGAATGGTGTCCCTGTTTAGTGGGCTCCCAGAGCACGAACCATTTTGCTTTTGGTATGACGAAGTGAGAAAATATCAAAGAAAATGTGTAGATCAGGTATAAATTTGAAGAAGAGACCTACACCAAATGTTGCCGGTTAAAAAATAAAATAAAAAATAAAAATTCATTTTGGTTAATGGTGACACCTAGTGGTGGATCAAACCTGTGGGTTTTCCTTGGAGTAAGCCATTTTATTTCACACGTCAGGGTGACGGGGTCTTTGGGGTGGCGGACCCCTGCTCCCTTCACAGATGAGGTAGTTCAGGTCCACAGGCCTCCCAAGGTCAGAGCAGGTGGGATGTTGTTCCAGAAGTTAGCCCTCCAGATGATGTTCCAGTGCTGCTGTCGCAGAGACCCCCGAATATCCAAATGCCAGAGGTGGTGGGAAGCTCCCTTCCAGGAGTACAGCGTCACTTGTTGTCACCGCAGACAGTTGATCTCAGCTGTCTGTGCCTTCCCACTGTGCCTTCCTCTTCTCCCATCTCCTACCCTCACTTCTTGTAGCTGTCCTGTTTGTTTGTATTCTCTTCCCTTCTCCTCTTCCTCTAGCAAGGCCCAATGGCTCCTCCTTCCTCTCACTCTTCCTCTCTCCCCCACTTCCTTCTTTTCTCTTCTGCTTTTACTTTCCCCTCACTTACTCTCCCCCTCTTTTTAATTCTCCTCAGGGCTCAGTGAGGCTCCCAAAGACGTAGCGAATCCCAGATCTGCACTGTCTAATATGGCAACCACTAACCCATGTGGCTATTCAAGTTCAAATGAATTAAAAGTAAATGGAATAAAAATGCCAATCCCTCAGTCACACGAGTCACATTTCAAGCACTTAACAGCACCAGTGGCTACTGTACTGGACAGCACAGAGCGCGGTCACTCCCATCATTGCGGAAAATCCATCGTCGGGGCTTGGCTCACCCACCTCTCCTGTCTTCCACCGTGTCCTTCCTTCCCCGCACCTTGTCTCTAAGTGTAGTTCTTCAGACAGTCTGCGTTCTGCCCCCGCCCCCTTCCCTCCATGCTCGCTCCAGTTTATTTGGTGGCTTCTGTTTTCTGTATATTATTATGTAAACTCATTAAGATGACCTTGCCAAGTGAACACAAAAATATATAATCAAGCTAGACAGTTTCTTTGGAACAGTCCGTGATTCACAGCGTTTTGTTTTCCATGATTGGAACACATCAAAATATTTTTAAACCCAACACATCATTTAAAAAAATTATACCCCAGGCCTTTCTCTCTATTTTTTTTTTTTTTTTGCTTTTTTTAATCCACAGGTTTCTAGAAACCTTTCTACCTTGTCTTCAGTTAAAATAGCTTTAAAATTAAACAGTACATCTTTTTATTAATGCCTGAAAATACATTTTTTTACCTATAGAGTAGCTTTGAAATAACACCCAGGAAACTGATTACAGATTGGTGTTTGGCTCGGATGGAATGGACATTTACTTTTTATTTAATACACTTTCATAGTATTAATTTTTTTTTACCAGATTGGTGTGTGTATAACCTTATAAATTACACTGAATTCTAAATTACTTTTTTTCCTCCTGGAAATTGTATTGGTTCTGAGGAAAGAGAGGAAGGCAGCCCCTGCCCCCTGCTCTGGGGACCACAAGCCCTTGCATTCCCACTGCCACCGATGGGGAGGGACATGTGTGCCAGGGAGGCCGAGAGGCCTGCAACTTGGGCCGGGTGCTGAGGTATGCCATGTTGGCCAAGAGCAGGGGGACAGAGTCCAGGCAGCTGGTGATTCAGCAGCAAGTCCGGCAGGTTGTAGTCCACAGAGATCTGGTTGCCCACGATGAAGGCCTGGCCCCCTGGGTCTGGGACAGCAGGGTCCCAGAAGGCTTCAGGTGCCCCGACAGTTCCATCACATCGTTCTTGCCCGCCTCGTAGTTGTTGTAGATAAGGATGATGCCTTTTCAGCTAAGGTCCTTCATGTTGTCATTCACCATGTGCACCAGGGCTGCCTCCCATTGGTTCTTCCCAAATAGCCCAAGGGAGCAGCCCGGGTGTCACAGGATGGTATTGGACTGGTGCAGAGTGAGGCTTTTGTCCTGGGACTTGGGGAGCTGCCCATACAGATAGGAGGCCTTGAGGGAGCCCTGCAGCTAGGTCTCCTTGGTCACCACCTCCTCCTTCTGGCAGGCCCTGGTCGGCCAGCAGCACGTGCATGGCGTCGCTGCACCCTGGACGGGGAAGTAGACAGTGGTGCAGGGTGGCCTGGTTGCGGCGTAGACAAAGGCGGCGATGATGGTGGCAGAGCTCAGGCCTGAATTCTACAGTCCTTTGGAAATTAAAATGAGTGTCACAACCCTGAGAGGATGAAGCCAAAGACCATCCAAGGAAATGAGCTCTCAGAGAAAAGGTAACTTCTGAATGATCCCACAGGGTTTGGATGATGCTATGTCTCTTTAAAGAGATAATGTGGACAGAAGTAGCACAGTATTAACTTTAGATTTGCATTCAGTGATGATTTGCCAAGATTCAGAGTACCTTGGCCAGTGGCCCCTCCTGACTGTTGATAGAGGTTTACGTTAGAAAAAGCCTTCCTTTTCCTTCCCTCTCATGATAAAAGAGAGATGACTGAGAGACTGTCCCTTTGGTGCTCGCCTCAGCAGGATGGAAAACGTTAGCCGAGAGCAATCCTTTCGTCCAGGGGTACACTCCCCCACCGCCCTTTCAATAAGAGCTTGGTGAGTAAAATGAAAGTTACCTTTCCTCCTCCACGTCCGCAGCAATCTCCAAGCTAGTCACGGCTGCGTGTCCTCCTTCATACCACTGGGTCTTTAAGAAGAAAAGAGGATGGGGCCTGAGGTCTCGCCTGACTTCAGAGCTGCTTTCAGCCCAAAGGTACTTTGAAACTTGGACATAGGTTGCATTTAGAGTAAAAGCTCATGATTCTTTAAAAAGGGGCCTGGGCACTGGGACAGAGCTGTTATCCCATAAGTGACAGCTATACTACCAGTCTGAGAAAAGGGGAAACCAAGGCAGGGCGCGGTAAACTTGGTGTGAGCTGGGGTTTGCAGTCAGGGCTCTTGACTTCCCGTAAGACCACATGGCATTCTAACATATAATCATATGCCTGGACAGAACTGTAGCATCTCTGTGAACATCCATCTAAATAAAGCGCCGCCGGGACCATGCCACCCAGGGGAGTTGGTTTGTGGTTCTTGCCAACTGTGGACTTCTGTGGTGCCACACGGGCTTGGGGTGGACTCATGATTCTCCCAGAAGAACAAAGGTTTATGCTTAGGCTCCGTGGAACATGCCGGAGTCTGTTTCTAATGAAAGGCTCCTGGGTGCTCTATGTCGGGAAGACGAAAAGCAGCCCATCCCTTCGGCAGAGGACCAGCACTGTCCTGACTCCAAGGAAGACAGGCCATGGGAGGCAGAAAGCTCAGGGTCATCCGTGCTAGAAGGGCCCTTAAAATGATTCCAGTTTACCATCCCATTTTATAGAGAGGGAAACTGAGGCCCCAAATGGTTAGGAGGTCAAGTGACCTTCCCAAGATTGTGGAAGGGGCTCATAGTGCTGGGGCCTCCCGCCAGGCTCCCCAGCCCCTTTGGTGCTGCTTCTCCTGCACCATCCTGGCCACCCAAAGACCCCGTGCAAAGACTTCCTCCTGTGTCACGGAAGGACACAAGCCCATGTTCATTCATGTTCATTCCCCATGTTCATTCATTAATGTGGTTATTGACCCACCAAGGATTGCTCGGTGTGTGTTTGTGGGTCAGATGTTAAAGGTACATCTGTGCTGATACAGAGGCTACTAGCCCCTCTGGCTACTGAGCTCTTGAACCGTGGCCAGTGCAAATTAACACGTGCTGTAACTGTAAATATAGGTCAGATTTTGAATACTTGGTATGAAAATAATGGGAACTGCTTCAGTAATAATTTGGCCCTGATTATATATCGAGATGATAATATTTTAGATATATTAGGTTAAAATGTGTTGCTAAAATTACCTGTTTATTTTTACTTTGTAATACGTGGCTGCTAAAACATTTCCGGTGACCTATGCAGCTTGCATTACATTTGTATTGGATAATGCTAAGACTCACAGGACCATCCCTGACTTCTGCTTTGCAACCTGAGACATCATGTTACAGTGGGATCACCTTATGTACACACGTGTAGCATGTTATATTTGCACTGGAAGTGGGGAGGAAGAGGGAGGAGAAGAAGTAAGCAGGGCAGGTGACTTTGTGCGTGTTCTGAGTGTGAAATGGGACACATGATTCTACTGTCCCCTTGATTACTGCATTCGACTCTTAGAGGGCGAGTGTCCCACTTTTCCAAGAGTAGAGTCTGGTGTTTTACCACCTGCATCAACATGAATAAACCTCAAAAACTTGAATTGAGCAAAGAAAGCAAATTGTAGGTGCATACAGATGCTTCACTTTACAGTAAATTGGAAAGCTGCAAAGCTACATGTCAAATATGGACATTCACGGGGATGGTAAATACCAGTTAGGGACAGTGACTCCCTCTGGGGAGGGAGGGGGAGGAGAATGGAGTGGGGGAGGGGCCTTCATTGCATTTAGCATATTCTTTCTTTAGCTAGGTGGTGGCAAGCACTGTTTGATCTTTATTTTCTATCCTTTGTGTAGACTGGACATACTTCATAATAAAAGTACTTTAAGGTGCATACTTTTTACACACTGATTAGGTACTGGGAGAGGCGGCATATATTTTTGAAGTATGTGCATTTTATTTGCCTAGTATTGCTATTGCAAATTCCTAGACTGTCTACTATTTGTCTCTTTAAAAGCTCATTTCTGATCTGCACCCTGCACGTGGGGGACTTCCAAAGAAAGCAATTGTCTTTAAGGTCTAAGCAACGACTTTTCCTTTAAAATGGTTATATTATGGTTTTACAAACCTTATCCTCAACATGTGAGACTGTATTCAGTTAAAGAAAACAGGTCCTAGAAATGGTTTGTACACGCAAGTATCAGGAAAAATCGCTGACGAAAGGGCGTGTGTGATTTTCTGAAGGAGAAAATGACTGATGACCGCAGCAATTCAAAGAGCACGGAGCAAAATCAGGCTGAAAACAAGAAAAAAAAACAGGCCAGTTGAAAAAGTCTGAGCTGCAGGCTGCGAGAAAGCAGGTACCTGTACGTGCCAGAATTTGCCTCCTCCTTCCCCACCATAATCCTGGGAAAACATTAACTTACCTTCTGAAAATTAGAAAAAGGAAAAGAAAGGCTTTATCCTCCTGGACAAATAGCCAGAAC
The DNA here is from genome assembly GCA_007922815.1 of Macrotus californicus. Classification (NCBI taxonomy): domain Eukaryota; kingdom Metazoa; phylum Chordata; class Mammalia; order Chiroptera; family Phyllostomidae; genus Macrotus; species Macrotus californicus. Next base: position 108,915 of record VMDR010000731.1, read on the forward strand.
GGGGCTGTTTAGAATGAGTTGCAAGGCATGGCTGGGCAAAATCCTGCTGTGGCTGCTTTGAGGTCCTGACCCGCCCCTCACTAGCTATTGATCTTGAGTAAGTCATATAATAGCTCTGAACTTGAAGTTTTATCCATAAACTAGGAGCCTACGGTGAGGTGCATAGCATGACTGGCACTCAGTAAAACCTGGGTACTTAGAAATAGTGTCTTGGCAAATTCCCGTTATTCTCTTTGGGAGGGGTAAGCTTCTGCAGTTTTATCACATTTCCTGTCCCCTTGCCAGCCCTGACATTTAGACTCATACAAGAGAGACTCTGACTTAGTTACAGCAGCTTTAGGGCTCCCAGCAGGCATGGCAAATGGTTTTCCTTCTGGCTGGATCCAGCTGGCCCTAAAGGACAAATCTCAGCAAGGCTTCAATTTTTTTATTTTTTAACATTGATGTGTTAAAGGAACACTTGGTTGCCTCTCACAGGCTGGCACACAACCCAGGCATGTGCCCTGATTGGGAATCGAACCAGTGACCTTCTGGTGTACAGGCCAGCGCTCAATCCACTGAGCAACACCAGCAAGAGTAAGGCTTCAATTAATAAACATCTCACTGTCTTCTCAGGCAAAGGTGAATACTTCCCAAGAGCTCAGTAGGTAGATTCCCAAATATGGTCTGCATTGTTGCATCTGTGTTTCTCTCCAGATGCAAAATGCTAACTTTTTAAAAAGTGAATGTCCCTTCCCAGGAAGCCTTTGAAAATAACATAGTCATACTTGACTTGGAGTAGTGAACACACAGTACGGTGGACAGATGATGCGCTGTGGCATTGTCCACCTGAAACCTGTATAATTTTGTTAACCAGTGTTACTCCAGTAAATTCAACAAAAAGGAAATAAATAAATAAATAGCAGAGTTATCTACTTATCTGAGTGCTTTTTTGCCAAGAGACAAGAGGGTGGAGACAGTGGTTTGCTCAGTTTCATTTTTAAGCATAATATAACCCTTAGTAGTGATGGAATTCACTCAGTAAATAGTTATTGACCACTTACTATGTGCCAGGCAAATTCCAGAGCTTAGGCGAGACAAAGAAAAGTAAAGCAGAGTCCTTGCTCTTGAAGAGTTTCGTGGTCCCCGGGGGCTCAAACTAGTTCACTGTCATCCTTACACGCAAGGCGTAATGTAATGAGGACCGCACGCCAGGTAGGTGAGTCAGGGGGTTGAAGGAAGACTTTTATTACACCGACAACATCCTAATAAAAGCAATACCCTAATCGGCAGCGACTGTCCTTGCTCTGTGCGCTCTCACACATCCTGTTCGTGCATTCACGTGGTGGCTACAGTGCAGCCCCGGGACGGTCTTGTGCTCTCCTAAGCATTAGAAGCATTTCCTTTTGCTAAATAGTTTTCATTGTAATTTCCATCTGTTAACGAATGTAATTTCCTGTCTAGTCCTCTGTGGTGTGATAATTGGACTATTTCCCGTTTTTCCGCAGTTAAAAATGATGGTATAAGGGGTGTCTTTATGCATGCAGCTTATTCTTTAATATCCTCTTCTTCAGCCTTGCTCTGCAAAGTGAGATTGTTGGGAATCAAAAGGCACGGATATTGCTCTGCCTCCTGAAGCACATTGCTCCTTGGTTCCTCCCCAAAAGGCTGGGCCCGTTCACAACTTCACCAGCAGCAGGTGTACGTGCTTGACAAAACTGTGTCAGCACTGGGTGCGGTTTTGGGGGGGGGGAGTTATTTTGTTTTTTTGGTTTTTTAATCTGTTGATTTCATAACTCTGTGTGATGCCTTGTTATTATTTTAATTTACATGTCTTTGATAACTGTTTCCAAAGTCCTTCCTGGTTATACCTCTTCCACGTCTTACCCGTTCGGGTCAGAGGAGCAGGATTCCCACGGGCACAGAGCCAGAAAGCAGCCCTTCGCGGAGAGCGAATGGCTTCGTAGGGTGCACAGGGAGGACAGTGCGGCATACGAAGGAGCACAGAGGTTTTCGACTGAGATGTAGGGGACACAAAAAAGGGAAGTGGTTGCCCTGGCCAGGTGGCTCAGTTGGAGTATCATCCCATAAAATAAAAGATGGCAGGTTCAATTCCCTGTCAGGGAACGTGCCTGGGTTGCAAGTTTGATCCCTGGTCAGGGTGCATGGTGGAGTGGGGACAAATGACTGGTGTTTCTCACATCGATGTTTTTCTTCTTTTTCTTTCTCTCTCTTTTCCTCTTTCTCTAAGATCAATAAACATATCCTCAGGTGAGAATTTAAAAATAAAAGAGAGAACCGGAGAGCAAGGCTGGAAAGGAAAGTGGAGGCCAGAGTGTGCGAAAGTTTGTTTTGAATCCTATAAGGTTTTTAGTTTAACTTGTGCAATATGCCTCGTAGGAATGAACAATCAGAATGGCCTGCCTCTCTCTCTTTTACTCTGAGGAATCCATGGGCCCAGTAACCTAGAACAGCCAGCTCCACAGGCCCCATTTCCTCTAGCCAAACTCAAGCCCACCTCGCTCCTTTTCCACCTAGGGCCTGCTGATTCCTGTGGTCCCTGCTCCACCTGGCTCCTGCTTGCACACCTGCCTCACCCCCTCACATTCAGTTTCACTGTCCTGCACCCAGGGCGCCCCCTCTTCATGCACCCTCAAACATTCTGTCTCCCTGCATGGCTTGGCTCAGTCTACTTCTGTGTGCTCCATCAGTGTGGCCCAGCCCAGGACCCAGCATCAGTCCTGGATGTCAGATCCCCAGTTCTTGCACTCCCCTGGGCCCATGAGGATTAAAAACCACCAGCCCTGGGAGGGAGGCATCCACTGTGTTCTTTCTCTACTAGGAAAAAGTGGAGTAGCCTGAAGCAGAACTATAGGTGAGGGGGTACATTGTCCTTTGAGAATATACCAAGGCCTTGCTTCCTGAGCGCTGTGGGGCCCCGGGGCGGGGGGGGGGGGGGTGTTTCTGCCCCCACAGAGCGGATAGACAGGCCTTGGGAGGAATCATACTTCTTCCTGCATATCCCCCACCAAAGCTCCTCGTGCTGCTGAGAGAGTCAGAGCTGACAAATAGCACTGGACACTTTCCAGGCTCAGTCATGGTAGCCACAGAGAAGCCTCCAGAAGGTGTGGAGGGGGCCCTGTACTAGGAGACCCAGACTGTGCAAGTGAGCCACGCCAGGCTATGCACTGCCTCTACAGGCATGGATGGGAACACAGTGAGTTTTGTAGAATCTTAGGTGATGGTGCTTGCAAGTATGAAAACCCCAGGTGTGAAAGATGGGTCCCTAGAAAATGCCCTGGAAGCACTCTCAGACCCCATGGTAGCTCTTCTGACTTTCTATAAGCAGACTCTGATAGGAAGCCCTTGGTCCCGCCACTTCCTGCTGCATGTCTTTGGGAAATTTCTTCACTCCACTAAACCTTGGTTTCCTTATCTGTGAAATGGGAAGGAAAAATTCAGTGCTAGGTTGTTGTGAGATTAAATGAGATCATGTGTAAGAGTGGTAGTGCCTGTAGACAGACACCCCACAAAAGGTAGTCGTGATAGCTTGGGTTCATTGGCCTGGCTACCTGCCTTTGCTCCTCTCTGAGTGTACCAGCCTGAATGCTCACGATGAGGTTGCTGAGCATCTGGCCCCAGACCTGAGAGGAACCACCCTTGGGACCATTCCCTCCAATCAGATCTGCAGACCAGAGCTCCCTTTCAGACATCTGCACCTCAAAACATGGGTCTCCTGATGCCCACCCATGTTATGAGCCGCTGTTCCTCCAGGGCAGGTAGTGTAGGGACAAAACCCCGTGTCTATGAGCACAGGCACAGCAGCTTCCTTGGTGGAGGGGATGCACCCAGGGGCCCTGGGGTGGGGGGTGTTTCCCTGAAGGCATTGTGGCTTCCACACTGGTTAGGGGTTTTACAGAGGGTGGCACAGCCAAATCCCAGTGGCCACGGATGGGCTACTTACTGAGTACACAGTGCTCCTCTTACCTCCCAAAGCTAATGTCACACTCTCCAAGTGGCAGTTTAAGGAATGCTGAGGGTTCTGTCCCCAGGTGCTCTGTGTGGACAGTCAGCGCTGCCTCTATAGGAGGATGATGTGAAGTTATGTCTCCAGCAGCCCTGTGGAAACAACAAAGTGCTACAACGAGCTGGGGATGACCGCTGTGATTTCTGGCATCAGCCGTGTCCCCTACAACTTCACTGGCCTTTGAAGGCACTCTGCGGGTAGTATGTTTGACATTTAAGCAGATTGCATGGCTCCTCAGCATGGTTTTTCAGCTATTCCTTTCTTTGCAGACAAGGTGAATGAAATGGTCTTCATTAGACTAGGGTCTGGCGTGAGCTGTAATGATATCATTCAGATTCTAAGCTTTTCCCCACGGTTACCAGGTACACATCTCTAAGGGAATTCTGGCAGCTTTGAAAAGTAGAAAAATAATTGCTTTTGATCCTAGACTACAGTTTGCTCTCACATGGTGGGAAAGCAGATCCTAACTTGTCTTAACTCAACATTAAAAAACATCTTTGTATCTGTTTTTTATTAGTTATGTCCCACCAGACAGTGAAAGACAAATGAAGGAAAAGGTGAAGCTTTGAACAATACCTTAGGGACCAGCTGGGAAAAACAGCAATCATATCAGCAAGTATTAAGTGCTTTCCTCCACTAGACACTGCCTGCATTCCCATTTTATGCTCACAATAACACAGGGACCTACTATCACCATTGTTTTTAAAGATTTTATTTATTTATTTTTAGAGAGGGGGAAGTGAGGGAAAAAGAGAGGGAGAGAAACATCAATGTGTGAGAGAAACATTGATCAGTTGCCTCGCACACCCCCAACTAGAGACCTGGCCCGAAGTCTAGACATGTGCGCTCACTGGGAATCAAACGTTGAACTCCGGAACTGAGCTGGCAACCTTTCAGTTTGCTGGACGACACCGAACCCACTGAGCCACACTGGTAAGGGCTACTATTGTCACTTTTTAAAAATATACTTTACTGATGATGCTACCACAGTTGTCCCAATTTTTCCCCCTTTAACCCTCTCCACCTGGTACCCCCCATTCCCTCCAGCAATCCTCCCCCCCTTAGTTCAGGTCCCTGGATCGTGCATATAAGTGCTTTGGCTTCTCCATTTCCTATACTGTTCTTAACCTCCCCCTGTCTATTCTGTACCTACCAGTTTGTACTGCTTAGTCCCTGCATATTTTTCCCCATTCTTCCCCTTCCTCCTCCCAACTGATAACCCTCCAAATGAGCTCCATGTCTATGATTCTGTTTCTGTTCTGCTTGTTTGCTTGTTTGTTTTTTAGATTCAATTGCTGATAGATATGTATTTTTGCTATTTTATTATTCATAGTTTTGATCTTCTTTTTCTTAAATAAGTCCCTTTAACAGTTCATATAATAAGGGCTTGGTGATGATGAACTCCTTTTGCTTTACCTTGTCTGGGAAGCAATATATCAGCCCTTCAATTCTAAATGATAGCTTTTCTGGATAGAGTAGTCTAGGTTGTAGGTCCTTGCTTTTCATCTTTGAATACATCTTGACTGCAAAGTTTCTGTTGAGAAATCAGCTGACAGTCTTATGGGAATTCCTTTGTAGGTAACTGTTTTTTTCTTGCTGTTTTTAAGATTCTCTATCTTTAACCTTTGGCATTTTAATTATGATGTGTCTTGATGTGGTCCTTTTTGGGTCCATCTTGTTTGGACTCTCTGTGCTTCCTGGTCTCGTATGTCTACTCCCTTCACCACATTAGAGAAGTTTTCTTTCATTATTTTTTCAAATAAGTTTTCAATTTCTTGCTCTTTCACTTCTCTTTCCAGCACTCCTATAATTAGAATGTTGATACATTTGAAGTTGTCCCAGGGGCTCCTTAGCCTATCCTTGTTTTTCTTTTGGGATTCTTTTTTCTTCTTGCTATTCTAACTGAATGTTTTTTCTTCCTTATGTTCCAAATCATTGATCTGATTCTCGGTTTCATCCACTCCACTGTTGGTTCCCTTACATTTTTCTTTAATTCACTTAGTATAAACTTCATTTCTGCCAGGGTCTTTTTTATGCTGTTGAAGTATACAGTGAGTTCCTTGAGCATCCTAATAACCAGTATTTTGAACTCTACCTCTGATAGATTGCTTATCTCCATTTTGTTTAGCTCTTTTTCTGCGGTTTTGATCTGTTCTTTGATTTGGGCCATATTTCTTTGTCTCCTCATTTTGGCAGCCTCCCTGTTTTTGTTTCTATGTATTAGGTAGAGCTGCTATGACTCCCTGTCTTAGTAGCATGGCCTATTGTAGAAAAGCACACCAGTAAGCTGGAGCCTTAGGTAATTGCCAGGGTGGGGCAACCTGTGTGAACCAGGTTGATGGAGTCTCCAGTACAGTGTCACCACTCTGTAGCTCTGTGTGGGGGAGGGCTCAGAAAAAGGGACAATGCTGCTGCCTGGCCTCTGGAGTTTTGTCTGGGAGGAAGTTGTCCCCTGGCACTCACTCTGATGCCAGACACTTCAGATTCTCCCTGTATGTCACTGGTGCCCTTCCAGCTGCTGCTCTGGTGCTGACGCCCAGTGGGAATGAATCTGTGTAAGTCCTCAGTCCATCATAAGACCTTTAAGAGGAGACCCCTAAGAATCCTGCAGTTTCTTCTGTTACCCCAACCCCCAATAGTTTTTACATCCAGAAGTTATCAGGACTTATCATCTTGGCACTGGAACCCTGCACTGAGTCAGGCTGGAATCCCTCACTCCCGAGGTATCCCTTCCAATTTTTATCCACCATACGTGGTTGTGGGACTGCCCTTTCCATATCTCCACGTCTCCACGTATCTCTGCCTCTCCTACCCATCTGGATGAATGTGACGTCTTTAATTCCTTGGTCATCGGACTTCCATACCGTTCAATTTTCTGACCATTCTGGGTAATAGTTGTCTCATAGTTTAGATGTAATTATTGCTGTGGTTGTGCGAGGAGGTGAGCCATGTCTACCTATGCCTCCATCTTGACCAGAAGTCTCTATCACCATTTTTTAAACAAATACATCTCAGTTACTGAAATAATCAATATTTTATCTGATTTTTAAAATGAAAAATAAATTAAGCTTTAAGTACAGGTTTATCAATGCAATGACTTTGGGGACAATTTTCTTCCCACACCCAAACAAGAGTCCTGGTAAATGTGTTAGTTTCATGATTCTTGTGTTTTCTCTGGGTATTTCCTATGTGTTTTTCCTTGGCAGGCCCACTGTTAACATTTTCAGGGGCAAAGGCAAGAATTTAAAAGGGGTTCCCTAGCCCCAGCTCATGATGTTCTCTATGCTCCGTCGGTTCTATTTCTCACTACAGAAGGACTTGTGTGCATGTATGCAAACAGCCTTGTAGGAGAACTCACAGATGTGATATGGCTCCAACAGTGAAGGTGGCTGGGAACCCTCTGTTTAACCTTCTTTGACTGTTTAACTCTCTGCAGCCTCAGGCTGGCTGACTACCCAGAGCGCCGGAATACCACCCAAAGATAAAAGGCATGCTCCCAGAAAGGAGGTTACTGAATGTATAGAGTATGAATGACTGCCTGATGTTATCTGTTACCTTAGAATTGCACTCTGCTTTCTGGTGGTGTATGTGACTACCCACCATATGCTTTTACTATTAACCTCCTATAAACAAGAGACCCTGTCTTGGGAGGGTGTGGATTTCTTCCTGGCCAGCCACCACAGGGAGCAAACAGCTACTTTGCCTGTGTATGTAAGTTTCTCCTATTAAAGCTCTTATGAATTTGAATAATGCTACACGTCAGTTCTTCAGAATTGATCCTGAATTTAGACTTTTGGGTCTTTCCCTTAACAAAATCAAAATTCAATTGCCTGCACTGACCAGAGCTTAGCTACCTCTTGGGCCCCTGGGTGTGCACAACAGATACACTCCCCACCTTTGGGAGGATGGATCTCACTTTGGGAGAAGAGTTCATCAAAGGCCTTAGAAGATGGCTTGGGGTCATTTCAGCAGAGAATTCCCAGGTACCAGGTACCCAGAGCCTAATCTAGAAGGCCCTTGTTGTCCTTGGTTTCCCTTGGCTCCTTGTTCTTACTCCATGCAGATGGGCCCAGCCAAAGGAAGGTCTGAGCAGATGGTCCTGTAACACAGAGGGAATAAGACAGGGATCTTGGCTGCCCTGATCTAAGGGTATACTGCCTTTGCATTTAGTACTGAGTGCCAGTGCCAGCCCATGTCAGCTGGGCAACCAAAGGGAGAAGCTTTGGCTGTGGTGTGTCCAGAGGACCAATACAGACATCCCTGGAGTAGCTGAGAGACCTCAAAGAGGAACTCAGAGGGATTGGATGAACTCTCCACTTAAAAATTCTTCTCGTGATACTAAAACTTTGTCTATTCGGTGTTTTGTTTTCAAAATTGGTTTTTAAGTCTGGAATCCCCTGGTTCTTATTCACGTTAACAAGGCAACATTCAATTGGAAAATCCCAAAGCAACAGGAACAACTTTACAAACAGACAAGCCAATTACAAGAGAGGTTCTCCAAGTTAAGAGGTGGGGGAGAGGGACAAATAGCCTTGAGGCTAAATGTCCCTGTTTCAGTCTTTTCCTCTGATGCTGAGGCCTCACTTTCTGGGAAAGGCAGAACAGTAACAGCAATGTATCGTGCACTGTGAGCCCTGGGTCTGGAATAGTTAAGACCTGAGTGCACAAATTAGATCCTGGATTTATAAGGACCAGAATTTCCAAGAGAAATTAGGACCTACTCTAGAGAGAGATGCCACAGTATTCTGGAACAAAGGCTAATCAAGATGGATCACATTTCAGGGAATAAACAAGGGAATGTGCCTTCATCCACTATGGTGATAACATTTAGGGCCCACAGGATAAAGGAGGACAGACACCCCAGAAGAAAAGAGAAGAGAAAATATTGACTTGACTGAGTTTAAAATGGAAATAACCAAGAAACACCCTCCAGTGTCTGAATTTGCCTGGAATTGACTATTGTCTCGTTGTTATTGTTGTTCATTTGTATTTAACCAAGGAGGCAAAATGGGAACCCAGGATAGTGTTTAAAGTTAAATTACAGAAAAATCAAGTTAGATTTTCTTTTTTAGGTACCTATGATTGATTGTATAGCCTGGAAAATATAATACCCACACATGCACTATTTGGTTTAGTCCTCTCAATCACCCCCACAGGGTTGGTATTATCCCCATTTTACAGATGGGAAAACCAAGACTTGGAGAAGTTAAATAACAACATTGTACAACTTCTAAGTTCTGAGCTTTGAACCTACACTCCAAAGCTGATGTTGTCTTCAGGGTTCCGAATTCCCTCTTACATGGGATTTATTTCAGCATTTCTAAGAAAGGTTTGCACATCTGCCAACTTCTTGGCTCTCAAGGACCAAATTATGCTCTTGGGTGGAGAAGGCTGGAGAGACAGAAACAGGGGCGGAATGGGAGAAGTAGAGGGAAAGAAGTGAACCCCCACTCCCATCCATCTCTGGTTCCCTTTTTGGAGAACAACCACTTGCCTGACTGGTTCCCTCTCCCTTTAACACAGTTCGACTTAGGTGTGTCTCCCACTCTACCCTACTTCCTGGAAACCCCGTGCTTTAGTGGCCTGACCTGAAAGGATTGAGTTAACAGCGTAGGTCATGGTTTCATGCAATAGGACATCTGTTTTTGCTAGAGTGTTCCCAAGGGACAGTGATGATCTGAGTGTACTTTGACGGTAATTTGTCCTGAAGGCAAATAAGATATAAAGTCTCAGTTACTCCTGAAAAGGACCAAGGGTCAGGGAGCCACTAGAGAAGGTGCTCCCCCACCCACACTCCCTGACTCATAGTGTCAGTGACTACTTATTGTATGAATGGGATGTATGGGTTTATAAATAAATAGAGGGATGATTGGTGGAGGGAGGGATAGATGGATGGATGGATGGATGGATGGATGGATGGATGGATGGATGGATGTTGCGTAGGGTAGACACATGGATTGTCTCCTCAGTATCTCTGCCTGTTCTTCACTGTCCTCTAATTATGGTGGCTTACATCATTTCCTGGTTTCAGCCTTCTATGCTTGGAGTCCCTCAGTGTATATAGGACTGGACTACAAAGCAGGACTCCTCTCTGTCACAGACTGTTCTCTCAGTTTGATTTTATAAAATTCAAAGTTTTCTGCTACAGACTGGTTTTGTGAGATCAAAGAGCAACAATATTTCTGTGGCAAAAACTTATCGATTATTTATTAAAACAATCAGAAGGATAGCGGAGACTCTGGAAACTGGAAATCTTCTGACCTAATTATGGTTAGTAACAAGAGAGCTTCATGTTTGCCAAACATGAGTTACTGAGGCCATCTTCCCTGTTTTCACATTTTGGTCTATTATCTGCCCTCCAGGAGAGTTAATTAATTTCTTCCTCACTCCTTTCCTGCACCTTTTATTCTGATTGAACCAAACCATTTGGGTCTGATTTTTTCTCTTTACTTGTCCTGTTAGTTATTGAGAGAGAGGCTTTAAAATCTCAAACAATAGCCCTGGCTGGTGTGGATCAGTAGACTGAGTGCCAGCCTGTGAACTGAAAAGTGGCTGGTTTGATTCCCAGTCAGGGCACATGCCCGGGTTGTGGGCCTGGTCCCCAGTTAGGGGCATGGGAGAGGCAACCAATCCACGTCTCTCTCACACATTGATGTTTCTCTTCCTCTCTTTCTTCCTCCCTTCCCCTGTCTCTAAAAATAAATAAATAAAATCTTTTTTAAAAATCTCAAACAATAATTGTGGATTTGTTCTATAATTCCTTGCAGTTTTATCAATTTTTGCTTCATGTATTTTGAAACTCTATTATGAGATATACAAATGGTTAGGATTACTATGTCATCTTGATGAACTGACCCCTTTGTCATTATGAATTACCCTCTGTATCTCTGGTAATACATTCTTTCTCTGAAATCTACTCTGTCTGGTATTAACATAACTACTCCACTTTTCTTTTGACTAGTGTTAGCATGGCATATTTCTTTCGTTCTTTTACTTCGAACCTCTTTGTGTTTTTATATTTAAAGTGGGCATCTTGCAGACAGCACATAGCTAAGCCTTGCTTTTTAAAAAAAATCTGATATAACAATCTTTGTTTTAATTTGGATGTTTTGTCCCTTTATATTTATTGTGACTATTTACCTGCTGCAGGACATTTGGGTATCTTCCAAGTCCTGGCAATTATGAATGACAACTATGAATAAAGCTGCTCTGAGCATCCATGTGCAGGTTTTTGTGGACTTTGGTATGGTTGACTTTAATTCCACCACCTTGCTATTCGTTTTCTATTTTTCCCATCAGTTTTTTTGTTCATTTTCCCCTTTTGTTCCACCTCTTTTTTGATTAATTACAACTCTTTATTGTGCCACTTTAGTGGCTGCTTTAGGATTTATAGTATATACATCTTTAACTTATCACAGTTTACCTTCACATGGTATTATGCCACTTTGTGTATAATATAAGAATCTTATAACAGTAAGTATGCTTCTATTTCTCTTCTCGTGGTCTTTGGGTTATTAACTAAAAAGAAAAGGTCTTTAAAGTACCTATGTAGTTGTAATTTCTGATGTTCTTTATTCCTTTGTATGGGTCCAGGTTTCCCTCTGATATCATTTACCCTCTGCTTGTAAGAACTCTAAGAACATTTCTTACAGAGTAAGTCTGCTAGTGGTTTTCTATTCTGACTGTTGGGAACAGGCATTATTTTGGGCCCTGTGTAAACTCTGAGTACTTTTTCCTCAAATCCTGTTTGGTGGCTCTTCCCCTAATCTCAGCATGATTCTTCACAAGCCTGGGCTCACCAGTACTCATATGAATACTCATGGGAGACCCTCTGCAGATCTTCACAGGTCTCTCTGTGTTTGGCTCTGTCCTCTCCGCTACTCTGTCCCGTGAGCTCTAGCTGCCTTGGCTTCCTTAGACCGCATCTCTGCTTACTTGTCTCAGAGAGCATCCTTGGCTCTGCTTGGGTTCTCCCTCTGTATGCTACAGCCTGAAAACTTGCTCCGGGTAGTGAGCTCAGTAACCGTAGGGCTCACCTCATTTGTTCCCCCATCTCATTTGTTGCCACTGTTTCAAATATTTTGTCCAGTTTTTTTTCACTTTTTTTGTTTGTTTTTGGAGGGTAAGTTCAATCCTTGTTATTTCATCTTGAATAGAAATGGAAGGTTTATTTTTTTAAAAAAAACTTATGTTAAATGTCCCTCTGCATTTATGGGAATAAATAGAGAACCCTCCCACATGGCTGGTTCATGGCTGTGAATCCTCAAAGCAGCCCAGCAGGTCTACTCCCTTGGGGACTCAAGTTCACACCCACCTGGCCAGGGCACTCTTTGTAGGCAAATGTCACAGTACTCTCAAATTGACAGCCAAACATTTTGTCTGGAACAACAATGAAAAAGAGTTGAAAAATTAGATGACATTTAACAAGACAGACTTGTTCTCCTGCAAGACCACTTTGGTCTATATCTTCTACCACAGCAAAAATGAGGAGTGACCTGGAATCAACACTGCCCCCAAATCCACCAGTGGTCTCTAGATAACCAGCAGCACCCTCTGGCATACCCCACACCCTCTGGCATCTTAATGGTTTAACCCACAGGCCACCCCCTTTGTTAGGCCATCTCTTTTCACCCTATTCTGTCAGCAATGGTCAAAAAAAATCATGGATCTTATACCTTGATATTCTGATAGCCCCCTAATCAGACTCACTCTTTAGAGCTGCTACTCCCAGTGAGGTCCATGGTGCAGTAGAAGAGCATCTTAAAGCTCAAAAATGCAGAATTTCAGGTCCCAGCCCGAACCTACTGGACTAGAATCTGCAATTTACAAGATCTTCTGGGAGTTTGTATGGACGTTCAGGTTTGGGGTACTCTGCTCTAGAGGTAGGATTCTGAAGGTTGGTCTGTGATGAAGTCCATCTGGCACAAATGTTCTTAATCTGAGGCTGTCCCTCAAGTACATCCATATCCTCAATCTTGACCTCAGCTATAGGGCCTTGGTCAAATCCCTAGTAAAACTGAAGACCTGCATACCTGTAACCCAAGAATTCTGCCTCTAGGTATTTATCTTAGAGCTTCCAAAACATGTACACAAGGAGACTTGTACAAGAAGGTTCACTGCAGCATAGATTGCAGTACCAAAACATTGGAAACAATATGGATGTCCTTTAACAGGGAAGTAGATAAGTACATTGAGATATAGTCATTATCTTAGTTTGAGTTCCCCCAAAAGCAGACCCTGGGACAACGACATGAGTACAAGTAGTTTACATGGGAGGTGATCCCAAAGGTGTGACAGGAAAGTATGACAAGTGAAGAAGCCAATAAAAGGTGTGTTCTTATGGTGGACATGATGTGCTGTGAAGGAGTGCATAACAGGCTCCCTAAGATGTGCTATGTTGGCCTGTAGATTATTTTGAGCTGAAGGCAACTAAGATGCTGCAGGCTCAAGAAAAACTTTTACCTCTTTTTTAAAAATTGGTATTCAAGTAGAGTTTTCCCCATTTTTCCCTCATCAGTCCCCTCGACTCCACCCATCCCCACCCTCTACCCTCAATCCTACCCCGCTTTGGCTTTGTCCATGTGTCCCCTACACATGTTCCTTTTACCTCCGTCTTAAAGAACTTCAATTTGGACCTTGCCCATAATTAAGAGTTATTACCATAGATAACCTTTTATGATGCATATATAATTCAAGGCAAACTTTTAATTACTGAACATCTGCTCTTTTTTAAGTCTATTTTATTGATCATGCTATTATAGTTGTTCCATTTTTTTTCCCCCTTTTATTCCTCTTCACCTTCCATCACCCCTCCCACCAGCACTCCCCACCTTGGGTTGTACATATAAGTTCTTTGGCTTCTTCAATTCCCATATTATTCTTTTTTTTTTTTTTTCTGAACAGGTTTTATTACACAGAGGGCATGGGGCTCAATCCTTCTTGGCTGCTGCCTTCCTCATGGCTGCAAGGACATTGCTCAGCTCCTCTCTCTTCCTCTTGGCACAGATGTGTGTCCCCACCCTTTTCTTGATGAATTTCAGGGCCCTCTTGTACTTAGAGACCTTGAGCAGCTCCATGGTGCGGTATTCATAGGGAGCAAAGCCACACACCTCTCGGATCATGTCCCACATGAACTTGGTGTGCTTAGTGAGGCGCCCATGGCGGCAGCTGTGTCTTGGCTTGCTCACGTTCTTTGTCACTTTGTGGCCCTTGTTGAGGCCCACGGCCATGGGGTAGTGGAGAGCCACGGCTTCTGCTCCTCAATGGTGGCTGCAGCGGAAGACCAATTCCCATACTATTCTTAACCGCCCCCTGTCCATTTGTGATTACCATTTATGCTTCTTATTCCCTGTACCTTTTCCCCTATGCTCTTCCCTCCCCCTCCCCACTGATAACCCTCCATGTGATCTCTATTTCTGTGATTCTGTTTCAGTTCTAGTTGCTTGCTTAGTTTGTTTTTGTTTTTGTTTATGTTCAATTGTTGATAGTTGTGAGTTTCTTGTCATTTTACTGTTCATAGTTGTGATATTCTTCTTTTTCTTAGATAAGTCCCTTTCACATTTCATATAATAAGGGCTTGGTGATGATGAACTCCTTAAATTTGACCTTATCTGGGAAACACTTTATCTGCCCTTCCATTCTAAATGATAGCTTTGCTGGATAGAGTAATTTTGGATGTAGGTCCTTGCCTTTCATGACTTGGAATACTTCTTTCCAGCCCCTTCTTGCCTGTAAGGTTTCTTTTGTGAAATCAGCTGGTAGTCTCATGGGCATTCCTTTGTAGGTAACTGTCTCCTTTTCTCTTGATGCTTTTAAGATTCTCTCTTTATCTTTCATCTTGGGTAATGTAATTATGATGTGCCTTGGTGTGTTCCTCCTTGGGTCCACCTTCTGTGGGACTCTCTGGGCTTCCTGGACTTCCTGGAAGTCTGTTTCCATTGCCAGAATGGGGAAGTGCTCCTTCATTATTTTTTCAAATAAGTTTTCAATTTCTTGTTCTTTCTATTCTCCTTATGACACCCCTATGATTCTGATGTTGGAATGTTTAGAGTTACCCCAGAGGTTCCTAAGCCTATCCTCATTTTTTTGAATTCTTGTTTCTTCATTCTGTTCCGGTTGACTGTTTATTTCTTCCTTCTGGTCCACACCATTGGTTTGAGTCCCGGTTTCCTTTCCCTCACTGTTGGTTCCCCATTTTTTTTTATTTCACTTTGCACAGCCTTCACTTTTTTCCTCTGTTTTGCAACCATACTCAACCATTTCTGTGAGCATCCTGATTACCAGTGTTTTGAACTCTGCATCTGATAAATTAGGCTATCTCTTCCTTGCTTAGTTCTATTTTTGGAGTTTTAATCTGTTCTTTCATTTGGACCATCTTTGTTTGTCTCAGTGCACCTGTTATGTTATAAAGGGTGGAGCCTTAGGTATTCGCCAGAACAGGGCAACCCATGTTCCTGTATTGTGGTGCTGTATGTGGGGGAGGGGTCAGAGAGGGAACAATGCTGCCTGCTCAGCTCTCACCCCACGTTCAGTCACTTCCTCTGCTTCCCACAAGCAAATTGGGCTCTTCTGGTTCTGATTCCTGGGTGGGTAGATTTGTGTATGTTCTAGGACCCTGTGGGTCTCTCCAATGAATTTTCCTATGAGTTTGGGAGTTTCTCCAGCCACCACAACCCCCACAGATTTTTACAACCAGAGGTTTTGAGGCTTTCTTTTCCCTGGGCTGGAACCCTGGGTTTCATGGTCTGTCTCACTCTCCAGTTGTTCCTCCCAATTTATCCACACATAGATGTGAGACTACCCAGTCTGCCAGTCACCTGGTCCTCTAGTCACTGACTTGTGACACATCCCCTCCACCCCATCTGCCTCTCTCCATCCCTCCTACCAGTATGGATGAATGCTTCTTTAACTCCTTGGGTATTGGACTTCTTTTTGCAGAAGTTGACTACTAGTAACTTTACCTTGTGCCCCAAGCTCTGGTTTGGTATCTGCTTCTAGAGAACCCAACCTGAGGCGATTATCAATCCAGGCACCACTGTGGGCACCTAACTGGAGCTTAGTCCCACCTGGAAGTGTAGGAGACAGTGCAGAGCATGTGTGTCTCTCAGAGTTATCCTGCCCGAGGAGCAAAGGAGTGAGGAATCTATCCATCAACTCCCCTCAGGCATGGGTGAGGGCCACTCTTGGCATCTGTTAAGTTCTGAGCAAAGAAGGCTCCAGCAGCCAAAGAAAGCCCTTAGGCAATGATGTGGGGAGCCAGGCCTGTGTGCAAGGAAATGGTGAGCACGAGAGGATATAGGCAGGTGGGACACCAACAGAGACAGCTACATTTGTACAAAGCAATATTAAACAGCAGTGAGAAGGAATGATTTGTATCAATATGGATAAATCTCACAAAAATAATATTAAGTGAAACAAACAAGTTGGAAAGGAGGCATACAGTATAGTATAAATTATAGAAAAACTTAAAACATGCAAAGCAAGAGCAAATATTTTTGAGGGCTATATACATTGAGTTGACAAAAAAGTCCATATGGTATTTTTTCTGTAAAATAAAAGACACATTTTTCATTTTCACCAATAACTTAGTTGATTTGGATATTTTGAGTATGACAGCTATCTCCCATGTGGTATAAAACTGATTGTTCTCAGTTAATGTCTCAATTTGATGGCCATCAACTTCAACTGGTCTACCCAACCATGGAGCATTGTCCAGTGAGACATCTCCAGCACAGAACTTTGCAAACCACTTTTGACATGTTTGATAAGTCACAGCACCTTCTCCTTACACTAAACAAATCTTTTTTGCATTTCAGTTGCATTTTTACCTTTCTTGAAATAATAAAGCATAATATGCTAAAATGTTGCATATTTTCTTCTATCTTCAATAGTAAAATGGCTGCACAAAAACTCAATTTTGTTAAGTTTTTTTTAATGCATGCTCATATGACAGCTGTCAAAATATAATCTAACACAGTAGTTTTGAATGGAGTTAAAGGCAACTAAGTGCTACCAGAGCTATCTTATGGGAAAAAACCAAACTTTTTGGCCAACCTAATACATAGCAAAAGTAGAAAAATATGATGAACAGCAAATTCAAGAGAGCCGTGATCACCAACAGGAAGGGGGGGAGGATGGGTTAGGGGGTGTACACAATGTCCTTACAAATAAAACTGTATTTTAAATACAGTTTTGGTTTTATACTGGGTAGTAGGTATACCTGTGACCATTACATTCTATTCTAAATTTTTCGTATGTCTGAAATTTTTCAAATTAAAAACTGGAAACAAACAAAGTAAAATCTTATTAAATGAATCCAGATGATGCAAAAGAAACAGGTACTGCCTACTGTGGGAAAAAAAAGACTTGTTTTGTGGTGTTTGTAGCTAAAAATAGCATTGAGGAGCTTTTTAAATTTAGAAATTCATCCACGAAAAGGGCACAAGAAAATGTAATAGAAACTGCCACTGGAAAGTGGAAATACTGTCAACTTCACATCTTTATTTTCTGAACTTTTTTGACATGAGCAGAAACTGCTTTTTTTTTCATTTTTAAAAAATTTTATTTATTTTTATCTTTTTCCATTATCATTTAGCCCCCTAATACCTCCCTGTCCCCACAACCACCCCGCTGTTGCCCATGTCTGTGAGTCCTTTTTCCTTTTCGCTCAATCCCTCCCCCTCTCACCTCTCCCCACTTAACTGTCATCTGCTCTCCATCTATGGGTCTGTCTCTGTTTTACTTGTTAGTTCAGTTTGTTCATTAGATTCCACATCTGAGTGAGATCATATGGTGTTGGTCTTTCTCTGACTGGCTTATTTCACTTACCAAAATGTTCTCCAGATCCATCCGTCCTGTCACAAAAGGTAAAATTTTGGGTTGTTTTTTTTTTACAGCCAAGTAGTACTCCATTGTGTAAATGTCCCATAGTTGTTTTATCCAGTCATCTACTGAGGGACACTTAGACTGCTTCCACATCATGGCAATTGTAAAAATTTTTTATTTTATGTAGTCCCATTTGTTTATTTTTTTCTTTTGTTTTCCTTGCCTGGGGAGATATATCAGATAAAATATTGCTGTGGGCAGTATCCAAGGTTTTGCTGCCTGTTTTCTTCTATAATTTTTATGGTTTTAGGTGTAACATTTAAGTCTTTAATCCATTTTGAATTTATTCTTGTGTGTGGTGTAAGAAGGTGTCTAGTTTCATTTTTCTGCACATATCTGTCCAATTTTCCCAACACCATTTATTGAATAAGCTATCTTTAGCCCATTGTATGAGCTTGTTTCCTCTGTCAAGTATTAGGAGACTATAAAGGTGTAGGTTTATTTCTGGGCTCTATATTCTATTCCATGGATCTATGTGTCTGTTTTATGCCAGTACCATGCTGTTGTGATTACTACAGACTTATATTATAATTTCATATTAGGTAGTGTGATTCTACTAACTTTGTTCTTCTTTCTCAGTATCATTGTTGCTATTTGGGGCCTTTTGTGGTCCCATAAATTTTTAAACTATTTGTATAGTTCTGTGAAATAGGCCATTGGAATCTTGATAGGAATTGCATTGAATCTATAGACTGCTTTGAGTAGTATGGACATTTTAATTATGTTAATTCTTCCTATCCACGAACACGGTGTGTGCTTCCACTTATTTTTATCTTCTTCCATTTCTTTCTTCAATGTCTTATAATTTTCCAAATATGGGTCTTCTACCTCCTTGGCTAGGTTTATTCCTTGGTATTTTATTCTTTTTGGAAACTGCTTTTCAAAAACACAAATGAAACAAAAGCACCTGCGATCTCACCAACCCAATGCCACCAGTTCCATTTTCATTCATTCCTCTCTGGACCTTGCCCACATGCACACATACTGGGCTTACCTGCACATGTATTTCACACTGTACTTTTTGCATGTAATCATATATGATATGTCCATAAATGCTTGCTTATTTCTAAATAGTCTAAATAATCACCACTTAAATGGCTGCATGGTGGCCAGTCATGTTGATGCATAGTAGTTCCCAACCAGTTCTTTATTTTGGACATTTGTGCTACTTCTAAATTTTAGATATTAAAATAACTTCACGATAAATATACTCAGGGAAGTTTTTTTATGTTAAATATAACCTTCGCAGGATCCCAGGGGTACAATTACTAAGACGGGTGTGACTGTCCGTGCGGCCTTTGCCACACAGCACATGGAGCTTTCCCTTTGACCATGACCAGGCTTTTTACTTAAAGCCCTGGGCCCTCCAAATGCTCAGAAATCTTCATTTTACAAATAATCTGTTTATAGCTTATTTTTGTTTTACTGAGTTATGGGGAAAGCAAAGAAGACAGCTGGGAAGAGATGGGCAAACCCCAGTCTGCCCAAAGAAATGTCTCATTTCTAAGGGGCATGAAGAATTTAGGAGTCAGGCAGACCTGATTTCTAATTCTGGCTTCCACTAGAGAGTTGTGTGGCCTGAGGAGGGTGACAGTCCTGCTCCAAGACTCAGTCTTCTCATCTCTGAAATGGAGATATCAACTCTACCTACCTCACAGGTCTCTTCTGAGGATGAAGTGAGAAAATGCACTCCAAATGCTGGCTGCTGTGCTTGGCCCATAGTGAGTGCTCAGCAGACAGGAGCTGATTGTAAGCTCTGCAGAAATGCTCCCCCCACAGACCGGGACGTCTAGGGCAGAGCCCAGCCCTGCTGAGGGAAAGGGTGCAGAAGCTAAAGCCTGCTGGTGATCAAGTAATTCCTGGACCAGGGACGGATACTTCTCAATGACTCTTATGCTGGTGGAAAGTAAATGATGGGAGAAAGGAAGGAAGAGGAGTTACAGATTGGAAAGAATCTCCTCTGGAATTGTGAGCCTCTATTATGTGCTTTAGCAAAGAGAGAAAGAGAGAGGAAACCGGTGTTCACTGAGCAAAAATTATGTCTCAGGTCTCCACGTGTATTTTCTACCCCAGGCCTCCCTGCTGTAACAAGCAGAGCTGGGGTCCACTAGATAACCTGCGTTTGAATCCTGGACACCCTCTAGCTAGAGACCTGCACTGAACTGTATGTAATGTTTCCTCATATGTAAAATGGAAGTGATTATCCTGCTGGGAACAAACCTCTCCTGTAAAACACCTGGCACATTGTAGGCGGCTATGCGGCGGCCATGACCGGAAACTTGCCCCCAGGTCAAACAGCTAGCAAGTGGCAGCCCTGAGAATGGGGCTGGGTCTTCTTTCTCCAAAGCCCATATTCTTTCTATCACACCACATTTTATCTCTGTGCAAATGCCATGATCTGTGTGATACAAAGTTCCTGACAAATACTTTTAGGGGGATTCAAATACAGGATTCTTTGGGGCTTCTTGTGTTATGTTCGGAGTGATCTACAATCATGAAATTTATCTCTCCAGTCACTTCTGAAAGTTTCCCTTCTTATTCAGAAGCTTAAAAAGGATGGAAACCCCCAAATAGAAAAAGATTCACTCCAGATTGGAGCAGCCAGCTGGGAACAGAAACTGATGACCTCACCTGGAACTCTCCACCCCTCTACTTGGATGGCCAATTTTCCTGGAATTACTGGGCATTCACACAAGTGGAAGCACGTCGAGAGGAAAGCGAACCCTCATTTTAGAGCCTTGGGGATGTTCACAAGACCTCATTGAACCCTTTCAGATAACAGATAAGGAAACCAAGGCCCAGTCGGTCATGTTGTTCACGACTGCTCCCCACGTTCGTGTCTGCAAACAAAATTACTAACCACCCGTGTGCTGCTGGTAAACAGTGTTTGAGGTTTAGCATCAGTGTGAGCAATTGCATATGAGAATGTCTCTGGCTGTGCAGTTAAATTACCACCTTTTTAAAGTAATCTCGGCCTGAAATACGTCGCGGCTGGAGCAGTCCGGTGCACGTGAAGTGACTGAGCTCCCCAGGCACGCAAAGGTCTGACTTAGGAGCTGATGTTCCACTCGTCAAGATGGAAGGAAAGGTCACATAGTTTGTCTTTCCGATGCCAGACCGCTTCCGTCCAATAATCCCTCTTTGTGGTGGTCGTTATGTAAGGGCCTTGCCCCACCACACGAAGTTACTTTCCGCCTGCTGGAGCAGAGTTGGGGCTGCCTAGCAGAGGAGGACCAGGCCGAAAGAACAGGCTCTGCCCATAGTCGGCACCACACTTTGTTGTTCTTAGCCTCAGTGTACCAGAAGATGAGCGCAGTGGCATTTGCCACATTCAGTCCTGTGGCTTGAAGCACAGTCTCTAGACTGATACCTCCCAAATTCGAATCTCCAGCCTCAGTCTCTCTCCTGAGCTCTAGATTCAAATGTATGACTGTCCACTGGACGTCTGCTCTTGGCTGTCCAATAGTCAACATGCCCCAAATGGAACTTTCTGTTTCGGCCCCCCCCCCCCCGCCACCGCCAGACCTATTCTTTCCCTCATCTGCCTCTTCTCTTGTAATGCTGTCAGTTTTCATCCATCTGCGCAGGCCAATGACCTTGGAGCCCCGAATCCTCTTCCTTCCCACCCCACCCCTAATCCACCAGCCTGCTCTGCCAGCGCTGCCTGCAAAATACATCCAGAACCTGATTGTGTCTCACCACACACACTGTTCCCACCAGTCCTGCCAGGAACCCATGGATCACTGCGTCAGGATAATGTTTTTAAACACATAAAATAAAATACTGAGGATGACAAAAGAAATCAGTCCTGTTGAAATATAAGTACCAAAATATTCTAAATAACAAACTTATGTTAATATATGTGCTTTATTATTTCCACATTAGGTGAAAGATCTAGTAACTATTACACTTTCAAGTAGCAATGAATGTAAACCATGTTTCTAGACACCTGCAGGGACATCTGTGATTCCTAGGAGTGCCAAATCACAGGCACAGCTCGTGTTAATGAGATCTGTTGCCTATATTTAGCATGAAGGGATGCTAAAATTTAGTTAGCAGTGAATGGACAGAATACACATATATTCCGCCCCCTCTGCCCATCCGAGTACCTGAACTCCCTGAATTCTGGATGAGAACATCAGACCGAGTTCACATGCTGGCATCTCTGGCCTGGAGTTCCACAGGAGGCTCTAGGCTTCCAACCTGGGCTCCCCGAGTCCACTGTCTACGCAGAAGTCCAGTGTCCCCTTTCCTATGTTCATCATATTATATCAAACCCTGCAACAATACCCCATCACCAGAACAAAATCCAACGTCCTCACAACACCCACTGGGGCCCTGTGTGACCCAGGCCCTGGCTACCTCCCCCCACTCGTTTCCACTGTCACTCATCCTACTTTGGGCTGCCCTCGGGGCCTCCGCTCAGCCTTGATGCTCTCCTGGCTCCTGCCCACCGGGCCTCTTCATTTCCTCAAGGCCTCTGCTCCATTGTTACCTCCTCAGAGAGGCCTTTCATGATCCTTTCCCCACTCAGTCTCCTCAGTCCTCATGCCCTGCTTTACGTTGTTTATGGCACATGTTTCTACCTGAAATGTGGTATCTATGTGTCTGTTTGATTCTTCCTTGTCCATCTTCCCCACTAGAGTGTAAGGCCTCTTCACCACTGTTGGAGGAAAGCGATGCCTGCCCCATAAAGGGTACTGAACACAGAAAAATAGGGGTCCAGACTCATAAGCCATGAGGGTTCCAGCAGGGGGTAGGTCCATCAGGGAAGCTTCTGGAGAAACTGGAGCATGAGCAGGACTCCTGAGCAGTTGTCCTGTGCTTTAGTGCCTCAGTGCACGTGCTCCAGTCCTCATGTCACTCATGCTGCCATTGGACTCCCCATCTCAGAACCCACAGAATGTCCAGAGCAGAGCAGGGTGCCAGGCAGGAGGAGGTCTATGAGAGCTGGGCCCAGTGCCTCAGAAAGTACTGCATGAACTCTGCTGTTCCCAGCATGCCCCTGGGCTCTCGGCTCCAACCCCAGACTGACCCCAGGCTCCTTCCTGCACCTCACAGCACCTCCATGAGTGTCAGGGTGAGAAACACATTTCCAGAGGGGGACTGTCTTAGTCCGTTTTGGTTGCAATAACGAAATACCAGACTGGGTAATTAACAAGCAACAGAATTTTTACTTCTCACGGTTCTGGAGGCACCAAGATTAAGGTGCCAACCTGAGCAGGTTCTGGATCATAGTTGGCACCTTCTCACTGTGCCCTCGCATGGTGGAAGGGACAAGCAAGCTCTCTGGGTCTTTTTTATGAGGACACTAATCCCAATCATGAGAACTACATCCTCATGACCTAATCACCACCCAAAGGCCGCACTCCTGATGCCATTACCTCGAAGGTTAGGATTCAGCATGTGAATTTCTGGGGGACACACACATGCAGACCACAGCAGGCCCTGCTGCCCTTTATCAGCCAGTGCTCAACTGCTCCTCCCGCAAGTGACTCTGGAATGGGTATTGCAGGCTTCACTTAGGGTTTTGCCTTGGGTCTGGGCTCTGCTCTCTCCTGGCCTGGCCCACCTGAACTCTCACCCTCAGATTTTGGCAGAGCCCCAGCTACCTTCCACTGTCTCCAACCATCATGCTGCCTGTGCCCCAGATCTCTTGTGGGGCTGCCTGGAGAGCCAGCCTGCCGACCACAGCTGGTAGGTAACAGGGAAAGAAGGGGGAGGGGCAAGCAAAGGAACACAAATAGAGGACTCATGGGCACAGACAATGGGGGGAATTGACTGTGGGAGTTGAGGGGGGGATGGGGTAGGGGAGAGCAATGGGGGGAAAGGTGGGACAACTGTAATTGAACAACAATAAATAAATAAATAGCTAGCTAGTGAGGGAAAAACAGACAAGTCAATGACCTGGCTTAAGCCCCGTGCTGATTCATCAGCTTTGGTTCCCAGTTGTGGGAATTCCCCAGGGCTCTCAGAAGTCAGGACTGGGTGGAGGCTGGCCCTGGGCCACTTGGCATGACCCCGCTGGGGAGCTGTAAGTGGGTCTGGGCTGAGAGGCAAGCCCTGGGCCAGAGCAGCAGGCCTGCCCCTGCTCAGGCCTCTGAACATGTAATAGGTGAGAGGGCAAACAGGGCCCACATGCCTCAGAATTTTAAAATTATAAATCAAGCTAACAAAATGTGAAATAAACTATGTTCTAGCCTCCAAACTTGACAAATGTCCCTCCATAACAAGATGGAGTGCCAGGTTCAGACTTAGAATTTTCATACTCCTTAAAATGCTAAGGATTGCAGGGGAGAGCCCCCAAGCCCCAACCTGTAGGTCCCCCTAAACAATTTTCTTGTCATTCCCAGCTGAGC
The DNA here is from genome assembly GCA_007922815.1 of Macrotus californicus. Lineage (NCBI taxonomy): Eukaryota > Metazoa > Chordata > Mammalia > Chiroptera > Phyllostomidae > Macrotus > Macrotus californicus. The sequence goes on from VMDR010000731.1 coordinate 133,164, forward strand.
CTCACACCATGAGGGGCACTGGACGAATGCACCTCGACACCCCAGCCCCACTTGCAAACCACACAAACAGCTGCCCTTGACCTCCTCTCCGCCAAGGGTAAGCACAGCAGCGAGCTAGCTGAGAAAGAGGTTATGTGGGCCCTGAAATTGGACTTGGAGAACTTTGGGCAGGGAATTTGGGAGTTCCTGGTATCCTAGGGATGGTCTAGTTGGGGCGAGGGGTTGGGGGAGGTGCACAGGCTCCCAGAGCAGAGCCACTCGGCCCCATGAATGCCTCACTCCGTGGGGAGAGCAGGGCTGGAAGAGGGCCAGAGCAGGCCTCATAAAGTGTAAGGCCCAGGACAAGGGCCCCTTTTACTCAGGTCTGAGGGTGGTGCTTCCCAGACCCCCAAACTGAGCAGGCAGACATGGGAGGGAATTGGGGAGAGGAGCCAGAGAGCTTGCCCAAGCAAGGCAGGGGAAAGAAAAGTCTGTTTTGAAGGTGCTAAGCACAGGGCTGGTAAATCTTCAGAGGCAAATTCAATTCCTTTTTGGCTGTTTCTAAAAATCTTCCCTGAAAAGAAGATTTTACTCTCATTAAGGATCTGAAAAGAATCCTCTGCAAATAGCTTCAAAACTCTCAGTTGTAAAAAAAATTCTAGTATGTTGGTGAAAAATAAGCTTTCTTGCTTGATGATTTTACCATTCATAAAATATTCTATCCATCCAATTCAAAAATCAGAATAGGGCATTTTAAACTCAATAAACAAGCCCTGGCTGGTGTGGCTCAGTGGATTGAGCACCCGCCTGTGAACCAAAGGGTCGCTGGTTTGATTCCCAGTCAGGGCACATGCCTGGGTTGTGGTCCAGGTCCCCAGTATGGGGCGCGTGAGAGGCAACCACACATTGATGTTTCTCTCCCTCTCTTTCTCCCTCCCATCTCCTCTGTCTAAAATAAATAAATGAAATCTTTAAAAAAAAAAAAACTCAGTAAACACAGGTAAGAACAATGAACCTTGAATAATTATTATTTTTAATCTTGTTTTTGAATTATGATCAGTTTAAGGGAGAAATACCAGAAGAAGTGGGAATAAAAAGGCAGAGTAACTTTAAAAAATAAATGAAATGGGATAAACAGGAAGAACCAGAGATGTACGCACAGACAAAGAGAAGAAGTTTAAAAGACCCGCCTACACAAGTGAATCTTCTCCCACTGATGCCTTTGAAGACACCCTTGCTAAAGATTTTGAAACCACGCTGCAGTTTCTACAGCCATAGGTACCGGCAGTGATACCATCTCTAAGTGCTTGGCCCATGAATTTGTTGTGTAACAGCCTCCTGGCCTCTCAACCCTTTCCAGAACCACCTGGGCATGAGCCTGCACCCCCAGATCACAGGGGTGATTCATCGGACTTCACAGCCACAGAAAAGTCTGAGCAAGTGGTAGGGGATCAGCAGGACTCCCTTCGTCCCTCTAGCAATCTGTCATCCATAATAACTAATTTTTAGATAGGACTGGAATCTTTTAACAGGTGACATCTCATTGTCTCTAGTGGTCAACCTATAGCCCCGTAGCCCAAGCAGGCACCCATCCTGGAGAGACAATAAAGAAACTGAAGAAGAGAAAGGTGGAGCTGCTTGCCTGGGGTCTGAGCAAGTTCTGGATGTGTACTGTCAGTCAGGACAAGAGCCAGGAAGCCCCCAGGTCTCCTGCCTCCTGGGGCTGTGCGCCGTCTGCTCTTGCCACACAGTGCCCTCCCTTTCCCCACTTTTCCCCACCTATTGTCAGTGGGGAGGAGCTCAGGGCTCCAAGCTCCTGACAGCCATGTGACTCCCCACTAGGGTGCGGATTCCCAACAATGACAACAGGAAGGCATCTTTCTGGGCTCCTCTGCTGAGGGAGGGGGCCTGGGTGTAACCAGCTGTCTGTGGTGGGGGAGGGGCCAAGACACAGTTCTCGGAGGACCTGTTTCTAAGAAACAGAGGGAAAAAAAGGGTCCCATGGTGCCTTGAAATTAAACATATGGCATCAAGGTGGGCTGAATATGGAAACAAAATAACAGCCGTGCTTTGGGAAATCACCATGCTCGCCACATCTGAGAACAATGGCCCAGATTAAAAGGGAAGGAGGGAGGGAAGGGGCACTCTGAGGAGACCACAGGGCCACTCTGAGCCAGGTTTGCCCCTCACGAGAGGCGCCAGGACTACTGTTCTTAGCTGCAGCTGACTGTGACTGCAGGATGAGCCACCAGCAGCTCTGGATGGGTGCCTTAAGAGTCAAAGCTTAATAAATATGCATCGGATGAAAGAAGGACCACATGGATGGGGGGAAGGAACAGCATGAAAGAGTCAGGGCTTTGCCATCAGTGTTGCCACAGGCAGAGTGTTCTGGTTGCATTTGCTCCTCCTTATTCCTGGAACCATTTTTCAGGTTGGAATGTTGGATTCTGCCTTTAACCAAATATTTCATTTTAACTTGTAAACTGATGTGGGAATTTAAGAAGAGCAGTTGCACTCCAGGGAAGAAACTCCCTCAATACAGCTGGTGGGAAGCAGTCATCTGGCTCCTCCTCAGCCTCTCGCCCACCGACAGCCCAGAAAGAGCCCAGGCTGTTCCCAACAGTCACATTGGGGGAGACTGCATCATTCCCCTGAAGTCATCCTCACAGGACCTTTGTCCCCTGGCAGGTCATACCTGACTCTGCAGCTCTGCAGAGCTGCAAACAGCGGGGTGGGGAGCCCACCATTCAAAAGCCACACCTAAGGCTTTGCTTGATTTTATCTGGCCCTTGACGAAAACTTACAAAAGTATTGACCTACAAGCTCTGTCCAGAAGGTATCCATCCATGTAATTTGAAAAATAGAGACATTTATTGAAGAAGATGCAAGATACAAGAAACATTATACATAAGGCAATGATGCCTCAGTCCCCTTCAAAGTAGGCCCCTTGGGACCTTACACAGTTCTCCTAGTTGCCATCAGCTGTCCTGTTGTATTTTCCTGAATCTCATTGACAGTCTGAAATCTCTTCCCTTCCAAAGGTGATTTTAGTTTTGGGAAAAGCCAGAAGTCACAGGGCACCGAACCTGGACTGAATCACCTGTGTGATTTGATGTTTTGCCAAAAAACTCTTCATGAGATGTGACACATGAGCATGTCCTGATGAAGCTGCCAATCACCAGTTGTCCATAGCCGTGGCCTTTTGAATCATCCAAATAGTTTCCATGGAGGAATATTCAAGCTTAACACAAAATCTGATGCAGATTTGTTGCTCTACTCACTCAGTCATTGTGAATGTGACAGCCACACAGTACACACGCTCACTCAGCGGCATCTACCACCCCCACTGACTAGTACAGTGAAGTCATCATTGTTCACACATGTACATCCCAATCTGTTTTCCTTGGCTGCCAGGTTACATTGACGTCCCACAAACTGTTCTCGTTATATTAACAAGGGCTGGACTTTTTCTGGACAGACCTCATATGTCTTGACTGTAACAAGCTTTTGTTGCTTAGTTTTAAGAGTACTTTTGTCCATGTGGAGCCCTGATCTTACTCTGCCCAGTATGGCTCAGTTGGTTGGAGTGTCGTCCAGTAAATCAAAAGTTCATGGGGCCAATTCCCAGTTAGGGCACAGGCCTAGGTTTTGGGTTTGGTCCCCGGTCGGAACATGTACAGGAGGTAACCAATCAATGTTTCTCAAATCTGTGTTTCTTTCCCTCTCTCTCTCTCCCTTCCCCTTTCTCTAAAGTCAATAAGAATGACTTCCAATGAGGATAAAAAAATAAATTAACAAAGAGCCCTGGTCTTGGAGTCAGAAAACCTGGGTTCTGTTTTCAGGCAAGACACCTCATCTGTTTGAGTCTGAATTTCCTTATTCGCAAAATTGGTGTGATTCTCCGCCTCTCACAGGATGTTGTTGTAGGACACAGTGCAAATTAGATGTTGCGTCTGAGTACTCTTTAGGTGTATAAAGTACTGGTGATAATATTTGTGGAGTGCCTTAGTCTGGCTGTAGAGCCTGCGCTGCTAGCTGCATGCTTCTGAGCATCGCTGCTGTCACCGCCGCCTACCTGTGACTTAGTCCAGCCTCTCTGTGTTGGAGTGGATGGCTGAGTGATATTAGCATTGGCATTGTGACCGAAGGCGGATTTCAAAACTTGTGCAAGCTCCACTATTATTGCTTATGTTTGTCTGAAGCCGTTGACAGAAATGTTTCTGTAGATTGGTGGCCCATGAAATCATCAGAGGAGAAGAGCTTTCTCCTAGCCAAGAAGCAACATGGGCAGGACTGCAGCCCAGTCCCCAGAACCTGCATATCTGCCCTCACACCTCTTCTTGTCTGTGCATCCTGCCTAGATCCTGAGACCAGGCAGGCTGGACACTGGGGCAAAGCGAGGGACATATTTTTCTCCTGCCACTGGGGGTTCTGCATGAATAAAAAGCAAGGCAAAGAGATCCTTTTGAAGCAGAGGGTGCTGTCTGGGAAAGGGGTACATGGACAGGACTCAACAGCGGGGCTAGGGGGAGGGGTGCGCGGTGACCAGAAGGCAGCACAGGACACCGGAGGCAGACTTGCCCTGTCTCACCAGCTTCCCTCAGCCACCTGGTACTGAGAAGAAGTGTGAGACAAGCGTGTTTACCCTGCCATGTGGCTCATTTCCACAAAAGAGCTTGTCCCTAGTGGTACATAGATAGCGTGTGTGGTTCCCCAGGTGGGATCTGGTCTCTGGCCTCACCTTGGTGTGCCTGCAAGTTCCACACCCTCTGCTTGGGAAGGCCAGAAACACACTTTTCTTTGGATGGCTAAGTCGGCCTCCCACCCATGCTATTTAAAAGTAAAAGTGGGCAGGAACAGCAAGCTGGGGCCCCAAACACGAGCGTGTTTCCTCCCGGCCCCAAATCCAGGGAGACGGTTTCCAAAAGCTCTCTCAGTTGCCTAGTCACTGTGTCCACCTCACTCCACCTGAGGATGTTCAGAACAGCCCCAGACAGGAGCCCAGAGCATTCCGGGCGACTTGAAAGCTCCATTCAGTCACAGCCTTGACTTTTTTTAGGGCAAGACCATCCATCTAAATGAGGCACAACAGAAGCTGCTGTTTTAAGCCACAGGGACAAGATGAAAATAGCTTCCAACCTCCCTGTGCCTGGTCTTTCCACCCCCAACACCTGACACAAGTCGCTGGGCCTGTGGCCAAGGATCCGTAACTGACACTGTGGGGAAAGGAATACGCAGCAAGAAGGCTCCTCTGTTAGCTTCGGACTGACAAGTGAGGACAGGCCTCTGCCCACCAGCCTCCAGTGTGGCCCCACAGACCCCGGATGTCTGAGACATGAAAGGCGGCGTGTGTGGGGCTCTGACCACCGGCCGTATGTGGGCACCCACTGACCAAACTGAGGGAAGTACCAGAAGCTGTGGGCTTGGAGGAGGCCTGTGTCCAGCTGATAGGCAGAAGGAGCTGCCTTTTCTGGGGCACGTGTCCAGTAGAGATGCACAGGAGAGACTCATTGCTGAGGTCAGGTTGGAAAGAGCAACCCCCCTGAGCAGAGGAGTGGGTTGGAGGTGGAGAGAGTCTCCTGGTCAAACTCCATTAAACTGTGGGCTCTGTGAGGACAGCACCATGTCTGTCCCCTTCCTAACACTCAGACAGTACCTGGCTCATATAGTAAATGGGAGCCATAAATAGCACATCGCTACTGAGTGGCCCTGATCTCTCCTCAGGGCTCCTGGGATCAGTGTGCTTTCTTGGAAACATCGTACGTACATTTCAGCTCCGATCTGCTCAGTAACTTCAGTCCCCAGTTTCTTTACCTGTAAAGTGGGTAGAAGGCTCCCTTGCCTTTGTCCCAAGGTCATTGCAGTGATTATGGGAAATGCTATGAAAACTGAGAGCATCTTATAAACGTAAAAAACTATGACTGTCACCGATGGGGATCTCTGCCCCTCAGCCCTATTGCGCCCGACTTTGAAAGCAGTCACCATCTGAAAGATGTCAGAGGTGGGAGTTGTTTCTTTAGATCATGAAAGATAATGTCTCAGAGGAATTTCCCAAAATTCTGCTTTCCATTGTGGCACTGAAATGTGGCTGCCCCTGGACGTGTAACGTTGGATTGACGTCATCACAAGTAGCTTACTCTGAACTCCGCAAGGGACCTGAGCAGGTAAGAGGGCAGAAGTGGGAACTCTTCACCTTTCCTATGCACACTCAAATGGAATTAACGGCTGCAGCATCCTCTTTAAAAATAAACTGACTCTTTGGTGTTATAATAAAGGGCCTGGCAAATTAGTGAATACAAACATTATCTACCATTCCGTGAGTGCCTTTCCTGTGGGCAGGCAGTGGGCTGGTGCTTCAGCAACATAATTTCATTTACTCCTTTCTTCAGTATTCCAAGGTCAGTGTTATTCCCATTTCGCAGAGGAAGAAACCAAAGCCCAGAGACAGTAAGTAACTTTCCCAAGATCACCAGCAGATGGCTAGGTTTCTTCAGCAGCAAAGATGAAGAGGCAAAGAGAGTAACGCCTGGGGCCAACCAAAGGGACGATAGCAAGACCCTTCTGTTTTGCTACAGTTGCTTCCCCCTTTTCCACCCCAAGGCATGTAACAGACTGGAGCCATCTACAAGTGACCATCTAGGACAGCTCAACCACAGTGGGAGGTCTGGCGGCACCTGAACGCAATCGGAATGATGCAGTGGGCCCAGGCTTGCCCCACTGCCGGGGTAAACTGGAATGACAGGTGGTGAGGGACAGTTTGGAGCAATCACATGGGAACTAAGCTCTTCAAACCATCACCGCCCTGATCAAAGTCAGCAGCCTGGGAGACCCCACTTATTCCACTGGGGTCTCAACCTGGCACCCCGGAACCACAGGGGCAGCTTGACAATCCTGCTGCGGCTTCAACCTCCAGAGGCTGATTGAGTGAAGCCGGTGGGGCTGGGGCGTGGAGGTGATCGAAGCTCACCAGGTGGCCCAAATAGGCAGCAGATTGAGAATCACTGCCCCAAGCCTCTCGGGAACTATTCCGGTAGAAATGCCTTCAAAGACTGCAGGCCTTTCCTTCGAATCTCATCAAGAATAGCCAATCTTCTTCCTTCAAAGGTAAATTGGATTTTCGAAAACCAGCTACAGTCATTCAGAACTGAAACTGCAGAACAAGTGTGAGATACCGTTCTTTGTCACAAACGGGGCTAGACACCTCAGAAATGCACCTGGGTCCCTCGTGTGGTTCCCCAAGTGGTTTCAAGGGCAGTTAACTCACTGAGCACCTGCCACACGTCAGGGGGCGCACAGGAGCCAGGGCTCTCAAGGAGCTCAGAGCTGGTCCCCTGAGCAAATTTGGGGGCAGGCCCAGGCCTGGAATTCCCCTGCCACTGGGTCTTCCTCACACTGACATCCATTTGAGGGGCCCTGCCAAATGCCCTACAACTCTTCTGCCACATGAAGTTACCACCTCGAAAGATGCTCCATGACAAGCACCTCCCCAGACTGCGTTTGATCCTGAGCTGTGGCCTAGGATTAAGGGTGAGTAGCCTCCTGTTCCTTCCTCTGCACCAACCCACAGACGCCACAGGTCCACCTTGCCTCACCTCCTGATGGGGGATTCCCAGTAGGTTCCAGAAAAGGAATCAAAGAGTCAGAGAGGAACAAAACTCTGGGACAGACAAGCAATGGGAAGAGGACCTTGTGATTTAGCCTTTCATAGTTAATAGTGTGTTCTGACCCCGGATTCATGGGGTTTATGGATGTCAGAACAACTCTAGACCTCAGTTTCCTCAACTGTAAACAAAGGAAATTTAATTGGGTGATCTTTCAGATCCTTTCCAGCTTTACTGCTGTAGGAGTAATTCTACGGACGTGAATTTAAAAGATCAAGACGTAGAGGAAAAGAGGAATGAATATCCAGAGAGGTGACCGGAGATTTGGTGACTCTGAGGAAGGAAAAGGAAGAGGGAGGAGGGGAAGAAGTAGAGGGAGGGTTAAAAATGCTTAAATGTTTGAGTTCCTAGACCCAGTCTCACTCACTACAGCTTTCACCCTCGACCCAGGTAAATCCCCATCTGCTTGATTGTGTCTTGCTTCAGTTACTTTGGAGTGGGTTTCCAAACTAGGCGTGAAAGAAACAAAGGCAAAGACAAACAGATCACATCCCTGCCCTCAAGGAATTTTCCAATGTCTGTGTCTCCTCCCCAAAATTCGTTTGTTGAAAGCTAATCCCCAGTGGGATGGTACTAGGAGGAGGGAGGTGACTAGGTCATGAGGGCAGGGCCCTAGTGGATGGAATTAGTGCCTCTCTGAAGGAGGCTCCAGGGAGCCTTCTCATCCCGTCCACCGTGGGAGGACAGTGAGGAGAGGGCTGTGTGTGAGCCAGGAAGCTTTGGGCACCTTGATCTTGGACTTCCCCACCTCCAGAACTGTGAGAAATAAATGTGTTGTTTAAGCAACACCACCCCCCTCCCCGCCCCGCCCCGCCAAATCAAGACTAGATGTTAAGATAAATACACTACAACACTAGCCTCTGCTGCCCTAAGCAACCAGCAATAGATGGGCACAAACACAGAGAGGCCACAATGAGAGTGAGAACCCTGATGCCAGAGTGACAGAAAGCCCTTTCCTTGCTGGTTGTTACGTAACTAACGGTCACATTGGTGTGCTGGCGGTAAGAGGGAATCGTTCTGGAAGAGCAGCCGGACTTCCGCAGGTGCCACCTCTTGAGTTGATTGTTTTGTGGAAAAGCAGGACCTGCTCATGAATCCTCATTTCGGTCAGCCAGAGGGGGTGGTGCTGCCGCTGCTAACTTGGGCCACATGGAACAGAGTAGCTTAGTATGGAGAGTGGAGTCTGTCGGTCAGCCCTGAGTTCCAAACTTGGTCTCCCCACTTTCTAGCTGTGTAACTCGGGGCAACTTATTTCACCTCTCTGAGCCTTGGTTTCATTATTGGGAAACAAATGAGGATAATATCCATCCTGCAGGGTGAGGGCACATTAGACACGATAAGGCACAGAAGGCACCTGGCACATATTAGCTGATCAATATGCAGTGGCTGAAAGAGCGCCACACCCTCCAAGTGTTCTGTCACCGAGACCTTTGAGGACCACCTGCATTATTGCATGATGTATGCAGTGGGCCTCACTGCAGATGGAACCAGGCATTCACCTGGGAATGGGAAAGACCTCCAGGAAGCAAAGACATCTGCTCCAGGAATGGAGGGAGCCAAGACTCCTGGGTCTTGTTCTGGCTCTTCTTGCTACCCCTTTGACAAAGCAAGGGGATACAGCTCTCCATTTTGGGGGATTCAGGCATTTAAATTTGAGGCACTCCAAAAACATGCTAGCAAGAACATAAGGCAGACACAAAAGCTTCATGGTAATTCCCAAGCCCAAATTACTCAAATGCGGGCTAGGGGCCAGGCACCAGCCTAGCCTGGGAGGGCCTGGCTGGAGGGCACCCACGTGGTCTCCTGGAAGCCTCTCCCCAGCCAGCACAACATGTGGTCAAGATGACAATTCTCCATCTAACCCCAGGTTAAATGCATAATGTACTTATTATACCTTTAAGTATATCGTTGATGTTTTGAACAGGCAGCTTCAACAACATTTCGGTATATAACTATCATTAAGGATAGCTTTTAAAAATAAGATTCTAGGACTTGGAGAGGGGGTGGTGAGGCATCGGCATTATGCCATAATCTGACCTGTTTAGCTTTCAAATGATGTCACTTGGCGAGTTTGACTTAACTACAGTTAGCAAACAGGCAGCCCCAATGCACAGTTGCTTGTGGGTGAGAGAATCGGAAAGGCTTGCCCACCCCAAAGTGCCTTCCTCACCTCTCTACCCCCTAGGCCCACAGTGGCCCCCAGTAGCTACCATTTGGGTCATGGTCCCAAGAAAGAACAGAGAATAAAAGGCAGGAGTTTGATTTAGGTTTATTAGCTCATTTAACATTGGAATCATCTGGGGAGCTTTCGAAACAATTGATGCCTAGTCTCCCCTCCCAGAGATTCTGATATAATTGGCCTGGGGAGCAGCTTGGGCAATGAGATTTTTTTAAAAGCTTCCCATGGGATTCTAAGGAAGAGCCAAGATTGAGAATCCCTGCCCTATGCCCTCTCACCCTGAAGCCCAACCCTCATCTCCCCCCTTCTCCCACCCTGGCCCTGGTCAGTGGAGCAAGCTCTGTCACTCAGCAGACACCCAGTAACAAACTACAAGTAGATATTGTGGTCCCATTTTACAGATGAAGAAACTGAGACCCAGGGAGGCTAAGTGACTTTGCCCAAGGTCACACAAGTAATGAAGAGCAAACTGGATCTCTCTGGCTTCACAGTGATTCCCAGTTTGTCAGTCTGCCTTGGTAACTAGAGAGGGTTAGCTCATTAAGCTTTTAATACTTCAGAGGATTTAGTTTATAATAATATTGGTAACTGGAGAGGGTAAGCTCATTAAGCTTTTAATACTTCAGAGGATTTAGTTTATAGTAATAATGGCCCCTTACATTTTAATGGATGTGTTGTGATTCATAAAACACTTTGATGTTTGTTTGTTTGTTTGTTTGTTTATTTAAAGATTTTAGAGAGGGGAAGGGAGGGAGAAAGAGAGGGAAAGAAACCTCAGCATGTGGTTGTCTCTTGTGCACCCCCCACCAGGGGCCTGGCCTGCAACCCAGGCATGTGTCCTGACTAGAAATTGAACTGGTGACCCTCTGGTTCACAGGCCGGTGCTCAGTCCACTGAGCTACACCATCCAGGGCTTTTTTTTTTTTTTATATTAAAGATTATTCCTCCATTTTAGAGATGAGGAAGCTGAGGCCCAGAAGCATTAGCTTGTTCATGGTCGCACAGATAGAGGAACCAGAGTTTGGGTCCAAATCTTTTTAAAATTTTTTATTTATTGCTTTTAGAGAGAGTGAGGAAGGGGGAGAGAGAGAGAGAGAGACATTGATTTGTTGTTCCACTTATTTATACACTCATTGGTTGATTCTTGTATGTGCCCTGACCGGGGATCCAACCCACAACCTTGGTGTATGGGGACAACGCTCTAACCAGCTGAGCTACCCAGCCAGAGCGAGTCCAGATCTTGTTCCTATTTCCAAAGACTGGAACACATTGGAAAATGGGGGCGCGGGTGGGGGGTGGGGGAGGGCAGGATGAACGTTTTGAATGTAGGGAAGGTTGAACAGTTTCAGGGCAGGACAAGCTCTCAGGTTCACACCAAAGGTGAAACCCAAGAGACTTCAATACACAGGAGGCAGCAAAAGAGGGCAGAGGCCACAAAGAACGTCCCCCTCCCTCCTGCATGGGGCTCCCTCAGCCAGCCCAGCTCAGGGAAGCAAGCGGGGGTGAGTGAAGGGCTGCTGACACCCGTGCGCCATAGGCAGTGAGGACAGGGGCGGGGGGGCAGGGAGGGGCTTACTGTCTGGCCCCCCGTAGAGCTTTCCCCACATGGCCTGCTGAGTCTTACTCTCTATTTTTCTAAAATACATTCTCTACCACACCCAGCACGCAAATCTTGATTTCTGAAACCCGTTCTCCACTAAAAGGAGTGAGGACTCCTTGGAGAATGGTTGGGTCCAGGACTAAAGCAGGGAAATACAAAGTGAGCCTGGGACATCTTGTGGGACCCAGAAAATGAGAGAGGGCTAACAATATTATGGAAAATAGTTCAATTAATTTAAAAAGAACTGATAGGGGCATAAACATTTTTTAAAAAAAGCCCTGACTGATATAGCTCAGTAGGTGTTGCCCCAAAAAGCAAAAGGTTGCCAGTTCCATTCCTGGTCAGGGCACATGCCTGGGCTGTGGGTTCAGTCCCTGGTGTCTGGGTACGTGTAAGAGACAACTGGCTGATGTTTCTCTCTCACATCGATGTTTCTCTCCCTGTCTTCCTCCCTTTCCTTTGCTCTAAAAATAAATATAAATAAATTAAAAAAACCAACAACGACAACAGGAGCTACCATGAAGGGTTTACTCCTAGACAAATTAGGGATAATTTCAGCATCAAAATAAATAAAAACAGTAAAAGATTATAATGTATGATATCTATCAAAGAAATCTATTTTCTTATACTGATACTTATAAATACAAGCATACATACAGATAGATAAGTTAGTAAAGAATAAGAAGGTAAGAGGAAGGAAAGCTTTTTTTTCCTGTCAAATAATAAACAAAGAAATGGTAGGTAAGGAAATCACCACTTAGTGACATTATACTAGTAAATGATATGAGCAAAAAAATTGCAGCAGGTGATAAAACCATCAAGTGAAAATTTGTTGGGAAGCAGAATATTCCTATAGTCGCAAGTCCTTTCCCACAAATTATTTATTAATTATAAAGGGGACAAGGTCCCTTTACAGTTAAGAGACCTGGACACACAACCTTAACCAAATGATCGGAGTTAACATCACCAGTGATGGCAGACCCGGCCCCGTGTGCCTCCTGGTCTGACGCACCGAGAAGGGCACACGGTTTCTGTCGTATTTCTGCCGGAAATGCCGAACCAGATCTGATCATGAGAGAACAATCAGGCAAGTCCAGACTGAGGGACACGCTGCAAAGGAACTGGCCCATAAACTTCAAAAATGGCAACATTGTGAAAGACCAAGACTAAGGAATACTTCTCAGTGAAAGAGGGTTGAAAGGAATGAGCAGTAAAATGTAAATAAGATATGTGTGATCTTGAATTGAAAACTGAACTGGAAAAAAAACTTGCAATAAAAGATATTGTTGGACTAATTGGTGAAGCTTGATTAAAGAATGTGTATTATTATATTATATTAACGTTGAATTCCCTGAATTTGATTATTGCATTGTGATCACATAAAAAGGACATCTTTGTTCTTAGAAGTTGCCTGCTGAAGTGTTTAGGAATGAGGAGTTATGATATGTGCAACTTACTCTCAGATGGTCCAGAGGAAAAATGGTGTGTGTGCGCAGATACGGAGGAAGACAGAGAACGTGTAAAGTGTTGTTAGTGCATCTCACTGAAGGGTGTACAACTGTTTGTTGTGTTGTGCTTGCAACATTTCTGTAGATTTGAATTTTTTTAATAAAAAGTAACGAGAAGGAAGGGGAGGTGGCACAAGAGATTTTAGAATAGCCAAGTAATGTTCAAGGTGAGTCGTAAAAGACCAGGGAAGACGCTTTTACTCTGAAGCTTGGCTACTGTTTCTAGAAGCATAGAAGTTCCCGGGTTGGTTCCCTGTGTCCCCGCAGCGGTGGGAACATCCTGTGTGCCCAGTAAGCACAGGTGCATGTCAACAGTCACCGGGTGAAGCTGTTCAAAGAACAGTTATTTTTCGTTGAAAATGCAAATAAAAAATAGTAACCATATTCTTCTATAGGCTTGGCAGAGTTGCTCAGACTTCATAATTATTTAGCAGGATTTATAATTCAATAGAAATGAAAATATATACTATGTTGTGTTAAAATAGCTAAACATAGAATGTATCTACTTTTTAATTATTGGTTATATAAATAAAATCCCATGGGAATTTCTGTTCTGGGAATTTGATGCACACTCAATGACTGTAAAAACACGTTAGCAGTGGAAACTTTTTAAAGATCTAGTTCATTGTCATAGCCTTCGTCATAAGGAGACAACATACAAAAGTTAAAATAAAACATCTTACGATGTTACTCTCCTGCTTAAAGTCTCCCAGTGCCCATTAAAGCCACAGAAGCCATGCACTCCTTATCCAGGCACTCGCCGCCCTCACCACTGGCTGCAACCCCTTTCCAGAGTCATGTCCCTCCCTGCCCCAGACACCCACAGGCCAGCCAGGCGGGTCTCCTGACTCTTCCCTAAACAGGTTCTGCCCTTTCACACCAGAGTCTTTGCAAACGGGAAGGCCCCGCCCTCTCTCTAGCAGGTGCCTTCTGTCTTCAAGTCCCAGCCCGACCTCAGCCGCACACTTGCCAAGAAGAGGTGGTCCCCTGTCCTGCTGTAAATGTCCCTGGTGTGGCACCTGCCTGGCTGTATTTTAACAACATATCGTGAGAGTAGGATCTTGCCTCTTTTCCAGAATTGCCCACGAGAGCCCACAACTGGAAACTTTTAACATTTTTTAGAGCAAGTCCACCTGTGGGGCCAGCTACCCTCTGTAAAAACTTTCTGAAAGACAAATCGTCATTTCTGCAGAACCAGCACCCCATTTCTCCCTCCTGAACCCTGTCACTCCACCTCCAGTCTCTGCAAGATGCACTGGGGTGGAGCCGAGGATCATCTCTGAGGGGAGTGCAGTTTGTATGAAATGAAATCATTCTTTGTCATCTCCTCCCATGGACCTTGACTCTAAGGTCCTTACAGCCTTCAGGGGAATGACTGTAAGGCAACGTTTTGTAGAGCTGCTGAGCTTGCTGGCCCGGCCCGGCCCAGCCCGAGCTGGAGGAGCCTGTTCAGGGCAGAGCCCGGGGTGCCTGCCTGGCTGGCCCGGGGAACACCTGCAATAGGGAGGGAGATGATTCTGGGTTGCAGCCAATGCAATCAACTGACTTAAGAGATGGGTGGTAGACCCAGCTCCTGCTCCTAATCAATATTTGTTGAGCAGGTGACAGGTGTTGCACTAGGCACTGGTCATGTATCCCCTGAGAGCAAGAACAAAGGTAAGGCCAGGCGGGGCCTAGGATGCAAAACTTAAGGAGACACTTGTGCTCGGGGTCATGTAAGCATGTCCTCTTCCCAGCTCTGCATCCCTTCAACAACCAATAGCCCCATTTCACAGATAAGGAAACTGAGGCTTAGGAAGCTGAGCAGGGTTTCCAGGATGCAGGCCCAGAGGTCTCTACCGATAACGACCTCCAGGTACTTTCTGCCTTTCTGATGGTAAGTGGCGGAGCCAAGAAATGAGCCAGCCTCCTCCGCAGCCCACATTTCACACCACAGCTTGATTTGTGTGGAATGGAATTCACATGACATTTTTAATTCAGGGTAAGCAAAGCCTCTATACATAGGACAGGGTGGAGAGAAGTAACCTGCCTATGGGGGGGTTGGAGTCGAGGGGTCTTTTCAAAGCCTTGATCTTACTCTGGCAATTTGCAACCCTGGCTGTGTATTAGAATGACTTGGAAACTTATAAAAGCATCCCCAGCATCACTATTTTGAAGACTTCAAGGCTGAAAATCACACATAGCCTTACACTCATGAATGCCTGACTGATAAATTAACACACGTAAGCTCCAACCCTGAAGAGAGATGGTTTCTATCCTCTCCCCCATCCCTCCCCTCCCCCACAAAAGCCTGAGAGTTTTCAGGGGCCAATCAGATAGGCCCAGGTGTGCTGTGTGGGCCTCCAGGTGTGGGAGGCAGGCTCCAGCTGAAGGCTGGAGACCTTCCACCTTCCTGCTGTCCTACAAACAACAAGGGCAGGAAGATAAGATGGTGTTTGCATCCCAAACATGCTTGTTTTAGTGTCGGCCAGACTGACATTTTCAGTCCTGACTGATGGGGCGGGGTCAGGGAGAAGAGTAGAAATATGACTAGCTCTATTAGCTTGCTCCTCCGACCATCCTCTTTGGTAGAAGTTCTCTCGTCTCCTTGTCCCTGAAACTGCCTTGTTTGTTCACACAGGACCAGAGGGAAGATCTGAAGTAGCACAGAATCCTGTGTCATGTCATCATAAGAGCAAGGGGGTCATGACCCAGGTGCAGGGAGGAACCAGGGACAATCCAAGTGACGTTAACAGATTACTTAATCTGGCTGAGCCTCAAATTTGTCATCTATGAAATAAGAACCATTATTCTGCTCTGCTTACCTCCTAGACTTCATCTTAGCAGATTAAAAGAGATACTAGATGTAAACTGTGCTTGGAAAATGTTGCCACTCCTTGCAACTGTTAGTATTTATGGTTCAAATTGGAATCATCTATGTCAACTCTGGACCCTCATGGAAGGCTAAAAATATTTCTGTGACCTGAAAGGACTGTAAAAAATCTTTTATAGTGTCTCAGACTGCCTGTGTAAGCATTTTAGTTATAAAACCCATATGAATTTATTGTATCTCTATCTGCTTCAAATGGTTACTCCAAGTTTGCTACTTGAGGAAGGTTCTATAAATCATTCTAGCGTAACATTTCCAGTGACTTAGTACCATGCTATGCTGGTGTCTTCAGAGAACAGAAACAACAGCCTGCCTTGGGAGATTTTTAGACATGCAGAATCTCAGGCTATGACTCAGAGGCTCAGAATCTACATTTCTTTTCTTTTAAAAAAATATTTTATTGTTATTCTATTACAGTTACCCCCATATTCCCCCTTTGCCCCCTCTGCCCAGCCTACCCCCTGCTCCCACAGTCAATCCACACACCGTTGTCCATGTCCATGGGTCATGCATACATGTTCCTGGACTAGTCCACCACATGGACCCATTCCACCACTCCGCTCTACCTTTCAGAGCGTAAGGCCTGTTTATAAATGCTCTTTTAGGAGCAAGCGTCTAGCTAAAACATACGTCTTCACATTACAACACACTTCTCATTGTGGCTTTTCTCCGGTATCTAATTCCATTTTCATCACTCAGTAAAGAAACCCTATCCCCATTCGTAGTCACTGCTCACTCTCCCCACCCCCAGGCCTCTGGAAACAACTAATCTACTGTCTCTTTGGATTTGCCTGTTCTGGGCATTTCGTGTGAGTGGAATCACACACCGTGTGGTCTTCAGTGACCAGCTCCTGTCACTCAGCAAACGTTTTCAAATTTCACCCACGGTGAGCATGCCTCAGTGCCTCGTGCCTTTTTATTGCTGCACGACATCGTGTGCTGTGGACCTAGCCCGTTTTGTTTATCCATCCGTCAGATGCTGGGCATTTAGGTTGTTTCTACTTTTTGACTCTTATGAATGACACTCCTATGACCTTTGGTGTACGAGTTTTGGGTGGGCATGTGCTAGTAATTCTCTTGGGTATAAGCCTAGGAGTATAATTTGCTGGGTCACATGGTAACTCACTGTTTAACTTTCTGAGGAACTTTCAGATTGTTTTCAGAGAATATTTTCATCATTTTCATGCCATATTGGATTTAAACAAGATCAGAATTTCGTCAAAGAGACCCAAGGAGCCACAAAACTGAACAGACAAGAAATAGGGTTCAGTGAGCTTTAACCCAAACTACATCTGACTGTGAAGTTGCTGAAGAGTAGTAAAAAAAAGAGAAAAAAAGAAAAAATAAATAAAAGAAAAAAGAATTTGACCAATTCCCCCACCCCAAAAATTAATTTGACCAGAACCTAGGAAAGCCAGTTGTCTAAGAGCCTGTGGCTGGTGACAGCTGGGCACAGGACCCTGGGCCCTGGGGTCCACATGTTTACTTGCCACTGACTCACGGTGTGGCTTGGACAGGCCCCGGTGTCCTCATCCACACCACGAGGCCCTACATCCGAAGGTGCTCTCACTGCCCACGGCTCTGTGTCAGCCTTTGACGTTCTCCTGAGCTCGCGCTCACAGCAGTCACGCACTCTTCTTGTATGGGTATCCACTCTGGAACCCCAGAAGCCTCAGGGAATTGCTGGAGTGACAGGAGCCCCCGAGGGCCTTTCAGCGATGAGGACAAGTGAGGAGGGGCCTGTGCTCCGTGGCGGGCAGAGTCTGATCCTGCAGGGACAGGTGGTGCCCAGCCACTGTGCACTGAATCACATGACTGCCCAGTTCCCAGGTTCTGTGAAAACGACAATAGAATTCACCTGCAGAGACAGAATAAAACAGCAGCAGCGGCCACCCCTGCTCCAAACTCCACGTTTAAGCTTTGCTTTTGAAAAATAACATTATATGTTGCTTTCGGTTTTTGGCTCGGAGGAGGCAGAGGTGCGACTTTCTTCGGTAGTCCCGATTCCGGGTTCATCAGACACCAGCCGCCTCCACCATGCCACCGAAATGCGACCCCAACGAGATCAAAGTCGTTTACCGGTGCAACGTCCGCCCTGGCTCCCAAGATCGCCCTCTCCGCCTGTCTCCAAAAAAGGTTGGTGACAACATTGCCAAAGCAACAGTGACTGGAAGGGTCTGAGGGTCACAGTGAAACTGACCACTCAGAACAGACAGGCCCAGATGGAGGTAGTGCCTTCTGCCCCGATCATCAAAGCCCTCAAAGAACCACCACGAGACAGAAAGAAGCAAAAAAACATTAAGCACAGTGGAAATATCACTTTTGATGAGATCGTCAACGTTGCCTGACAGATGCAGCACTGGTCTTTGGCTAGAGAACTCTCGGGAACCATTAAAGCGATCCTAGGGACGGCCCAGTCTGTGGGCTGCAATGTCGATGGCCACCACCCTCACGACATCATAGATGACATCAACAGTGGTGCCGTGGAGGGCCCAGCTAGTTAAGAACTACAAAGGAAAACATTTCCATTAAAGATCACTTAACAACCAAAAAAAATAATAACATTATATGTTATTACTTATCATATTCAAAATAAAAGTAACATGTGCCTATTGTAGAACAAGCCAGAACATAGAAAGACTTAATAATAAAAAGAAAAGTCAAGTATAATGCCATTATCCAAAAGGAACCACAATTTACAGTTTGGTGTTTGTTCCTTTAGCTTTTTTTAAATTTTATTAATTTATTTTTAGAGAGAGGGGAAGGGAGGGAGGGAGGGAGGGAGGGAGGGAGAGAAACTTCGATGCGTTGCGTCTCTTACATACCCTGATAGGGACAGAAGTGGAACCCAGGCCTGCGCCCTGACCGAGAGTGGAACCAGCGACCTTTCAGTTTGTGGGACGATGTCCAACCCACCGAGCCACGCCAGTGAGGGCTGTTCCTTTAGTTTTAATATCTTTATATAATTTTAATTACTAGATGAGTATTTTAAAAAGATTTTATTTCTTTACTTTTAGAGAGAAGAGAAGGGAGGGAGAAAGGGAGGGAGAAAAACATGAATGTGCAAGAGAAACATCAGTTGGCTGCCTCCTGCATGCCCCCACCCAGGGACCTGGTCGCAACCCAGGATGTGCCCTGACCAGGAATTGAACCAGTGACCTTTTGGTTTGCAGGAAAACACCCAAGCCTCCCAGCCACACCAGTCAGGGCACTAGAGGGGTATTATACCACATGTATACCTTTCTATTTTTTTCACTTATTTCATGTCATTAATAAGTCACCAGAAACTTGATTTTAATCTTGATAGACTATTCCGTTACATAGATACACTATTGCTCATTTAACCATTAGTTTATTCTTAGATATTCATTGTGGGGGGACCTGTGGGATCCCTAAGTTTTGTCTCTGAAAATAATGCTTGTCTTTGTTTTGGGAATTCCAAACACCATGGAACTCCAGCCCTTCACAACTTCCCTCTAACCTGTCCTTCCGTCCTGGGCTGCCCTCCGTCTCCCATGTAGGGCAACGCTTAGCCTCTCTGCTCCACAGAGCCTCCTGGCCATTAACATACTAAGAGACCTCAGTGGGGCGAGGGGATTTCAACTGCTAGGCAGCCACCTCTGACTGCTGTCCTGAGCACCCCTCACCACAGTGCCCCACTGCCACCCCAGTCCCTCCAGAGGAACCTCCCCAAACCCAACATTAGGGCTGGTTAGTGCCTGCGCTTTACCAGCATGAACCCTGCACTTTCTCACCTTCCCCAGGATGGACCCTTTGTGTGTGCTGAGTCCTCCACCTGGGAAACAGTCCTCACCCCTCTGCCTCTGGCTAAATCTCACCAGTCCTTCAAAACCTAATTCAGGTCCCACCTTCTCCATGAAACTTTCTCCAGCTACTCCAGCTCGGTCTGATCTCTTGCTCCTGTGAACTCTGATAGTCCTTTGGTTGTTGTTTCAGTGACTGATGTCCCCAGAGTACTGGTGGCTTAGCACCTGCTCTTGTACTTTGTTGCTCCTGTTTGCAGCCGTGCCCCTGTTTCTCCCCACCTGGACCCGAAGGCCCTCTGAGACAGGAGCACATCTTAAACTCTCTGTACTCTGTGGAACAGACCAGGCTGTGCTTTGCCACGCTGTCCCCTCTTCCTAGATGCACATGAAAGTGACTTTTCCTCGTCCCCCTTGCTGTTAAGTTCAGACCATTTGAGTTCTAACCAAGAAAATGTACACAGAAGTGATGTGGCCCTGAAAAGATCTCATACAAGCCTTCAACCCCCTCTCTCTCTTTCACAGTAATCAGAATAGCAGAGATGGTGGCCTGAGTCCCCGAGTCGCTGCACAGAGGACAGCTGCTCAGGAGAGCCCCCGATCCGCACTGGATGCTGGTAAGCAAGAATGAGCCTCTAATGTATTCAGGCATTTGCATTAGAAGTTAGTGCAGTACAGACTAACCCACAGGCCCCCAACCTGTTTTTGTGTGGCCTACAAGCTAAGAAAAGTTTTTTACATTTTTTAAATCTTCACCGGAGAACATTTTTTCATTTTTTGCTTTTAGAGAAAAAAAGGCAGGGTGGTTGAGAGAGAGGAAGAGAGAAAGAGAGGGGGGGGAGAGGGAGAGAGGGAAACATCAGTGTGCTGGAAAAACCTCAGCTGGTTGCCTCCCATACACATCTCACCTGGGGCTGAACCTACAACCTATATGTGTGCCCTGACTGGGAATCAAACCCGCAGCCTTTCGGTGTATGGGACCAAGACCCAACCAGCCCAGCCACGCCGACCAGGGCAGGTTTTTACATTTTTAAAGGAATATAAACAAACAAATGGAACAGAGATGTATGTGGCCTGCAAAGCCTAAAATATTTATTCTCTGGCCCTTTACAGAAAACATTTTGCTGGCCCCTGGACGAAACTATAACCCAAACCCTAACTCTCCAGTGTCCAGCACAGCACGAAACCCATTCACACCACATCCTTCCCAGAGGCAAAATTTTCACAGTGCATGAAATCACACTCTCCACGCACGCTTCATTCATCTCTGCGCCTTATTGGTATTCTGTAAAGGATGATTGAATGTATTAGTGAGTGCAGACATAATGACACCCATACTGATGCTACCTGTCCTGGGGAGCAGAGCTCACAGAAACAGGAGAAAAGCGAAAGGTATACCAGACCGGTTCATATGCCCCCTACAGCCACCTGGCCCACCAGCCTTCCCTGTCCCACTCCTGGACCCCTCAGCCTGCTTCTTGGCCTAAGCACTCCTAGCGGTAACTCACCCTGCTCTTGAGCTCCAAGCCCTAGCAGCTACCTCCGCTCCTCCCTCTCCTAGTGCCCCTGGTTGCCTCAGCTTCCCCCAAGGACAAGGGTCATCATTTTCATCCTACCCACTGCAGCAGGTGCCACAGCAGCTCAGACGCCCCGGGCCGCGCCAACCTGACACACAGAAGCCTTGGCTTCTCCATCAGGCACCCAGAAGGCTCAGGTACCAGCCCAGAAATGCAGGGGCTTAACACCCCACAGGGCCAACTCTGACTACTGAGAGATAGGAGGCGGGAAGGTGCTCTCTCCTCCTGCAGGGTTCCCGCGTGACCGCAGAGCCAGCTGGGGCAATAAACACGAGTGCATAAGCTGGGCCCTGGGCTCTCTTTTCTGGGGAGCTCAAGCTAAGGCAAAGGGAGACAAACATATATGGACTTGTATTATGTGCCTATGCAGGCACAGTGAACCTTACCTCTGTTATTTCAGCCTCACGAAAACTGGAAGACAGGGATGATTAACTCAGTCTTACAGATAGGGACACTGAGGTAAGAGGACACGATTAGTTAGCTATTAACTGGTGGAGACGAAAAGGTAAGGCAAAATTGAATATTCAAACAAGCAAAGGGGGCTATGCCTCAGCCTTAAATTTATACCTTTTGTGGCCCCGAAGTGGGTTTATTTTTATTTTTATTCTTTTATCCATTGGGGAGACTGTAGATATATCAGTTACATGCTAGAGGGTTTGGGGTAGACTTAAACTAAGGTAGCTTCTGACCCAATTAAAAAATCTTTACTGAGTTGTCCCCCAAAAGATATTAGGGAATCAGGAAGATTCCAAGGAGAAAGACAGCAAGAGATAGGAGAGCAGATTTGAAAGCAAGGCCTGCTAGGAAACTCTCATGTAGTTCCTTGATAAACAAGGAGAGAGGCCTGAGCCGGGGTGGTTCAGGCCCAGGATGAAGCTAGGGGAGAGCAGGAGGGCATGGCTGACACAGGTGCTGCCCCTGCAGGCTGGTGAGGGCACTGGCAGGAGCTGAGCACCTGGGAATCCGAGGTGGGGACTCTGTCCCGGAGCCCCACAGACTGCTGGGAGTCCCGTGTCTGGTGTGAAGGCGCCCCCTGGGGGCCTGAGGCCATCAGAGAGCTCAGGACACAGGGGGCCTTTGGGAGCTGGGCCTGCAGCGCCCAGTCCATGAATGGAGGCTTTCTCTCGTACTTGTCAGAACTCAAAGCCTTCTGTGCTGAGAGGAGACCCATGGGAATAGAAATAACCACAGGCTTCCAGAAACATTTTATGAAAAGATTCAGGAGCTCAGAGACAGAACAGTCCTAAGGAAGACATTTGGAATTTTTAAACTTAGAGTAGAAAATACAGGAGATTATCTTTCTGACCTCAGGTAAAAAATAATTTCTTGAACGAGATGCCAAAAGTGAAAGGAAAGATGAAAGAAGAGATTGAACTTGACTGCACTAAAATTAAAAGTGTCTATTCATAAAAAAAAAAATCACAGAGAAGACCAGCTGGAGACCGGAGAAGATGAATAACACATACCACTGGCAAAGAAGTCATGGCCAGAATCTATAGAGAGCTCCTACAAATCAATCACACAGGAGTAGACAACTTAATTTTTTAAATGGGCAAAAGACATGAGTAGGCATTTCAGAGATAAAGAAATACAAAAGAACCACAGGAAAAAAAAAAATGCTCAACCTCCTTAGCAATAAAGGAGATGCAAACGAAAACCAAAATGAGATATAGCCCCACGGCCACCAAGTTGGCAGAAATTTAAAAGGCTATCAAGCAGGGCCAGGAATGCAGAGCAATGAGAATTCTCATATGCTGTGGGTACAAGCGTTAAATGGTCCAAGCACTTGGAACAGCTTGGCCTTATCTTATAAAATTAAAGGCATACATACCCTAGGACCCAGCACCTCCATCCTGTATACAATCTTCTACACGTGCAACAGAAGGCACATGCAGTGTTGTTGATAATACTCCCAAGCTGGAAACGAGCCAAATGCCCACTCGTTGCTGGGTAAAGGAACTACATTCCCGCCATGTAACAGTGTGCAGCCGAGAAAGTCCATGAACCACAGCGGCATCTCTCAACACGGGGAAGTCACAGATGCAAAAAGCAAGTTACAGAAGTGTACTCGTAGTATGGTCCCCTTTATAGGCATTCAGAGACAGGAAAAACCAAAGAACATATTGCGCAGGGATGATATAAGTGGTAAAGCTATTTTTTTACGAAGCAAGAGAAAGATGAGCACAAAGTGAGGAGAAGAGAGTGAAGGGGACGCATCAGGGACAGACAAGTAGGAGCACTGCGGTCCTGGGGATATTTTTGATTCAGCTTAGTATGCGGTTTGTTTTATTCTTCTTTACATTGTACTTATATGCTACATGTATTTTTTTAAGATTTTTATTTGTTTATTTTTAGAGAGAGGAGAAGGGAGGGAGAAAGAGAGGGAGAGAAACATCAGTGTGTGGTTGCCTCTCGTGGGCCCCCTACTGGGGACCTGGCCTGCAACCCAGGCATGTGCCCTGACTGGGAATTGAGCCGGCAGCCCTTTGGTTTGCAGGCCCACGCTCAATCCACTCAGCCACACCAGCCAGGGCAATATGCTATATGTATTCTTATATGAATGAAGTCTTCCCCAAAAACTCTGTTTTAAGAACACGAGCTGGGTTTTTTAAAGGGCAGTCGGACCGCTGTCAAAGGGCATTTTCTGTGTAGCTGAAATCCACGCTACTTGGGCCGAGTGTTTGCCAACATCAGGGCGGGGCGGGGGCACTAACCCGGGGGCTGGCCCGAGCCCAGCTTTAGTACACAGACTGTCAGCAGACATCACGTTCTGTCTCGCCGACAAAACCCAGCCACTTCTGGGTGATAATGAATTAGAGCTTCAAGCTGTGCCCAGCAGTCCCTCTGTGACAGCTGCACAGTGTGTCACGGTTTATAAAACATTCTCCTGAGTGGACTTCCTCAGTCCCCATGACCCTTCTGAGAGGCAGCCAGAAAAAAGTTACTGTTACGTCTATTTTGAAGAGAAAGAAGCCAAGTCACAGAGAGGCAATGTGACTAGCCCAAGGTCACACACCCAGGACTAGGTCTTAGAACCCCTGGTTCAGTGCTCCTCCTACCGAAGCTGCGGTCTCTGCTCTGAGTGTGCTAGACCAGCGAGATTCTGCCACAAGCGCCCCTAAAGCCCGTGCCAGGCCCCCCTCCCTCAACCACGTTCTTCCTGGGAATAGGCCAGCCTGCCCTGGGGCCTGCCCCTGGACCCTTCCACCCACCAGGAAGATCTCTCTTCTCTGGTCTTGAGTTACAGACCCTTGTGTCACAGTCCTTGGTATTCTCCTATTTGTACTTCCATGAGGAATTTTTCCAGGTGCTCACTTTCCTTGTACTTGTTACAACCCCTCTGGCGTGGATTTCTTTCTACCTCCTATTCCACAGCACCAGATTGCTGGCACTTGTCCAGAGCAGATCGTCTGTGGGGTAGCAGCCCCTGGGCAAACAGACCCCACAGATGGCACGGTAGGACGCAGTTGTCCCCAGTAGGAAACACGCAGGGAAACGTGCAGGAATAGTCTGAAAAAGCTCCCAGGTGATCCTGATTGAGCGTTCCAGGTACCCCACCCCAACTGAGGATCAGTGAGATAATGACATCTGAGCTGTCACTCAACCTCTGAGCCTCCATTTCCAAATCTGCTCCTCTACCGGTGTCTCTAAGACGTTAAGAGAAGCAGTGCCTGATGCATAGTACATGTTACTCAAATGTTAGTTCCCTTCTTCATCCAACGGTCACAGAACATACAAGTGAGGTGGCAGCCCTTACAGGCAGTCACAGTGGCTCACCCTCGTACGGGCCCAGTTTCCAAGGTCTGTAGTCATCCTTCAGGAGAAGGACGTGTGCTCGGCAGACTGTTTGAGCGCTCGGGGTCCCTCATGGTGCAACGCTTTGAGTTCCTGGAAAGAAGAGATCTAGAGTTCTTGTTGGAGGCAGGCAGGAAAAGGAAACCAACTCCCAACACAGAAAGCACTCCCTGGTCTTTGTTCTGGAAATGACCCATACAGGGAGGCAAACTGTCCCAGTGCAGGAGGTGCAGTGGCGCCTGGAAGGAGAGAATCACAGGTTCATTTACGTTCACGTTCAGGACACAGAAAAGATGCCATGGGCCTCGGGAGCTGGGGTTCTAGCTTGCTGGATGAGTTTGGGCAAGTCACTTCACTTCTCTGGGCTGGGGATATGGACCATATCAGAAGGCCCCCTCCAAGTGAGACTCACAGGGACACTCTGTATTCGTCAGAGTCATTAGGAAAGAAATGAACTCTCCAATCACATTAATTCTCATTTAGATTGTTGTAACCTAGGCTGGGGTCCAACTCTTTTTCATAAACAGTGGGAAATTATGTCATTTCCACTGTTGAGTCAAGCACAGCCAAGGATATGATACAATCGCTTTTCTCACTGAGTAGTTCTGGGCAGCAGAAGAGACTTGCCCTCCAGATTCTGGAGTAGCTGAGCTTTCTAAGGAAGATTCCAGAAGGAATTATTCACCCAATGAATAACATGCTAAGTGCCATTCTGACACCCTGGGCTGCAATACGGCAATCTTCTATTACTTGTCTCTCTTCTAAGGAAAGACATCAAACAAGAAACTCATTCAAAATTTAACTACAATGTGAACAGACATTTCACACAAGAGCAATTATAAATAGCACGTGTGCAAAAAAAGAACCTACCTACTGGCATCCAAAGCCATACAGATTAAAGCAAATTTGGGACCCCACTTTAAAATATGAATTCTCAAACATGTATGAAAGCAACAATGTTCAATGCACCTGAGGTAGCACTGATGTCACACGGGTGGCATTGTAAATTAGTGATAGTTCTTTGGGGAAGCAATATGGCAACATAGGGGATGAACCATATCAATGATTATTGAAAAGTAACACAATAAAAATCGTCATGAAGAAGTTAGCATCGGCGATATCTATTCTAGCAAAAAGAGAGGAAGGAAAAAAGAGAGGAATGGTGTGTGTGCCTGAGCTTGCGGGAGTTGCTGCACAGGTTTTGAACAGTCACACATTTGCCTCTCACAGAGCCATGAGGGTGACTATGAAGATTAAGTAGCAATG
This sequence comes from Macrotus californicus, assembly GCA_007922815.1. Taxonomy (NCBI): domain Eukaryota; kingdom Metazoa; phylum Chordata; class Mammalia; order Chiroptera; family Phyllostomidae; genus Macrotus; species Macrotus californicus. The sequence goes on from VMDR010000731.1 coordinate 159,362, forward strand.
CAGAGAAGTGTTTGTTACGGTAAAATGTAACAAACTTCAGAGTTAGCTCTAAAAATGTGCATACAAGTGTACAAGGGCTGAAAGATGCTGAAATAAAAGTAGCTATAGTGCTTGGGAGGTGATATGTGCTTTAAATCTTTCTGTTATAGATGCCATTTTGTCTTCAATTAAATAAACGAAAGAAGGTACATTAACTTTAAAATAATTAATCTTATCCAATAGCTTTCCCACTAGCCAAGGAGGGCAGGGACCCTGCCTGTTTTACTCAGCACTGTGTGCTAGAGTACTTGCCTGGCACATGGCGGGTATCCTGTAAGTGTTTGTGGACGGACTGACCACTGACAAAGACCCTGCTTCTGCACCGGTGCCTTTGCCAGCACCTGCACAGTCTTCAAAACCCCAAACACTGTCATTTATGAGCAGCTTTTTCAAAACCCAGCATCTTTCTCCACGGGTTTCACTGGCAGAAGGAGGACATCGCCTTAAAGTCACCAGCGACACCAGGGCCAGTATGTGTGGGGAGAACCTCCCTATCCTTCTCCTGCAGCTCCACCCTTGGGATAAGATCCTCACCAGGACACAAGTTTCAGTCCCCAGGCAGCTTGGTCCCCAAGTCATATGGACACTAACTGTTTACACCAGAAGGTGGCAGTCTACACACTTCCTTACCGTGCAAAGCCAGCACCTGCCAGGACACTTTGAAGTTAATCACTCAAAGGTGGGCGGTGGTAAGGCTGTGTGTGACAAGGCTGCAGAGGGCCTCAGGGTCAGGAACAGATAGAAACAGTGGATGCCTACTGCGCCTGGTGCTGCGGGAGGTGGCATCTCCCCCATCTCACAGCTGGGGAAACCAAGCCTCAGAGAAGCTTAGGGACTGCCAGGTCCCCAGCCCCTGCTGAAAGGTCTCATGGGCCAGACTTGGGCCCAGCTCTCATTCTAGTGCCTACCCTCTTCCCACTGCTCCCTGTGCCTCCCAGCTCTCCAGCAACAGTCCACAAAAAAGCAGGCAAGGAGGTTGCTAAACCCTTGGCTAATGCTTTTTAAATCGCTGTATCAAATTATAAAATTGATCATACCCTTTGACCTTGGAACCCCACTTTGAGAAATGTGTTCCAAGGACACAAATAAAAGTATGAAATACCTATTTATAAATACTCGTATATCATATATATATATATATATATATATATATATATATATTATAACAAAGACACATATAGAGATGCTTAGAAAGAAAATAACTGCAGTTAAAACTGGACGATGCTCTGAAGGGTCACAGTTTCAATCCCTGATCAGGCACATACCTAGCTCACAGGTTCAGTTGGGGCACATACAGGAGGCAGCCGATTGATGTTTCTCTCTCACATGGATGTCTCCTCTCTCTCTCTTCCCCTCCCTCCCTGCCCCTCTCTGTCTCCTTCACCTCCTTTCTCTCTAAAATCAATAAATGTACCCTCGGGCAAGGATTAAAACCAAACAAAACAAAGCTGGAGGTGGCCCCACTGCCTGACCACGGGGCAGAAGCAGGGAGTGCTATAGGCGCTGTGCTGACTCTGCGAGTGGCCGTGTGAGAACTGGAGCTGAGTTCCCACTTGTCACGTGGGTACCATTGTTCTAGCCATTAAAATTTTGAAATAACTACTTCCATACCAGTTGACAAATAGTAGGACCTGAGTGTCTTCCCAGCTTTTCCAGCCCCTCCACAAGCATCCTTCAGGATCTCCCACCCAGCAACTACGTACCTGGCACAGCAGAACTCCCCAGGCCCCTACCCTGTGTGGTGGTCAATGGACATTCTAGAACCAGTTATTAAATCTTTTTAAAACCTGCCTGCCCCCGCTGGTGTGGCTCAGTGGCTTGCATGCTGGCCTGTGAACCGAAAGGTCGCTGGTTCGATTCCCAGTCAGGGCACATGCCTGGGTTGTGGGCTAGGTCCCCAGGTTGGGGGCGTGCAAGAAGCAACTGATCAGTGTTTCTCTTGCACACCGATGTTTCTCTCCCTCTCTTTCTCCTTCCCTTCCTCCCTCTAAAAATAAATAAAACCTTAAAAAAAACATACACCTTTCCTGCCTAAGATTCTGTACACTTAGAAATTGGAAACTTGATTCTGGAATGAAAAAAACAGAGGAATAGAGACATTATGTAACTTAGTAAGTAAAAAGTAGAACTTGATGCAATGACTATAAGGAATAGCAATGAGGCAAATTTATGCTCATACAAACAAGTTTCTAAGAAGCCAGAGTCTGTAGGTATTTGGTAAGGTAGTAAATGGGAGAGCCGACAAATCTGTCAGTTGCCTTCCCAGCAGCCCTTCCCCCTCTTTTCTTCTTAAAAGAAACTGCGATTTTGCTCACTCTCCTCCTACTCTTCTGACCACCCAGTGCCCGGGGGGAAGGCCGAGCCAGCAGGTGGTCTGGGCAGGAGGCATGGTGTGTCTGACTCTTCTTGCCAAGTGGTGGATTTAGGCATAGGCTGGTGATGTAGTTCTGGCCAATGAGGTGCAAGGGAAGTCGATTAGGAGGTCGATTCTAGCAAGACTTTCTTTTCCCACATAAAGGGTCCATGACAGGAATGTCCCCTTTGTTTCCTTTGAGGGTGTGTTGCTTAAAATTAAGGCAAACATCTTGTATCCCCAAAGGAGAAGCTGAGAGAATCCCGGAGAACCCGAATCTTAGCCCTGACACCTTTGATCTGCTCAGTCGGCCCTGGAGCTGCCCTGTAGTTGGCCTTCTTGTTCCTGTTCAAGCCCCTGCAGTTGGGTTTGCTGGTGTTTGCAGAGCCCGGCTGCACTACCGTGGACGCTCTTTGCTCACTACCACCTCCCTGCCATCTACAACACTGCCTGGCACACAGTAGCTCCCCCATGAGCATTTGTTGATGGGATAAGTGAATAAAAACCATCCTCCGTGCTGTAGGAGGGTGGTAGTGTTTTGATGGTTTTTCCATTGAAAACATGTTTTAATAGAGAGGAACATCAATTTGCTGTCCCACTTATGCATGCATTCGTTGGTTGGCACCTGTGTGTGCCCTGACCTGGGATTGAACCCTGACCCTGACACACTGGGGCTGTGCTTGAGCCAGCTGAGCTGCCTGGCCAGGGCTAGAACGTATTTAAACCATGGATGCTGTTGACTGTCTATTAGTATTACAGAAAGTGGCGAAGAGGCCTGGACTTTAATCTGGATCTGCTACTCACTAATCGAGTGCCTTAAGCAAATACAGGTGTGCTTGGGGAGGACGGGTCATTTGCTTATGGCACTTGATACTTTAAGTCCTCCCGAAGCACACCTGTAAAATGAGCACAGCCACCACGAAAGTACAGGCCCGCTGAGGAGGTTAGCTGAGAAGAAGCCACAGAGCAGGGCTGAGTCAGGGCTGGTTCCTCACCTGTCTGCATCCCCACATCTTCAGGTGCTGGACACCAGGTCGAGCTCCTCCTTGACCTCGGGAAGGGCCTCACACGCTAGGGGATGAGTCAAACACATCCACCATGTGACCAATGTTACCAGCACCGAAATGGGACAAAACAAGGTCAAATGCCTCCTGCTAGGACACAAAGATGAACACAGCATCACCTCTGGGATACTCTGACCAAACCTTTACCACATAAACCTTCACAAGGGAACATCGAACAAACCCAAAGGAGGTACTTTCTATAAAGTAACTGTCTAGATGCTTTAAAAATGTCAATTGTCATGAAAGACAAAAACAAAAAGAAGCAAGGAATGTTCTAGTTTAAGGGATAAAAAGAGAGATGATACCAAATGCAGGCATGATCTGGGATTTTGCTTCACTTTAAAGGACTTTAATGGGATAATGTGTGAAATCTGAATGAGATCTGTATATTAGATAATAGTTGGTATCAAAGTTAATTTCTTAATTTTGATAATCATTCTGTAATTATGTAAGAGAAAGCCCTTGGTTTTGGAAAATATACACATTGAAGGAATAGAGAAGTATAATGTCTACCAATAATTTGCAAACAGTTTAAAAAAATAAAATTATACATCCAAATGGATAAGATTAAGACAAATGTGGCAAAACCTTAATATTTAGGAAATCTGGGTGAAAGATGTACAGGAATTCTTTGTACTTAGTGTCCTTGCAACTTCCATTTAATTCCGAAATTATGTTAAGGAATCATTTTTTAAACAATTTTAAAGCAACAGTAGAACCAAATCCTGAAGACTAGGACTTCATGTGTTGGCAAAGGAGAAAAAGGGAATTCCAGGTCCAGTAAAGACTTCAGAAAGCATTCAGGGAGCGCCTGGGTGCTAGTGGGCCCCCTGCCCAGAAAGCTGCATTTGAGCAGGTCCTGGGAAGAGGCATCACAGCGCTCCAGGCAGACAGCAGTCTTGATTTCCCCAGATTTCAACATATCACCACTTGGGTCCTGTGGCCAGTCCCACCGTCCTTCCTCCCTAGGAGGCTAAAGGTCACAGATTTGCTTCCTTACATTGTACAAGGCTTGGGCATTTTCAAATCAAATTGAGTCAATCCATTCAACACTCAGCAAATATTTGCCCAGTGCTTCTGTGTGCTTAAGGGACTCATCTAAAAGGAAAAGGGAAAGTGCACAGGGTGGGGCAGTGGCCAGGTTGTATTGCAATGCAAATGACTTCTCTGCTTGGGGTTTTCCTTGGTGTATCCAAATTAGAGGGAAGTTAGTTTCTCTTCGTATTTGAAAAGAATTTTGTTACCTGTAAGTCATTCTCAGCTTAATGAGGATGTAGCCAAGTGACAAGTGGCAGAAAGTAACATACTGAGCAGCTTATTAAACACTCGTGGAAGAAGATGTGCCCTGTGTGGCCTGATGACTTTCCTTAGATGCACCTGTGGTTGTTACGGACCCAGGGGCTTCTTCCTAGCCATGGTGGTTATTGATCATAGTGATGACGAGCACCTACTAAGTGCCAGGCACTCTGCTGAATACTTCTCGTAACTTCTCTCTGAACCTAACCACCTAACTGTGCAAGGTGGATGTTTTACACTTGAAGACTCAGGGTTCAGGCAGGTAAATGGGTTTGTTTGACACCACCCTGCCACTTAGGGGCAGAGCTGGGATCTGAACTCAGGTCTTGTCTCTGAAAGTTATGCTCATTCCAGTGCCGCGCCATCGCCCATCACCTCAAAATAGGAAAGACATTTCAGGTTAATGAATTGAAAAGAGCACCTGCCAAGCTTATGGTTCTCAGCTTCAGCGAGCATCAAGATCACCCAGAGGGATTACTCACAGTGTAGACAGTGGGGTCCCACCCAGAGAGTTTCTGTTTCAGTAGGCCTGGCAGGGTGGTGGGGAGGGGGTGGAGACCTTCCGATTTGCGTTTCTAACAAACCCAGGTAATGTTGACACTGCTGGTCCTGGGGCCCCTCTCAGCACCACTACCCTAAGGGGTTACAGCAAGTTGACCCTACTGGCTACGCATCCCTCCACTGCCACCACCTTTCTGTTCAGTTTGGTATCTCCAAATGGTACCCACGTCACTGGCCTGAAGAAGAAGGCCAGGGCCAGTGCTGCCTTGGCTCTTCCCCTGTTTTCCCAGGAGTCTGTGTTAGCAACTGCAGACGCCACTCTGCCCGGTGCAGAGGGTTCCTGGCTGAGCCCTTCACTCCCCCTCGTGTAGACCCACCTGCTCTCGTCACCGCCGTCCCTCCAAGCCCCAGAGTCATTCCCAGGCCTCCCAGAGTTTTCGTTGGCTCCGTGCTTCTCCGAGAGCTGATCCTGCATTCATCTACCTTGTCAGTGTTCTTTGTGCACTTCGAATGCCTGCAACGCCCCCCCTCAACGGCCAGACTTTGCCCTGGGGGTGAGAATCTGTCACCTGAGAACCTTGGTCCTCTAGGAAGACAAACTTTGTAGCAGCTTGGTGATCCCCAAATTGTAGGCTCATGGACTGTAATATTTTTTATTTATTAATTTGAGAGGGGGGAGGGGAGGAGGATGAGAAAGACACATCGATTTGTGGTCCCACTTACTGATACATTTGTTGGTTGATTCTTGCGTGTGCACTGGCTGGTTTGAACCCACCACCATGGCCTGTCGGGATGATGCTCTAACCACCGGAGCTGCCTGGCCAGGGCAAGCTCCCAGTCTTTTAGACTTGGGAGGGACTTAGCTGAAAAGAAGAAGGGAAGGAAACTGGCACTGAGAATCTGCCGTGTCTCAGGTACAAGGCCAGAGGTTTAATGCGTGTCATAGTATTTACAACAACACTGTGAGTTAGGGGTGTGTGTATTAATCTCCATGTGTAGATGAGAACGCTGAGATTCTCAGAAGTTCAGCAACTGGTCACGGTCACACAGCGAGGAAATTGCTGACCCAGGACCTGATCCAGGTCTGCCCACACCCTTTCCATGACCATCCATTCACAACACTCTCTAACCCTGATACAAACTTATTGAGCTTTGGAACTCACATGAGGCCTGTAGCCTTGCTTAATAAGGCAAAACCTGGGTTGGTCAAGCAGTGGTCAGTGCTGGTGAGGTGATGGCAGGTCCAGCTGGAGAATCTGCCAGGGGGATGGTAGGAGGGGCTGAAGAAGGAGGTCATGGTCAAGTGCTGGGTGAACAAGTGGGAAGGTCCTGGAGTCCGGAAGAGTTGGTAGCCAGAGCTACTGGGAGCAGGTGAAAGCAAACAGGATCACAGGAGTCTCAAAGGATGAGCCAGCCTGGGGCCTCCACATGGGCAAAAGAGCCAGGGGTCGGCCTTCTGGGCCAGGCGCTGGGCCTGTCCGCCTAACGCAGCTGCCCTCCCTGGCACGCCAGTCCAGTGCTTACTTTTGTGCCCAGCATTATGTGAAATGTTGTGGCTACGTTTAAATAAATGAAGCATCCTTATTATCAGAGAGGTCACAGCTCAGGAACAGGTTCAAGCAATTAACTAAACCCAGCCAGATAAATAGCATTTTTACTACAGTGCTTTGTAATCTACAGCACCTGTTCACATACATGCACAATGTCCAGTGACCCTCACAGGACACTCCTGAAGGGGACAGAGGAAAGGCGCTGTGCTACCCATTCTGTCCTCCCTGGGCACACACCCTGGGCACACAGAGGAGAGGTCCTAGCTGCTCCTCGGGGGGTGGGTGAAGCTTCTCAGAAGATAGCACTTGAGTGGGGCTTGGAGCGATTGGTAGGAGTTCTTCATACAGGAAAGAGAAAACGGAGGTTAATGCAGGTCGAGGAAACATTGTCATTGTGTCTACGTACTATGATGCCAGTGTCTGTAAGCACTTTTAGCTTTACCTGGGGCGAGGGTGGCTTCAGACAGCCCTCTTGGCCTCTTCCATTTCAGTCTGAAAAGCCCTAGCAGTTTTACATGTCTTCAGTAATGTCTTAGGTGACAAGAGCTGACCTTCTCAAGGGCTGGCAAGCTCGTGTCTTGGGGGCTGGTGCTTTCGGCTGACAAGTCTGGCTGGGAGACAAAAGCTAAGAATATCTGTTTTCTCTCTCTCTCTCTCTCTGTCATTCCTTTTTCCTCAGTGACTACTTTCCTAGAGTCTACCACGGAATGACCACGACAGGCCAGGGACAAGAGAGGGAGGAGCTACAAACCATATGCATCATCTGTCCTTGTTGAGTCACTGAAAAAAAAATGTTGTCCTGGAATCAATGAAAGGTTGAGCATAAAGCCAGAGTAGGAGGAGATTTAAATGCTTCTCATGACTGGTGGCCAGTGAGAAACTAGCCGTGGACTGCAATTCAGCAGAAGGGCTTCACCCTAAGCAGCTGGGGGACCAGGAGCCGGGAGGACACAGGAAGGACTCTCAAAATGAAACTAGACATCATTGGGGTGGGGGAGGGGGAGCTGAGGCCCTTTGGGTTGCCCGGATGCTCAGTCATAACCCAGCTAGCACCAAGAGAGTTTTGGGATGGGGGCAGGGGCCAACCAGTCCCCCACCCCAAACAAACATATCTGTGCCTCTGGGGTCCTTAGAGCAGGCCTGGCTGAATGCTGCCCAAGGAAACTTTGCACAGCCCCCACACTGAGACTACCCCTGACTGGAGCAGGTAGATAGCCTCCCATCCCCTGTAGCACCCAGATGAGGCATGGCCAGGAGCCAAATGGTGATGACTCACTCAAGGGAAGCCCCAGGCAGGTTACTGTGAACCAGTTATACCACCTCCTACTGCCATCGACCAGCCATCACGTGTCTCCGCTCAGCCCTACCCCCACTGCACCTGTGCTCCGTGCAGCCAGGCTCAGCCCACTCTGCAGAAGCAGCACACCCAGGAAGGAGAAGGGGACAGGCATATCTGGTTTTATTGCACTTCACAGATGTTGCGTTTTTACAAACTGAAGGCAAAATTCTCCACCAGCAACAAGATTGCGACTCAGTTTATTGTGATTCTCACTTTATTACAGAGGTCTGAAACTGAACCTGCAGCATTTCTGAGGGGTGCCTGTATTTAAATTACAAACAGCACAGTTACTGAGATTTTTAGTAACCAAATTGAACTACAAGCCTGGAAACCTCAAAGGGACTCAAATAAGTTGTTGCCTTAAGCCCGTGGAGGGAGCCAGGCCAGGAAAGGTTTAATGTAATCAGGGGGAGAAAACGAGTTTCCTGTTCGCTCATACACAGTAAAAGCAAATCCACCACACGCACTTGCCCCTCCCAACAACCTTGGGGTTATTTTGTTTTTGTGTTTTAATTGAGGTGAAATTCATAGAGAATTATTACAATGTGTACAATTCAGCGTTTGTTCACAGTGTTGAACAACCATGACCTTTAGCAAGTTCCAAAGCATGGGCATCGTCCCTCGGGGTTGTTTTTATACCTTCGTTACAGGTTAAGATGTTAAGGCTCAGGAATGTGAAGGGGCTTTCTGATCCAAGTTCATGGACAGTAGAGGCCAGACTTGAACCCAGATCCTTGAGCTCCCTTGGAAGGGGACAACATTTGTCTTCAGACTTCTGGGACAGCTGGTGAACGGACTTCCTGTCCTCTTGTCTCCCCTCCCTCCAGTTGTCTCGTGCACAATTGGCACAGTCATCTCCTACAGCAAGGCTCGTACAGTGTCATTCCCTCCCCAGCCTCCCAGGGCCCTCCTCAGCATGAAATAAAGTCTGAGCTCCTTTACCCGCTGGATGGAACTTTTATGCCGACATACTCACCAAGCCACTTGTTTCTCGGACGTACTTATCTTCAACCCAGCAACCCTGGAACGGGAGGATGATGCTCGCACAGCCCCTCGCCTTTGTCTTGTCCATCAGCTGCCAGCCCGCCTGCATTCAACATTCAGATTCCTTAGGCAGGATGTGACGCCAACACTGGCCCCCAAAACTGTAAGAAACAGGTATCGGATTCTCTGAGTGATGTCATTGGAGGCCCCCTCACTTGACTTGAGGGAAACCCATCTCTCCGCCTTAATTAACTAAATCATTTTAAGGTCAAATAATGAATGCAATGCAGATATTAAACACGTTGATGCTAATATATATGCTAGTCGAAAAGATGTTCATGGTGCCGATAGGTAAAATCCTCTATATGATATGACTCTGTTTCGGAAAAAATATGTGTCTATGTAGAGAGAGAGCACATACATGTCTTGAAGTCATGCATATATTTGCATAAGATAAAAGTCTAAAAAGGATATACTCCAAAATGTTAATGATGCTTCTCTCTGGGCAGGGTAATATGAAGTGGATTTTAATTCTTTCCTTTTGCTGTTTTTTTTTTTTTTTCTGTGAAAACATGGCCTATATAAGAAAAAGAATACTGAAGAGGGAAAGAGTTTCTGCAGTGCTTTGCTTACCCATCTTAATGGGGCTTGTATCACAACTAATCGGGTCTATGCATCTGCCTTCCCCTCTTCTCTGTGACATCTCCATGACGTGCTCAAGAATTAATTAGCTAGCTATCAGGTGGACTCGGGCTCTCCCCTCTCTAACCCCTCCCGAGTGGCAAGGCCAGTGTTAGATCTCTGATCCATGTCCCCTCAGGCGGGCCTCCAGGAGGATAAGCTCCTGACACTTCCCAGTCCTGGGTTCCTGCAGTTTCCTGCCAGGCATTGGTACCAGGGCGTACACAGGGGTGGCCACAGCCATATACAACTGCCTTTTCCGTTTTCTACATTCACTAGGCCAAAATCAGAGGGAGAAACCCAAGTCTGCAGACCCGCCAAGCCCCTTGTGCTCGTGAATCTCTTCTCAATCTGATTTCCTTACTGGAAGGCAGAGTTGCATCGCCAGGGCAACCACGATGGGACTGCGCACACTTCGCCTCCACCTACCTTCACTCTATTTTGCTAAACTCCCACTGGGTTCTGAGCTCACTTCACATTTGTGGTTGCAAGAATGTAAACATTCTTCAGTTCTGCTGCGTTGTTTTTCTTTCTGCATCTTGTTTTGTCTCTTTGTAAGGCCCCACTGATATGTATAGTTTCCCCTGCAATTGACCAGTTTAACTCATTTTAGTTTTACCAGCTACACTTGATAACTATCACCCCTCCCTCACTGTTGTGTGGTCAGTATGGCTCACTCAAAATACATGAAGATATATTTTCAAAGTATTAAAAACCAACCAGGATGTCAGAATTGGAAATTTCCAGTTGAGAGGATGCTGTTTGTTTTTCCCACTTGATCTGCATTTTTCCCCTTGGTTTTCCTTCTCCAGCTCCACAGAGACAAAAACATGCAGGTGTATAAACTGCAGTGGAAGAACAGCTGTCTGTGGCCTGGCCTGGTTTGGGTGAGACTTGAATTAATTCCCCTCCCCGGCCAAGTACAGCAGGCAGAGAAGTAGGCTCCTCCATCATAATAAAACTCACATAGCCTTCAGGTACCTCTCATTCCAGCTCACGTCCTAGTTAAAATATCTGTGAATCAGGCTCCATTTCCGGAATTACACCCCCAACAAAGTTGTTTTCTGGGGATCGGAGCTTCAGCAAATCCAAACACACTCGGCTTGTGCAGCACCTGCCACTTAACTGTGGAAAGGAATTAAGTAAAACAGAACCAAACCAAACTGAACTGTAAACTAGCCTTGAAAATAAGGGCCACTGGCCTCGTAAACGCAACCTTGTGGAAACCACAGTGTCTAGGAGGAGGCAGGCGCCGCGCTGGGGCCCGCTCTGGTACTGTGAGGGGTTTCTGTTCCGAGCTCATCGCCCTGTGGGTCCACTCTGGTTTCTTAGTAGTCACTGTCTGGGGTAAATGGTTAACTTTTAGGTCAAGAGTGAGAGTCTCTGACTCATGAGAGAGGCTGAGCCTAGCTCAGCCTAGGTGTGAATGAGCATCAACAGGGGGAGGGGGACTCCCCTACCGTCAGTGAGGGAAACAACCTCGCAGTCAGAGACAGGGCAGAGTGAAGGTGGGAAATGAGCTGTGTGACTTGGGGTCCTGCCCTCTGTGGGCAGGTCCCTGCCCTGAAAGTGGCTGAGGATAACCAAACCCAGAGAGACGCAGTCCACCTCAGGGTGCAGCCGGCCCTGCACTTGGGGCTCGAGGGGAAGCCAGCCACTGTGCCAGGCTGTGCACTGGTTTTCATGACAAATCTGGGAGGTGCCATGTTCTGCCGTGTATAGCGCGCTGCTGTGTATAATACGCACCCGCGTTTTTGGCCCAAACTTTCGGGGAAAAAAAATCTTTCATTTTACTTTTTTAATTCAATTTTTATTTATTTATATTCAGATACCATTTTTGGTATTTAAAGGAATTTTAAATTTATTTTTGAACATGCTATGGTACAAGAAATTTTATGTAACAAATAATCACAAAACACAAGATCAGATACCAGGTATTTCAGGCACTACCTATGTACAATGTGCAACCTGATTTTTCCCTCCAAAATCTGGGCAAAAAAATGCACATTATACACGGCAAAGTACGGTCATTGTTATTCCCATTTCACAGAAAGGGAAACCGAGGCCCAGAAGGGTTAAGGAGGGTAATGGAAAGGGCATCACCATTAGGGCAGACAGAACTGGGTTCTAGCATCACAGATGGCATCCCCAACTGCCCTCATGACTTTGAATAATGACTTACCTTCCCCGACCCTCAAAGTCTTCACCTGTGAATGGGTGATATAGCAACGCCCACCTCAGAGAGCAGTTGTGAGGATTAAGTACAATGAAAGAAAATGACGCACAGAAAATAAGACCCTGACACATAGGAGGTGGGTTTTCAATGAATGCGGCTCCTTTTGCTGTTCAAAGTCAAGCGGCTGGTGGGCCACCAGGTCACACACCCAGGTCACCTGACTCCCTGGGGCAGGGGTGGGGGCGAGGTGGGGACTCCTCTTTAGGGCAAGACCCCCAGCCTCCTCCCCACTCCTTCTGCCTGCCCAGGAATGGGCAGCTGCAAGGGTCCTCTCCCACGCTGTGGGGGAGACCGGGAGGAGGTTCTCCTGGCTCCTAGCCAGCCCCTGCCCTGACCCTGCCTCGCTGGCCCAGCCTGGTGACCCCTCTGCTGCACTTGCTTTCAGGTGACACACTTTAGTGTCCACAAAAGGGCCAGTTCTGTGCTATGAAGCTCACAGAAACCCTAATTCAGACCTCCACCCCCTGCCAGATCTCACTACTTCAGCCACTGGGATAATATCCACTCACCATTTCTCCCCTACTGGCCCAGGCCCCAGCCATCTTTCATGTGGAGGCAAAACACTTGTGGCCTCCTCTGGGACGCCTCCTGTCACACTGATACCTGCAAACTCTGCTCTTGGCCCTGTTGTCACCTCCTGCTCTGCATCCCAGTAGTTTCCTCCCAGGGAAGGAAAGCCCCTCCCCCGCTTCCCTGCGGTGGCTTCCCTCCCACCACCTCCTTCTCCACCAAGCAGGCCCTCCAGTTTGCATCCAATGACCTGGGTCAAGTGAGAAAGAAGGAGAAAACCATTTGGACTCCACTTTCTCAAATCCAGCTCTGCCAACCATAAAGCCCATACTTTTAGCCCTGGGTCTGTTTCTTGACTGGTTGAAACCCAGAGGGAAGAGGAGTATGATCTCCACTCAGACCTCAGCAGCAGATGGGAGCCCCTGATGGCAGAAACTGTTTCTTCCTTATTTTTAGTGAATAGAAAATTTACATAGTATTTAACACATATAAAACAAAAATGCAGACCCTGGCTGGGTAGCTCAGTTGGCTGGTGTGTCGTCCTGATGTGCCAAGGTTGTGGATTCGATCCCGGGTCAGGGCACATGCAGGAATCAACCAATGAGTGCATGGGTAAGAGGAACAATGGACTGATCTTTCTCTCTCCTTTCCTTTCTCTCTACAGTCAATAAATTTTCTTTTAATTTTAAAAAGAAAAAAGAAAACTGCAGCATATCTGTAGATTATAAAGCATAATAATAAATGATATGGGTTCAGAGTCAGTCACCTCAAGACGTGCCTCTGCGGTATGTGGAGTATTTTGAGCTAAAGGCAACAGTGACCTCAGGGCTCACCAGAAACTTTCACCAGCCTCTTAAAGAATTTAAATTTGGGCCCTGGCCCCTCCTAAGAGTTACCACCAGAAGTAACTTTTTCTGACCTATCTATACGGCAGAGCAAACTACTAATTACCGAACATCTGCTCTTACCTTTCTGCAGTGACCTTCTAAAGTCCCAAGACACTGTACTTCAGCGGTGGCTCAGAATGTCACAGACACCTCACTGTCTGCTTCTGTCCCCGAACCTCTCACGTACACAGGGTCTTTGACTCTCTCATGCACCCTGGGTTCCCAACAGTCACATGTAATTAAATTTGGTTATTTTCTCTTGTTAATCTGTCTCATGCAGATTTAATTGTTAGACCTGCTGAAAGAACTTTAAAAAGTAGAGAAAAGTTTCTTCTCCCCCTGACAAAACACGCTGCCAAAGGGACTAGTCCTGCCTGTCTCCTCCCATCTCTGCGCTGTCTCCTGACAAAAGGCAACCACTCTCCAGTCTTTTGAGTTTCACCTTGCCTTTCATTTTTTGTCTTCAGTTTTTTGCAAACATGTATGTGTTTCTAAACGATACATGCTTTAATTGTGCTGGGTCTGGGGGTGGGGTTCTGTATAAATAATATCGATCTGAACATGTACCTGAAATAGACTCAGGGACCCCCACGGGTCCATACATTGGGCTTTGAGGACTGTTGCCTGAATGGAACTTGCACGTGGGCACCAGGAGGGCTGTGCTAGATTGTTTATTGTGGCACCATTTGTAATAGAAAAAAGATGGACCCAAACATCATGAATCAGCAGGAGAATGAGTAAATGAATCGTGGTTCATTCACACAAGGGAATATTCTACAGCCGTGAAAATGAAGCCTCTTTTCCCCATCTTTTACGTGGAAAGTCTATGCATTAACAGAGTTCTTGCATTTTGCCAGAGGAGCTCATTTGATTGGTGTAGACTGGAATGTTAAATGAGGCCATGTACAAAATAGGTATTTAAGAGATGGACAGATGAATGAACATTCCAGAAGGCTGTGAATGGAGAGGCAAAGCCAGAGTCACCTCACTTCCTTCGTGACCTTTGTCGTGTTAAATTATCGGGCTGTAGCCTTTTTATTTTCCAAAGCACTTGGTTTCAGACTAATGATTAAAAGCTAACTTCTTGTTTTTAAAATGATGTTTATGTCACCCCATAAAATACTTCGCAAACAGTGGGGCTTAATAAACACAGGCTCACAGAGAATTCAGCAAATTTATGAAAGATTTTCCCTTTGGAATTTGAGAGCAGGGCCCCCAAACAAGTACATGTTGTGTTTAAAGCTGGGCCTTCTTGCTGGAATAACAACATTTCAAAGGAAAATCTTCCCACACATCTGATCCCCAGTTAAAGGGAAAGAAGGAACAATTGAGAGCTTTGTAGAGATGCCGGACAGGCCACTGAAATGATGCTCATCAGCATAAAATCCTAAAGGTTGTAGGGAAAAAGACCCAAGGTTCCTGTGGATGGAATTGTTTCCCAAGGGCTTCCCTCACCACATCCTCCACTTCCCGAGTGTGCATGCACACGCACACGTCCTGTCTCCACCCATCGGTTTAGATGCAGCATTGTTAAGTGGTAGCATCACAGTGGACAGAGATGGCTGAACTGAGAAGGGTGTGGTACCGGATACATGTTGTTTCTAAACACACACTTCTGTCAATAGTTATTGATACAGTGATGCTTCATGTATCCAGAGGTCTTTCCCAGCAAACTTACTGTTCTTGAACATAGATTTTCCACATAGTAGTATTTTCATGTTTTTTTGTGACTGCAAATGTCAAATTTCCCCTTCCCAAATTTTCCCATTTTGCAGTGTCCCCATGTTGCCAGTACCACCTCCTATCCCCCAGTTTCTTCCCTAGCTTAACTCCCATATCTGGACCAGGCAACTAGATATGTACCCATAGACAAGAGACTGGAGGTGTCTTTTCAGGAGAGACTTGCCCAAGAAAAAAATCCTTAAGGCATTAAAAGTTAAAGATCACCTGAATAAACAGTGGGGTCTGTCTCTGCCTAGTTATCCTGCCTCAAGCCTTTTAATCAATAACCCTATTTTCTCTCCCCTTCTTCCCTGCCCCCCCCCTCCAACACACAGCCTTTCCAATTAGCTTTTACATGCTTCAGTCTTAAGGATAAAGAACCAACAATAATATATATAACTGAGGTAGGTCTCTCAAAGAGAAAAGCTGAAACACACAAAACAATGAACTCAGAGAAAATAGAAGCATATGGAAAAAGGAGAGAAGAGAAAATCATGTATCCATGAAACAAGAACAGGGGGCTACTTTTAAAAAGGAGCTTTGGAAAACAATAAGTAGCTCTTGGAATTAAAAAAACTGATAGCAGAAATGACAGCTCAGTAAAAGAGTTGGAAGATAAAATTTATGAAATCTCCCAGAAAACAAACAAACAAACAAACAAAAACCCTGTAACTTTTGGTTGAAATCAGACATTTAAGATGCATTGGCTTTATCAACCAAAAGTTACTCAAGAAGCCTTGGTTTAGAAGACTAGTTTTTCAATATATCCTCCTGAATCAACATCTGACTTTTCAGACATGAAGGGACTCCACCCTCCCTTTCATGTGTTTTGACTTCCAAGAATTACTTACTTCAAATGTAGTATTTAAATGAATGAGTCTGGCAAATCAAATGCTGATTTCTGGTTAACGAATAAAGAATTGAATATAACTGACTTAGAAATAGACACATAAGCCAATAGAAAAAAAATCCAGAAATAGACCCAAGTATACATGTGAATGTAATACTTAATAAAATTGGCATCTCAAATCAAAAGAGAAAGGAAGGACTATTTAATAAATGGTATTGAGACAATTAACTCAACACCATTTTCCATTTGAGAAAACCATTTAAATTACACTGCTACCTCACTCCTTCCTCCAAAATAAATTCCAGTTCAGTAAAAAACTCAATGCAAAGCATGAAACCTTAAAAGTATAGCAAGAAAATATATGTGAATACATTTTAAATCTGGGAATGAAGAAGGCCTATCTAAGCTCTGAAATATGGAAACTACAAAGGCAAACATTGATAAATTTGAGTAGATAGTATTTTAAAATTTCTGAATAAGAATAAAGGCAAAAACAAACTAATAAAAATGATTGCAGCATATATAATAGATAATTGGCTAATTTCTTTCATATTCAAAGAGTTCTTACAAATGAATAAAAAAAAATAACTCACCCAGTTGCATTAGTTAAGGCCCAGTAAGGAAAACAGAAACGATGGTAGGTAATTCAGACAGGGGAAATTAATGCCTCTGGTTGTGCAGACGCGGGGGCAGAGGGCCAAAGACAATTGGGTACCTGTATATAATAAGCTGAGCCTTCTTGGAATTCATAACAGAGAGAGCTAAGAATGCTAATTTATAAGGAGCATCTCCAAACCAAAAAGACAAACAACCCCACATAAAGAAATGGGCAAAGTATATGAAAAGAAAATTCAGAGATAAGAGAAAATACAAATGAGTCTCAAACACATGAAAAGAGGCTCAATCTCATTAATAAGAAAATAAAAATTAAAACTACAATGAGATAATATTTTTTCACTTACCATATTTTTCAAATGAGTTGGCTTAATTCCAAGTGGTACAGACTTCTGGGGGTAACAAAGACTGAAGAACACACTTTGACAAGATTCTGGGCTGGGTTCACTCTGACCTCACAGCTAAGGCTGAAATGGCAGACTGAGAAGGACTAAAGAGATGGACCACTGCATAACTATTTTTTTTTTTTTTACAAAAGTTTGTTCTTAAATGTACAACAGCCTCCAAGGCAACACTTTATTCTAGCTATAGGTGGCAATAGATGTTATGACAGGGAATCCAGATGTCAAAACAGGGACGAAATTAAGGATCGTCCTCGCCCCAGGCACAAGGAATAACTAACTTTTTGCCATCTTAATTTCATCTGTGGCCACAGGGCCCTTCCCTGCGGCCTTTGCTTTTAGCTCCTCAAGTTGCTTCTGCTCCTCTTTTTGCTTCTGCTTTAAGGCTTTGTCTTGTCCTCCTTGACTTGCTTCTCGGACTGCTTCCAGGGCTGCTTCTTGCACCTTTGAGGCCGGACATGGTGCCTGCCACTCCTTCCCCAAACCCTTGCACCAGAAGCCTCGTTTTGGAAAGATCAAAATTTATTAAAATGACCAAGTACTGAGTTAGAACCATCCAAACCATTTAAATGGAAAAAGCAAGTTACAGAATGGTGTGACTATCTGTGTTCCCCCAAAAGAGAGAAAAAATATTTTTCCACATATATACACATGTATACCATATATAAGTACTTGTATAATAATATAAGCACTACATACATGCACATACATGGACATACATACATATATACAATAAATCCGGAAGGACAGAGAGAAGAGCTCATTGTTGCTTCAGGAAGTGGATCTGGAGAAAGGGGAACCTAGTTTTTACGACTATCCTTTATTTGCACTGTGGCAAAATACACATAGCATAACATTTACCTTTTTAACTGTTTTCGAGTGTACAGTTCAGTGACATTTGGCACATTCACAGTGTTCTGCAACCATCACTACTACCTAGCTCCAGGACATCTGTATCACCCCAGAAGGAGACCTATACTCATTAGCAGTCACTTCCCAGGACCCCCTTCCCCCAGACCCCGGCAACCACCAATCTATGGATAAGGAAATCTCTACTGTATGCTTCTTCTGAGTATTTCATGCAAATGGACTAATGTAATATGTGGCCTTTTGTGTCTTGCTTCTCTTAGCTAGCATAACATTTCCAAGATCCATCACGTAGCTGTACCTATCAGAACTGCGTTCCTTTTTATGACTGAAGAGTATCCCATCTTTGGATGCACCACATTTTGTTTGTTGCCAGTTGATGACATTCGGGTTGTTTCCACTTTTTGTCTCTTACGAACACTGCTGCTATGGAAATTCACGTCTAAGTTTTTGTTCGAACGTCTACTTCCAATTTTGGGGGTATACACCCAGGAGTGAAATTGCTGGGTCACATGATAATTACTGAAAACTCTGTAGTGATTTTCGAATGCACATATATTACCTAACCAAAAATTGACTACTGTAATAAAAATAACTAAGTGGAGACAATATATCGTTTTATCACCACCGTTTGGCAGCCCTACAAAATCAGCACTGGATCATTAAGAGGCCTCACAAGGCCTAAAAGAAACTGAGGGGTACAAAAGTAAAACATAATCCCATGTTCAAATGACTCACAGAACCAGTAGTTCAGGCTACAAATGCTCCCCATCATTAAATGTTCCAGCAACCTTGGTGTGGTGAGCGTGGGAAGGGCTGTGAGGAGGTTTTATAAATCTTTTTTTTTTTTTTTTGAAGGTAAAGAGGTCATTAATGTTGGCTTCCCCCGTGTGATTACCTTGTTTGTTTGGTTTGCCTGTTAGTTGTTGGTACTCTCCCAGGAAGCCCAGGCTCCGGCAGCACCACCGATGTCCTCTAGGGGGCGATCCCAGCAGAGACCTGAGGCCCCTGTATTGTTCCGCGCGGATGGCCAGCGAGAATTGTCCCCGCAGAGCTTTTACAAAGGCAAGAAAAGGAAACACTGTGAAAAAAAAAAAAAAAAAACGTCCAATGCTGGAAGGACTCTTGAAGGACGTATTTCTCAAGCCTTTTATTTTTAGAGACAAGAAGACTGAGATGCAGACCGGTCGTCAGTGGTCACATAGACTTTAAACACCAAGTCCGGAAACCTCTGCTTTGTCCCAACGCGAAGTGTGGGGGGAGAGGCTTTCCAAGTCTGAAAGAGGTCAGTGCGGGTCCCTTCTCCCCCACTCCGTCCCTCCCTCTCTGCACCCCCCTCCACCCAATTCCCATCACTGTCTTAAATGTGTCACCTAGGGCCAGTTTCTTAACCTCTCTGAGCCTGTTTCATTATCTGTATAATAGAGAAAATAACATCTGCATAATGTGTGATGAAAGCAAGAAGTGATGTCACGTGCATACAGGACCTTGCTTCTGCTTGGTGCACTGAAGGCTCTCAGTAAATACGTGTCATGTGAATGAACGAATATGTCCCTCTAGCCCTCTAAAAAGCAATGGCTCCACTGCCCAAATAAATCTGTATTGATGACATTATAGACATATCCTTGTTGGCTTTCTCATATCTAGAAGACTGACCCTGGACGGGGAAGGAAAGGAGAGTTGGGGTGATAGTGCCACTCGTCTTGGGGTGAAAAGCTCCTTGTGAAACCGGAGCAGCCCCAGTTACTGCCCTGCTCTGTGACCAGTCCTTAGAGGTTCACACATCTGTCAGCCTAGGTCACCAGAACTCCCACGTCCTGACACGCTCTGGGGGAAAGTGGGGCCCCTAGTGAGGCCAACAGAGTCATACCCTCCTTGGCCCAGTTCCCGTTTCCCTGCCCCGGCGCTCTGACAGAAGGCTCGGTTTGGCTGTTTCAGGCCAACCCTAATCGGTGTTTTATGAGAACTATTATTTATGCCCGGCTGCACAACCGTCACGTCGATCACCAAACACGTCAGAATAATGGGGTGGTAAATTTTATTTGGTTACATTATGAAATTCAGGTCATGTTTCCTTGGTTTTCACATGGTGCAAAATTAGATAGTAAGTTGTAAGTCTCACAATTCTTTTTGGGGGGAGGGAGCAGGGCAGGGATGGGCTAAAATAAACTTTTTTTCATTATACAAAATGTTGCTATACTACACGAAACAGGGAGATATAGAGAAAAGAAAATCCCAAAATGCCATCATTCAACCCCATTAGTGTTGTCCAGTGGATTTTAAAAACATTTTTAAGTGAACATTTTACAATGTTGTAATCATGGTAACGTTTCTTATCTAAACATTTTGGCCTTCTCAATGCCTGGCAATGCTATTCATTCATTCATCCATCAAACATCTCCTAAATGCTTACTGTGTGCCTGGCACTGGTGTACGAAGATAAATAGACAAGGTCCTCTCTAGGATATTTTTTCTTCTTCCATCACAGCATTTCCAACTTGTTTATGCTTCTTCTAAATGGTGCTATTTGCGGGGGAAGCCCTCAACTGGAGAGGACACTGGTAGATTAAAGGCAGGGTCGGGGAGTGTGTCTGGTGAAGAAAGGAACGGCAAAGAGCCGGCTGTGGCCTGAGAAATAGGACATGCTCAGTCAGCACTTGCTGAGTGAGTGAGTTCTCCCAGAATGTGGTGCGAACACTTTGTTTTCGTCTTCAGAATGCCAAAGTGGCTCTCAAGTTGCCTCTCCCTCTGGCTCCCTTCATGCTTTAAAAAATGTTATCTGTGCAGATGTTACCCTTTGGAAGTTTCTGACTAATTTTTTAAGATCCCATCCCTCCTACTGTCCTCCTTTAACCTCACTTTCCGTTTAACTGCGAATCTGTCCATGACTTTGAGTTCTCCTCTTCTAGATCACTCGCACGGCGCTCTGCACCCTTCTTGCTCTGATTTCCCCAGTGCTTAGAACTGTGCCTGGTTTCATTACGTGCTCAGTGAAAGAGCTCTTGAATGAGTGAGCGAATGTTCCATCAGTCCTCTCGACATCTCTCTTCCTGTGGTCATCCCCATGCCAGCTTCCCGTAGCTGTGCTTTTTTTTTTAATGCACATGAGTTTCTCTCAGCTTTCCACCACCGGGAGAGGTGCCAGGTACTACCTCCCAGGGGTATCTTGGGGCATGCCAACCTTCTTTGCACTTAAGGAGGCTGAATATCTCGTAGGGAAGGAGGGGAGAATGGCTGCCTGCCTGCCTGTCTGTTCAACACTCAAAAAATCAGGCTGATCAAGCCAAAACTCTCATGCCTTGGACTTTCCCCAACTCCACCCCAAGATTTTATCACAGTGTGAATCTAGATGCAGTTTGCACAAGTCCCGCCCTTTCCCCCCTTACTCCCCCGCCCCCAGAAGAATGAGCAGCTACACGTCAGGCCAAGAGTAAGTTGCAACTCCAATTTGAGATTAGAACAAGTAAGATTCATACTTTCTAGTCAAATCCAGATGTATAATTTTCAACCGTGGGGAGACACTTGCATCAGGACCACACCAAAATGTCTTTGGGGGCAATCCTAGAACAATCGGACAAAACTCTGAACTGAGGAGGAGGAGACCTGGGTCCCTCCTTCTGGCTTGGCTTCTTTTTAAGTTAATTTTAATTTTTTCAGCTTTATATATAAGGATGTAAAGTGTACATTGTGGTGATTTGATATACATATACATTGTGAACTGACTTGGCTTCTTTAGGTCTCAGTTTTCTCATCTATAAAAGGGCAGATTGGATTAGATGATCCTCAGAAGTCATTCAAATGCTGAGATCCTAGTTCAAGATCCTATCTCCAGCGGAAAGGCTGCCATATGGTATTCAAATCTTCCCATGATGACTGCTCGACGAACTAGTATCACCACCACCCCTGATCCCACAGCACTGCCCCATCACAGGGACCTAGATTTTGGACGGGCTGTTGGGAATGGTGCACAGAAAGAAATACATCAGCTTACTCTAGGGAGCTCAGCCTGAGAACAGCTGATGGTCCTGCCCAAACTCTCAGGAGACTGAAATGTAACACAACAACCATTTAATAATGTGTACTGAGAACCAGAGCTGCCAGAGGATAGTGCTGTGTTCTCACCCACCCTTCTCTACCCCATGCTATACCTTGTCCCCCATCACCCCTTTCTAGGATCGCTGCTCCTGGAAACCAAGAAAAAATCTGAAGGTGTTTCTCAAGTATCTCCACAATAGGAGGGGCTCCCTGGCCCTCCAGAGTCCTTCCTGCCTCTGCTCCCTCCATCCCCAGTGCCAGAGATACATGGGCTGATGCTTTGAAATTGCCATTCTTCCATGCTCCAAGCTGCTTTTTCCATTCTCCAGTTACTCAGGCTCACATTGAAGTATGAGGATGGCTATGAGGTGGGTCTCTAGTGGGTGCTACTGTATCATACATGGGGTTGGAAGAGCTGATTCCCTGGGCCATACCTGACCTCTTTAGTTGAAAATGGTCCGGTCCCTACCCTACAAGGCCCAGGGCTATCAGTGTGGTACCACCCCACACCCTTTCCTCAGAATTCTTCCAGTTCTTGCCATCCCTTCTGAAGACACACCCAGGTCGAAAG
The DNA here is from genome assembly GCA_007922815.1 of Macrotus californicus. Taxonomy (NCBI): domain Eukaryota; kingdom Metazoa; phylum Chordata; class Mammalia; order Chiroptera; family Phyllostomidae; genus Macrotus; species Macrotus californicus. The sequence continues at coordinate 181,863 of VMDR010000731.1, forward strand.
GTCATCTTTGTCTTCCAGTGCAAATGTTCCAGTAAGCTTTTCCCAGGGCTTTAGAAGTGTACATAGGATGAAGCTGGTGACTCTTGTTTGTTAAGAACCTACTTTATGAAAGGCAAGAGCTACGTGTTCTACATGCACTATCCCAGTCATTTCTCATTATCCAATGGGGTAGACACTATTATAACCCACATTTGATAGGTTTTGGACCTAAGAAGTTTAGAGAGAGAAGGTCGTTTGTCCAAGATCACAGAATTATTGAGAAGCGGAAGGACACTCAAATTCAGTTCTGTCCATTGTCAAAGCCAAGGCTCTGTCCACCAAGTAAGTCACTGTACTCAAGGGCCAACGATTTACTGAGAACTCATTATGTGCAAAACCCTGGGGCCGGTGCTATGATAAATGTGCAGATGAGTGCTCGCTTTGGCAGCACATATACTAAAATTGGAACGATACAGAGAAGATTAGCATGGCCCCTGCGCAAGGATGACACGCAAATTCGTGAAGCGTTCCATATTTTTAAGCACACATGGACATAACCAAGGGGGAGGGTGGGAGCGGGGGAGGGGGGTGGGATTGGCTGG
>VMDR010000732.1:0-182410 GCA_007922815.1 Macrotus californicus
AAGGAGTCTCTGGGACAACTTCAAGCATTCCAACATTCACATCATAGGGGTGCCAGAAGGAGAAGAGAAAGAGCAAGACAAATTTGGAAATTTGTTTGAAAAAATACTGAAAGAAAACTTCCCAGATTTGATGAAGGAAGTAGACAGGCAAGTCCAGGAAGCACAGAGAGTCCCAAACAAGATGGATGCAAAGAGGCCCCTCCCAGACACAACACAATTAAAACGCCAAAGGTGAAAGATCGAGAGACGGAGAAGGGGTGAGAGGTGAGGGGACTAAGGAGTACAAATAGGGTTACAGAGGAGCCCTGGGGAGGTACAGGTCACGGGGAGGTAAGGTACAGCACAGGAAACGGAGGAGCCACAGAACTTACACCATGACCCGTGGACTTGAACAAGGGTGGGGGGACTGCCTGAGGGGAGAGGGGGTTAGGGGGTGGGGGGCGCACAAGGTGGGCATGGTCTCCATGCTAATGGAGCTTATGGCCCCGAAGGTGGGGGACTTTAAACTAAGTATTGCATTAATTAATGTGTAGTGATCAACTGAGATAGTTCTCCAAAGGCAAGAATAAGATTTATCCTATGACATAACTTAACAAAATTAAAGTTTATATTAAAAAGTACCTAATGAGTTGCATATGTTTTACAAATTCCTATACTTAGGTTCTCTCATTTAAAAATTTTAAAATAAAAATACAAAGTTGTTTCAGAAAAGTGAGAGTAGAGACTGCTACTACCTTATTTTGTATTTCCATCCAGTCTTTTAATTTAATTTGAATACTCTACCATCATACCTAAAATAAAAATCAATTACAATAATTAGCCCAGCCCTGGCTTTTTATTAAGAATTTTCCATGCCTTACACCCGCCAAATGGCTATTATTAATAAACCAGTAAACAACGAGTGCTGGCGAGGTCGTGGAGAAAAGGGAACACTTGTGCGCCGTTGGTGAGAACACAGCCTGGTGCAGCCACTCTGGAAAACAGTATGGAGTTTCCTCACAAAGTTAAAGACGGAACTGCCTTTTGACCCAGTGATTCCGCTGCTGGGAAGAGACCCAGAGAATCGCGAAACATCAATTCAAAAGCATATATGCAGCCCTATGTTCACTGCAGCATTATTTATAACAGCCCAGATTCGGAAACGGCCCAAGTGCCCATCACTAGATGAGTGGATAAAAGAGCTGTGGTCCATTCACACAGTGGAACACGACACAGCAGTAAAAAAAGGAATTTTTACCTTTTGCAACAGTGGAACTGGAGACTATTACGCTAAGTGAAATAAGCCAGGCGGTGAGAGACAAACAGCACATGACCTCACTCATAACTGGAATCTGAGGAACAAAATAAACGAACGAGCCAAACAGAACCAGACACGCAGAGACAAGGAACAGACTGACAGCTGTGAGAGCAGGCAGAGGGGGTGGGGACTGGCTGACAGAGGTGAGGGAGCAGGCAAAGACCGTACATGTACCACCCCCGGACGTGAATAGCTGGGGACTGACTGTGGGAGAGAGGACTGCTGGGGGGGGGGGGGGAGAGGGGGGAAGAGCTGGGACAACAGTAATGGCATAAACCATGAGAATATTTTTAAAAAGAAATTTTCACGTTTACAAAGTGAAAAGGACTTATTCTCTAATCTGTCTGTTTTGTCAGTGGAGATTTCTACAGGAGCCCCTTAAAGGGGAAGATACCTAAACAGCAAAGGAATCTGGTCAGTTTTGCAAAATAAAGGAACCAGATTAAACCTGTAAGGTACTGAACAAGAATCAATAAATCATATCTGGATGCAATTCCATTCATAAGCGCAATAACTAAGCAGAACTTTTGAATCTGTCATGCTCATGCACTTATGATATTGCTGAAAAAATATTTTTAAAAATAAGAGCAAAAGGAACAGCTACGAGGAACAGACTATTCTGAAACCATTTCCAGGAAGAGGGTTTGTTTAAACAAAACGTATTAAGTGAAAGCAGCTGCATTAAGGGTTGATGCCATCTGAAGTGGAGTTCTAAAAGCACCACTCCGTAGTAAGAAGTTCTCAGTGGCCAACGAGCCGTAGGGTGGCATGGCGAGGAGCGGTGCCCCAGTGAACAAGAGGCCTGACTGCAGAGCACATGGGTGCTCGCAAGAAGCCCCTGCACCTCACTCTCCAGGGCAGCAAGCTTTATGCTTCAAACCACTCGACAAAGTGCTGAAGAAATGTGAAGGGCGTTACTCTTTTGAGGGTACCAGGAGCCAGAGACCTGCAGTCAGGAATAATCAGCACATTCTACTCGAGGTTCAGTTGGTGATGCTTTCACACAAACTGATGGTAGAAAAAAACCCCACTGATTAAAATCAGTTCCCTAAGCTCTAGGGAACTCTAAAACACACTTTTTCTTTCTGAAAACTAAAACAGATCTCAAGAAAAAAAATGGAGCCTGAATTGTAACTAAGTTTTCATTATTTCAAATAATTTTCCTTTTAAAAAAGTTTATTTTCTTAACTGATTTTCTTTTTTTAAAGAGCTTGAAAGGGCGGGGGAGAGAGAGAAACGCAGATGTGTTGTTCCTTGGTGTATCCGGATGATGCTCTAATCGACTGAGCTACCCGGCCAGGGCTAAACTAACTTTCCGCGCTCTGGGTGGTGTGGCTCGGTGGATGGAGTGCCCGCCAGCAAACCAAAGGATGGAGGTGGATTCCCAGTCTGGGCACAGGCCTGGGTTGCGGGCCAGGTCTCCAGTAGGGGGCGCGCAAGAGGCGACCACACACTGATGTTTCTCTCCCTCTCTTTCTCCCTCCTTTCCCTTCTCTCTAAAAAGAAATTAAAATCTTTTTAAAAATTAAAAAAATAATTCTCCGTAACTTACAACAAAAGCACAAGAAACAGCTTGCACGCTTCTCTGAAGACTTCCTAGCGGCAACAGACCCAGGAACCCCTGGTGAAGTCACGTGACCCAGCAGAAACAACCGCCGGCTGGGACAGCGTTTCCCAGCGACCCCCAGAACTGCCAGTGGGGCTGTAACGGAAACAGTGCAGTGGGTGCAGCCATTAATCACTGTATTTTGGAAACCAACTAGGGGATGATGAAAGGCGAAAAAACAGTGATTCATTTATTTTGATGGAATCTGGCCTTCAAAAGACAGGACAGGCCAGGAAATACACATATTTTTTTATGTTCTAAGAAGGTATCTTAAACTTGACCTTTAAGCAAAATTCTTTCCAAGCTCACTAAATGAACAAAACAAATCGGCTAGTTTATGGACTTGACTGAGACATACTCCACTAACTTATGGACGTAATCCTGAAGGTTAAAAAACACACGTGACTGGAGGGTTGTCACAGACTTTGCCGTCTGAAGCGCCTAGACCAACAAGACGGCGATGCACCATGACCCAGGGTCACCTGCAGGACCATGATGGCTTAGTGTTGGAACTCTGCTCATCAGCTGGGTTTGCCTGCCTGTTTTAAAAGCAGGGAAAGCTCAGCACTAAACATCTGAGTCAAAGGGTGCATTTCACAACACAGCTTGCATGAGCTCAAGTTATGTCTCAGAAGAAAGAGTCCTAAATTTCCAAATTGCACTGAGAGCATCATATCAACAATATCCCGAAAGGTACAAGGGACAGTCCAATTACAGGAAATCCCAGTTAGTCTGGATACTAGTTAACCACCCGAGCTTCACAATACTTCGGAGAACAAAGAGGGTAACTAACTGCAAGGTAACTGGAGGAGTCAGGGAAATCCGGAGCAAAATAAATCTATGGAGAAAAACTTCTGAGAAAATCGATTAGTGTTGACAGGAATACCAAAAAGAAGCAAATTCCATGGGATTCTTGAGGGCTGATTAAAAGGAGCTGCGCCCTGCCCTGGCCAGTGAGGCTCAGTGAGTTGGAGCATCATGCTGTACACTGGAAGGTTTCGGGTTCAGTTCCCGGTCAGGGTGCGTATGGGAGGCAACAAATTGATGTTTCTCTCTCACATCGATGTCTGTCTGTCTGTCTGTCTGTCTGTCTCCCCCATCTCTCCCGTCCTCTCTCTAAAAGCAATGAAAAAATGTCCTCAGGTGAGGATGAAACATAAAGGATTGATTGTCAGCAACACCTGTAAGCCATGCCAAGGGAAGATGGTGTTATTAGTGGAGCATCTGATCAGCAATCAGAGAGAAGTCACGAGGTCTGGTCCTGGGACACTGACACTTTCTAACTTCATGACCTCAGGCAAGCCACCTAACCTCTCGAAGCCCACAGACTTTATCCACACGGTCGGGGTAATCCCTGCCATCTCCTGTGCTACCAAAAGAGAGGATGTCACATGACCAACAGTGTCCAGCACAGGTCCAGAACTACCTACTGAAACACCCTGCTCAACACTTCTCTCCCATCTTAAACCTCCTTATACCCTCCCCCAACCTGCACCTCTTGTGCCGACCGAGGCCCCCACGTCAGAACTCGTGTTTGACATGACTGCTGGTCTACTGCGGAGGGAGGGTATAGGCAGAAGACTGGGAGAGCAGAGAAGCTATGGAGGGCCAACAGAGGCAGGAAGCGGCTGATGAGCCCTGGAAAGGAAAGAAGGAAATCAGGATGGCAAACTGAAATGCAAGCTGTCCTATCCCTGGCAACACCAGAGACTCGGTTTTCGGTTACCTGTGACCTTAGGCCACCATGCAGCCTCCTGAAGGGCAGAAAGTAAAATCCTCAGTTGGAGCACCCATCTCGGGTCAGGAGAAAGGAAACCGACGCATGGGCAATGGGAGGCTTAGAGCAATTCCGGGAGGCTGCCAAGACTCAGTCAAGCAACGCTGTGTTCTGGCGAAGGCTCGGCTCACCTCAGAGGCGAGCCCCAAGGCACCGAGGCCTGCCTCCTGGATGGAAACGCTGTTGTGATTTCAACTCTGTTTCTCACTCCTGTTCTGCCCAGCTGGAAGAAAGATGGTGTGGGTTTAAGTCCAGCCTCAGTTCTAAAGCAACTGGGGTCTTGAGGCAAGTTAATCCACTTCTCTGGGTCTATTTAAAGTCTGCTTAGATGTCAAGCCGCTTTTCTTGGGATCATTTCCCTTCTTCTTAAAATACGTCCTTGAGAATGTCTTTTGGTGGTGTGTTCTCAGTGGTAAGCTCCTTTTGGTTTTATTTCTCTGAAAATGTCATCTCATTCTCATTCTTGAAAGACAATTTCATGGCTATACAATTCTAGGTTAACAGTTATTTTCTCTGCCTTCTTGGAAAACATCATTCTACTGTCCCCAGGTCTTCTGCTCTCGGTGTAGAAAGGCCAGCTGTCTGTCGCTGTACTTGCTGTTCCTTTGTAGGCAATCTGTCTTTTCTCTCTAGCTATTTTAAGAATCTTTTTGGTCTTTGATGTTCTATTGGTTCACTATATATTCAGATTCAGACATGGATTTCTTTCCTTTTCTTTTTGACTGCTTTGCAATTTGATGGCTTCCTGAACCTGAAAATGTTTGTCACTCTACCTCCCTTAGAAGCAAGGAAAAGAGAGGCTCCTGTTCTCGATTCCACATGTAAATGACTCCAGTTCTCCCCACAGGGTCAGGGGTCTGAAAGCTCAGGGATGTGCCTGCCCAGTGCCTCACTACCGTACTCTAGATACCCAGACCCTACCTAACCGGCTCCAAGCCCACATTCAGGGCTTGCACGGCCTCTTCCCCAGGTATAATCTGAATGCAGAACGCACCAGCAGTCTGGACACAGGCCACGGTGCCCCCTGGTGGCATGTTTGCAAGGCGGGCAAATAGAGGCTGTACAGGAAAGCTGACGTGTGTGTCTGTGCATGTGTGCGTGCATGAGGCCCCTCAGAGCGAGAATGCAGCTGGGGAAGGAAGAACAGAGGACTGGGCCACAGGCCTGGGTCTGGCTCAGTCTGTGCTACTGCACGCCAGTGCAAAACTCCGTAGAGTTCAAGAACTCTACACTTAAATCTGGCTTTCTAGGTCATTATGAAGGTACATTTGTCAAGGTCAAAGTACAGAAAATATTTTAAGTTTCTTATACTTGTAACTTTTAATATTTAGACACGTGGTTTGTGGGTCTCCACTCACACTGCTGCACTAGTGTCCGCAAAGGACAGGGAAGGCCTGATGCTGACAGGTTTTGAAACCTCTCACCCATGTCTCTCTCAGCGTCGCCTCTTTGCCACCCTTGGCGGCATCTTTTCTGGAACTCCAATTACACATTAGCTGTACTTTCTCACGATATACCCAGTCCCTTAGCAGTGCACGGTTTCCGTCTCTTTGTCTGTCTGAGCTGTAGCATGTGCTACTCCTTCAGATTTACCACCTCGTTCCCAAACTCTCTCTCCAGCTACATCTACCCTGATACTCAACCCCTCGTGAGGTTTTGTACTTCAGTGATCATGCCTGTCACTTCTGGACACTGTATTTGGTTTCTTGAAAAATGTTCCTGCTCGTTTTTGATGGTATCATTTTCTTTACTCACATTTCCAATCCCCTCTTTTGTTTTCTCCAAAGTACTAAGTGAACTTATACTCTCTGCCCAGTATTTCCAACATCTGAAATCTTTAGAAGTCAGGATTTACGGTTATTTCTACTCACTCATGATACCTTGTTTCTTCTCTGTGTTTGTGTTTCTTGTCAGTCTGTCAGTCTGTTTCCTTTCTTGGTGTGTTCATGTTGGTTAGAATAATCTTTAGAAACCCCTTCAGTTTCGGAAAAGACTTCAGTTTATCACGTGCCCAGGGACACTAAAAACCTAGGTCCACTTCAAATCACAACTCCAGTCTGCGGTTACTGAGAGCGCACAAATAGTATAAGACAACTTTTCAACCTGGTCAGTAGCCACAAGTTCTCATCTGACTCCCTTCTTTGCCTTCCACCCGAAGCCAGAGGTGGAACAATCTCCCTGCAGCGTGGTGCTGCGTCAGGTACTTCCCCCCTGGTCCACCCCGTCTCTGAGAGTGTGGCCTCTCGGAAGTCTTGGCTTTACCGGAAGTGACCTTGGATCACTGACACTTTCTACCCAAAGAGAGCCCACGGCCTGCCACAGGACACCACTCCCTCCCACGTCTACACACCCACAATGTCACCAATGGATGCTTCATCTTGGGGTGAAGTTTTATGAGCAGCAGATTACTTTCATGGTCACAGAATGTTTTCCCAATAATTTGCTTTTTAGTTGAAAGAGAAAAATTAGCAAGTGTCCCACAGAGGAACCACAATGTAGTAATGTGGAGAAACTTGAAGCTAATAATAAGGAAACACCAAACAAACTAAAATTTGAAAGCATTCTATAAATAACTGGCCTACATTCTTTTAAAATATCAATGTTACATAAATCAGAACTACTGAGGACCAGTTGCAGATCACAGGACATTAAAGGACATAACAAATGATGCAATCCATGAATCCCGGACTGAATCCTACACTTGGGAAGGGGGGGGAGGGAGTGCTATAAAGGGCATTACTGGGATACTGAGGAAACTAGAATATGAACTGTACATTAATAAAAGTATTGTGATTAAAGTTAAATCTCCTCAAATTGATAATTACACTGTAGTTAAGTTAGAGATATCCCTGTTCTCAGGAAATATACCCGAACCATTAAGAGATAATGGGGCGGAATTCTATAGCATAATATAACTGATGGAGAAAAATGAATTTTATATCCGTACACACGTGTGGGGGTGGATAACAAAGAAAATACATTGTGGCAAAATGTGAAAAACTGATGAGTCTAAGGCAAGGGTACATGGGAATTCTCTGCACTATTCTTGTAAATTTTTTGTAAGTTTTGAAATTATTTCAAAATACGAAGTAAAAGAAAACAGCCGCGGTCGAACGTGAGCCAGCGCAGACATGAGGACAGAGTGAGTGAGCATCCTGTTCACTCCAGCAAACAGCGCTGGGCTGCGAGGGGCCTACGACTCCACCCGTGTAATTCTGCCGAGGACCAGGCGAAGAAACCACCCCGAGCTCTACTCCTGCTTCAGATATGGAAAGCCACAGAGAGCACCACTCCTACGCTACCGAGGAAAGGCTACATAACCTATAAATCGTAACTCTTCGGGAGCTACTCAGAGAGCTGAGGTCACAAAGCAACCAAGTGAACTGAATTCTAAAGACCGGGTGGTCCCTCCAGAGAGAGACAAGACATGCAAACTGTGTGACCTTTCACAGAGCACAGGAGGAGGTGGCTGCCACAAAATTAGGGAAGAGGAAACAGCTTAAATTTTAACAACTTCTTATGAAGCCAGGTGTGGCGTAGTATATAACACATGGAATCCCCGGGAGCTCCAGACACAAATGTGTAGCCCTTTTCCACGGGCCTCCCAGGTGAGAGAGACTGGAGGCAGGGCAGGAGAGTGGAGAGGGGTCCCCGCAGTACTGGGCTGGGGTAAGATCTTGCCCACCTCCTGGACCCTTCTCTCAATATTGTACAACGTGGAAGTTCCAATCCAACGGGAGAAGGGTAAAAAGCCCTTCCTGCTCCCAGGATCCAGGTAAAGACACGAAGCAGACATCAGTACCACTGTGGCGGAGGGGCACATGGGAAATTCTGTCCCACCTGAGCCCCCATCCCCGGCCACCCACACACACAGACATGCAGATAGAAGAGTTGGGTGCCACAGAGGGTGAAAGTGCTGGAATGCTAAGCAAGCCCCACCTCTGAAGCCCAGATGCACAGGACAAGCTTAAGACTTAAGGACTAGTAGAACCAAGAAACTCCCTGCCTCCTTCCACGAGCCTGGCTCCAAGTAAAAAGCAACAGCAATTCACCACTTGGGTAACAATATAGGTAGGTTAAAAGTTAAAGGATGGAAAAAGATAAACTATTCAAGTGCTATCAACAGAAAGCTGAAGAGGCTACCAGACAAAGCGGAGTTCAGAACAAGGAATACATGTTCCCCACGGGTGAGGAGGGACCTCACGTAATGATAAAGAGGTCCATTCAAAAAAGGCATACAGTCCTAAATGTGTATCTACCTAGCAACAGAGCTTCAAAATATAAAAAGAAATAATATAAATATAAGTCATAATCTGGTTTTTCCTTTAATTCTGACTAGTCATTTCTTCCTTTTTCTTCCATCATTACTGGTCCAAATTAGCTGCTTTACTTATTAAATTTCTATATGATAGCAAGCTTTTAAAGCTAACAATTAATTTCAAAATATGCCACATTTTCACTGCAGCACTGTTCCTGTTGGCAAAACCCCTCCAGTGCCTTCTCTGACAAGCTGGTGCAGACGTCTGCTGCGCCAGCGAAGATGCAGAAGTGACAGAAGAGGAGCTCCAGCCCGACAGAAAGAGGCAGAGCATGAAGAGGAAGGAGAGCAGAAAGCAGAATCAAATAAGTGTGGCACTGCCCTCCCTGCAGAACTCGGAGGGAAGAGCTGATGCATCTGTCAAGGTCCAGTCAAGAGACAGAAACCACACCAGGCATCTGAACAGGAAAAATTTAATATAAAGAATTAGCTACAAATAACCTAGCTGCTAAGAAGGCTTTCTAAGCGCGCGTTCTTAGATTCTACATCTGTTTATGTGGCACCCATTAGCGTCAGGGCCAAACTGACTGGCAAAGCTGCCCACCTCAGCCCTGCGACCGGAGCCCATGCTCGGAAGCACCGCCCCGCCTGACTCTCACTCACCAGGCTCCTATTTCCCCTGCCCCACATCAGGCCAGGTACCAGACAATGGGCGCTGAGGACGAGCAAACAAGGAAGGAACTAAGGAACTTGGAAGAGCCTTCTCTCCACTCCCAAAATGACATTCAGGCCTCTTCAGAGAGGGCACAGCGCCACAGGAACCCATGGCCTGCTAGTGGCAAAGACACTTGCTGGGGGAGTGATGCAGAGATGGTCCATGTGGTGGAGACTGGCTGGAGGGTGTGCATGGGTGGGAGCCAGTCCAGAGCACAGCCCGCTGGGTGGCCTGCACACCAGTCCACCACAACCCACACTCCACTGGGAAGCAGCACCCTGGAACCAGGAAAGGAAGCCCCTCCTCCTGCTACGGTCTTGCAGTGTTCCTTCAAAACTCTCTACTGACAAAGCCTAACTAACATTGAGCCAACTGGCAAAGGAGAAATGTGTAGAGTCCAGATTCCATGTCACAAAGCAGGACAAAGAATGGGTTTGGAGATGAAAGGCAATGAACTGGCAAGTGGCACAGGGAGTGAGGGGAACGGAGGGCAGACTGGTAGACAGAGAGAGAAGCATCAGTGCGAGAGAGAAGCAGCGACTGGTTGCCTCCTGAATGCACCCGGACTGGGGACTGAACCCTCAACCTAGGTATGTGCCCTGCCTGGGAATTGAACCCGCCACCTTCGGTTACGGGAGGATGATCCTACCAACTGAGCCCCACCGGCCGGGGCTGGGCAGTTATTTTCAACTCCACAGGAGTCGTCAGCTTCAGGATGGACTTCATAGGCCAGCTAGTTCATCCTAAACTCTCGGAATGATCCATGTTTAAAACGTTACTGAGACCTGAGGAATTCTGAACTTCGGGCCGCGTGTTGAGTCATGTCACTGGGTTCATGTCGGTCTCCTCATGGGTGACAACGGTGTCGTGGTGGTGCAAGACACCTCCTCGTTCTCGGCTGCCATGAGCCTGCAGCCAAGCTCCAGGAGGGGTGCTCGGAGCCAGACGAGCGGGTGCAGGTGTGGTAAGAGTGGATGAAACTAGGTGAGGGATGGATATACTGGGTGATTCTTTGCACTGGTTTTTTTTTTCAACTTTTCATACGTTTAAAGGTTTTCAATAAGAAAATAAAGAAAACAGCCCTGGCTGGTGTGGCTCTGGGGATTGAGCACCGGCCTGAGAATCGAAAGGTTGAGGGTTCAATTCCCAGTCAGGGCACATGCCTGGGTTGCAGGCGGGGTCCCCAGCTGGGGGTGTGTGAGAGGCAACCACACACTGATGTTTCTCTCCCCCTCTTTCTCCTTCTCCTCCCCTCTCTCTAAAAATAAATAAGTAAAATCTGTTCAAAGAAAGAAAGAAAGAAAGAAAAAACAATAATGCTCTTGACAAGTACAGTCTCTCCTCGCCATCCTCAGGGAATGAAATTCCACAGCTTCTGAAGCCCGCACCGCTGCGGCCTCTTGGTCAGGAAGTTGCGCCCAGCGCCGGGAGGCGCTCAGCGCCAGTGCACTAGCTCACCGGTCCTCTGGGCCATCCACGAGGTGGGCGCGTGTTACGGCCACTGGAATTGCATAGGAGTAACTGTGTGGTCCCACCCGAGGCAGGGCAGAGCCAGGGTTTAAACCCACGTAGACAGACTCTGGAGCCCACAGTCTTTACAAGATGGGTCATGGTCATGACCCGTCTTAACACTGGGGTCAGGACTCATTCTTGGTCGTGACATCCACTAGTGAATCACAGCAAGCATTTTCCAAAAATGAATTAGAACAGGAAATATCACTATGCTCCGTAACACGGTGTGTATTAATTCATAAGCTTCAGACGTCCCTTCCCTTGGTCACAGTGGAGTGTGTGTTCGCCACGCAGGTTACGACCTTGAAAGCCACTCTGAATTAGCCTGCACAGAGCTGCCACTCCCTCTTTCATTTCCGGCCCAGAAGCCTCACTGTTTAGGAGTCTAGAAAAAAAGAGCAGCACAGATTTAGACGGTTAAGGGAAAAATTCCACTGGGAATTCTCTAATCTCAAAATAAGCCCAAATAATATACTTTTAGTACACACTAACAGATAATAATGCAGCTGGAAAATCTGCTAATATAAAAGACATTTTCAAGTAGGCATTTGGATAATTCCCTTGATGTTTGTTGGAGTGAGGTGTTATCTGCAATTCTATTAAAAGACATCAACTTTAAAATCAGGCAGAAGTAGTATATATGGTCAAGGGCTAAAATCAAACGGGAAGACCCCTCTCTGGTTACTCTTGTGCCCTGAAAGTCCCGATGCGTGCCGAATGACTGAGGGTCAAGAATGGCCACGGAAAACGCACTGCCGCTGCCCAGGAAGTCCAAAAGCAGCTTGGGGAGGAGGGGCGTGAATGGGAAGTCAGTGGTGAAGGATGACTTTAATGAGCCCCCCCACATCAAGCACCTAACTGTGTGTCCTATTTTAAAAGGTTACACAGGAAAAGTGAAGGGAAAAAATCGTTCCACATGTGCTTAAGGCCTGCCGTTAAAGGATGGTGTCCTGTCAATTAGTCTTAACACTACCAAACGAAGTCACAGGAAGCAAGTACTATGTCTTTAAATCCACAGCTATTTCTCATTCCAAGTTTCTGTTTGAGGCCATCATTGCTCCCCTGGGACTGCATTGACTCACTGCATCTTCGGAATGACGCAAGTGAGCTTCTCTGCACAACTTCAAAACAGGCCGTGACTGTATCCAGGCACAGGCTGCCTGCGGAGCCGTCAGATGGGTCAGGCACACCCATGCGCAGGGCCGCTGAGACCGACAGGCGACGGGACGTTTCCCTTCACCTTCAGTGTCACCACGGTCTCCCCACTCCTCTCCAGCTGGTGAAACAGGTGGACGACTCTCTTCCGTCTTCTAACATGCGCATCCTCTCCGGGGCCTCACATCCACCTTCGCGGCCCCCTCGGAGCCCAATCTACTTCCTGCATGTACTTGGCCGTGTGGTTCGGGCAGAAGGGAAACAAGAAATCTAGTTCAAATCTCTCCATTGCTGCGTATCCCACACATCTGGAGTTCCCTCCTCTAATCTCCTTATTGAAAAAAGAAAACCTCCCGGCGGAGAGCGGGAGGGTGACTGTTTGCCCGTGCTCTCCCACCCCCTTTTAGAAGCAATTCCACACTCCCTCCAGCCGTGGTGAGTCAACACCCAATGCTCACATAATCTCCTAAATCAGTACCCCTGGGCACCCACCAAAGACGGTGAGCGTGAGTGGGCACTGACAGGACTGGCACAGGAGGACCATCCACCTGGTCATTCCAAGTGAACAGCATCAGCCCGTAGCACGGCCAGGCTCCATGCAGGCCCCGGTGACGCAGCAGACTGACGGAGACAGACAGCTGTTCCCTGCACGGAGCTCACAGTCTAGGGAGGGAAGGAGGCTTTAAGGACTTGCCATACTAACAGGGCTCACTGTACAGAAAGTGCCAGCAAGAACAGACACAGCAGCCAGCGACCCTGACCAAGACTAGACAGGTCTCTGTGAGAGTGATATGTGAGACGAGACGTGGGGGACAAGGCCCTGTCAGCCAGGGAGAAGAGAGCACGAGACAGGGGAAGTGGGGGGAATGATTCACCTAGAAATGGCAGGTGGAGGCTGAAGCAAGGAAGGGCCTGCTAGAGCATCGACAGGGAGTGAGGAGAACCCCGAGATGGAAGCTGCAAGGCTTCTTCTGGGAACGGGTCAGACACAGAGTGCCCCGACCACCACCGATATGAGGAAAGCACACAGGCTATATGTAGCCGCCTGACCTGAAACTAGGTAACTTCAGTGTTACCTGACCCACCACATTTCCGAAAGGTCCCACAGCTTCCATCCTAAAAGGGATGACCAAAAACCAGAGGAGGAGTCAACATAAACTGTGTTTGCTTCCTTAAAAGTGGTTTACATTTGTGGCTGACCGTTCTCAGTGTTCCTTTGGAGAACACTCCGATCATGCAAGTTGTCCGTGGTGCCAGAAAGCAGTGTGGGCTCTGCTAATCCAAAAGCTGAGCAGCCGTAAACGATAAAACTGCTAGTAATCAAGCCAGATGTCAGATTTTTCCAGTAACTCTCAAGATCAAATGCAATGTCACCTTATTCCTATTGTATCCTTACCTAGCAAGACAGCCACCACAAAGCACCAAGAGTATGACACTGTTTTAAATCCAAAGGAACTCCCCAGGTAACATCGCTCACTTGGTGTCTATGTTGTCGTTCTTCTTGGAGTGGCCACGGTTGCTCAGCAGAGGCAGTTCACTGTCAAATGCACCGCTTCACACCCATTTCTCTGCAGCACGGGTGCAAACACAAGGCCCGCGGGCCGAATCTGGCCCTCCACCTTGTTTCATCTGGCCCAGCACCTTGCTTCTACCTGGCGGCAGCAGCACCGAGCTCCTTGCCCCTTGCCCCTCGTTAAGGAGCAGTTACATTTCTACGGTCCTAAGTTACATTCGGCCCTTTGAAGGCCATCACAAGGCCGAGTGGCCCTCGGTGAAAACGAGTTTGACACCCTGCTCTACAGAAACGTGTAAAGCCCCCCTCCCCAAGCATACAGGGCTACACAGTACGAGGCCCTTCCATGACGTACTGCTGGGGACTGCGGTCTTTCATGACTCCCGAGACCTGACAGATGTCGTTTCAGAGGTGAAGCCGCACCGCATCGTGCTCCAAGTCAGCGAGCTCTCGCACGAAGGAGAAACAGCGGAGGACAGCAAAGAGGCAAAGCGGGTGGAATTTTTATAGTAAACAACTCTGCCATTATGAATAATGGCTGTTCCTAAAATGTGCTGCTGCTTTTCCAGTATCTCTCTCTTTCTCTCTCTGTTGCTCTTTGTTACCATAACTACCACTTGAATCATCTTAACAAACTGCGTACATGTCTCCAGGGCTGTTATTGCCACTCCGTCACTCCATGTCACTCCAGATTGGCTTTCCTTCACCTGGCAGCTGCTCAGGCCAAAGGCCGGGGGCTGCTTTGGGAACAAGTAATTAGAAATCAATTCTCAGATTTTTTTAAAGTCATAGTTCTCATCAATATATGATAATACCTAAACCTTGCTTAATCATAATTCTCAGTTAGAAAGTTTTTTCTTCCCTATTTACCACAAACTTTTCTTTAATTTTTCAAAGAGAAAATGACAGATTTTCAGAATGCAAGGAACTTTTAAAAAATTCTAAGTAAGCTCTAGATAACACTAGGGGTTAGTATATATTTGGCTTAACGGCCTATGTTTTCTTTATCTGCAGTAACCCACAGTAATCAGAAGTATTAAAATAATGCCTGGGTTTCTGGGACAAGGTGCTGGACCGAGCACATGTGCTACCCCATCTCCTTCCTGTGACCCCTTTTCAATTACAATAGAGGAATTTTAAAAAGCCAAAACCTGCGACAACGAAGGAAACAGAATGGGAGTGGTCAGCAGACAGGAAATGTCAACGAGTGTCTGTCACCTGGAAGTGGAGGGGCGGCCTGCCTGGACAAGCAGAGCAGGGAAGTCACACCAAGGAGTCTTGCAGGAGCAGCCCCAAAATGAGGGCGGCACGTGGAACGGAGGGTGGGAGTGAGACAGGAGGGTCAGAAGTCTGTGTATGAAATGGTGGAGAGCCAACGCACACGCTGGACCCACCTCTCCACGCCCAGACATTTACCCCTGGAAGGAGGGTTCTTCTCTGCAGGCTTGAAGGGAAGCCCACAAAATACTAATGCAGCATGTCACTGCCCTCTGAGAGGGTTTCTTGAGTCCCCGACTCATTAAGCCAGAAATGTAACCAGCCAATCTATAATCCCTCCCACATACACAGAACTCCCAATCAGCCCTCCTATTCTCACCTTCGTTTTTCTTTTTAAAGATTTTATTTATTTATTTTCAGACAGAGGAGAAAGGAGGGAGAAAGAGAGGGAGAGAAACATCAGTGTGTGGTTGCCTCTTGCACATCCCTCACTGGGGACCTGGCCCACAACCCAGGCATGAGCCCAGTCTTGGAACCGAACCGGTGACCATTTGGTTTGCAGGCCACGCTCAACCCACTGAGCCACACCAGCCAGGGTTCTTGAGTCATATTTTGGACCGGGTGAAATTCTGCCTCGTTACTCTGGGCCTCTTCATTATAAACGCCCCAGTGTTCTCTCTCATCTCCCCCACCAATTACCAGTCCCATACTCTCCCTGACCAATCACCCTGGTGAGGAGCCGTCCCTCTCTCCGATCAGCCACTGAGGTTCTTGCCTGTATTATTAATGCGTGCCAAATAATGCCCAACACTGGAATGGGAGGTCGGGGTGCTTCATCTGCTGGATTCAATTCCTGAAAATCAGGACCATGTCTGACCCTCCCACAGCTCTAGCACAATGCCCTCTGTGAATGAACACGAAAAACCTGCACCCGAATCAATGAACATGCGTAGGAGTGAAAGTTCTTATGGGAAGTTAGTATAATGAGAGATGTTTCCTCTCCCTCCAAAGGTACACCAGGGCTACCCAAGCTGATAATAATTTAGGTCACCCTGATAAAACCAAACCAAACCTGAACCCTGCCAGTCACAGCCACAACTGCTTAGAAGTACCTGTTCTAAATCTGCAAGGCAGAGACACTTTGCTTCAAGAGAATCACGAATAAAGTGTAAAAACTGCACTCCACATTTGTTTAAAACGCCAGTTTGTGAAGAAGTATGTATGATGTTCTCTTCACAGATGTACTTTCTTCCTGTTAAGCACACAAGCTTCTGAATGACAATATCTAGACCATTTTAAAAGTACAGCATCAGTTAACACACAATGAATACAGTGCTTAAGAATAAATGTTCCTATATCCTGACATTTGCATAACAGAATGAAAGGACTCGAGTTCCGTATTTGTCCCCAGAAACTCAAAGCACAAACGTGCAGAATTTTAAATTGGCTGTCTAGCTGCCTCTGCTCGATTCCACGCCTGAAACTCAGTGTGGACCTGTAATCTTTTGTTCCACTTTTTTCAGAGAGCGCCACCATGTGGTGAACTTTTTAGTACATGGTGAATGTTTTGAGTACACTTTCAACAGAGATGCCAACAGGGTGTGTTATATACAGCATCACTGCTTCTTGGGGGTTTCGCTTTCCGCAGTTTCAGTTACCTGTGGTCAACTACAGTCCAAAAATATTATATGAAAAATTCCAGAAAGAAACAATTCCTAAGCTTTAAATGGCGCACCGTTCTGAGTAGTGTGATGAAATCTCAAGCCCCTCAGCCCCCTTCATCTTGCTGAGAGGCCCGTGAGGCACTCCTTTGCCCAGCATCCCGTCCCCTGCCCATCGGTCACTGGGTGCCCGTCCAGGCTATCAGACCATCCGTGGAGGCCCCGCAGTGCTTGTGTTCAAGTCGCCCTGCTTTACTTCCCAACGGCCCCAGAGTCAAGAGGAGTGATGCTGGCAATTCGGACGTGCCCCAAGACTGCAGAAGGCGCTTCCTTTAAGTGAAAAGGTGCAGTTCTTGACCTAAGAGTTGCTGCACAGAAGGGTGGCCACAATTTATTTTGCCATTCCCTGTTTATGAATATTTAAGTTATTTCTAGTTGTTCTAAATTCAGTTTCTTCTCAGAGGTGCTAATTTAATTCTCCCAATGACCCATGGAACTGTTCTATTATAGGTGAGTCCCCAGGCTTGCAAAGATTCACGAATTTGTTCCTCCGGCCAATGCTGCTCTGCCAGGAATACAACACGTACGGGGTCAGAAAGTCACAGCCGTCCCTTCTCTCACTGCCTTTCTTTGCTGGCTGTAACAAGCAACAACCCCCTGACCAGGGCAAGTTGGGACTGACTGGAGGAAGGCTAGGGGGCAGGGATGCTGCAAACAGCTCTCAGCCCTGACAGCGGGCAGGGTGGTCGGTGGAGAAAGCTTCCTGTCGCTGCTCCTTGGTGCTGCCTCTCCTCCCTTCCCACCAGACTGAGGTTGCCCAGGGACAGTCACCACTGGCTCTGGCCTAGGGAGGCTTTCCTTGTGCCAATGAGAGTCTTCCATAAGCTCTACTTGCTCCTAAAGGCCCGCTCACACCAAGTCTCCCATGACGTTGAGCATTTAGCAAAGCACGAGTTATTTTACATGTTCACAGAGGAAGCACCAGGTAAACCCGGCCACCAATCTTTCCAACAGGAAGGAAACGGGAAAGCGGTGGCTGCCAGCTCTGACACTTAGGGGGACTGGGCAGCTGTACACGTGAGTTAAGTGCATAGGGAGGGTCTCCCCTTTTAAAAGATGCTGCAGCCACCCAGCTCCAGGAGATAGCGCTGGAATTATGGAAATTCAAAAATCTATCTCAAAGTAGAAAGAGCAGGTTAAGAACCCCACGCACCCCCAAACACCTGTGAACCACCCACCTGGCTTCAACAAGCACCTCCTCATAGCAGACCGGCTTTCCCTGTCCCCACCCACCCCTCCTGTCCAGATTACTCTGAAGCAAGTATATGATTTCACATCATTTCATTCAAAAATATTTTAATATGTCTCTAAAAGATACTAATTTTTAAACATCATGGTTCTTTCGGTTATTGTACCTAAAAATCAACACTAAATCTTTAATATCACCCAGCATCCGGTCAGTTCAAATTTCCCCCATCAGTTCATAAATGGACTTTCCCAATTTTTATATTTTGTCTGGATTCAGACCTTAGTAAGCCACCAACATTGCAATTATGTCTCCTTTAACCCTTTTGGTACGAGCGCTCTTTCCGCCGCGACGCTCCTGCTGTACAAGGTGCCGCGCCGAAAACGCGAACACAGCACATGGTCAGTCCTCCTTTGTGTGAAGACTTTCCTAACCTTATATAAGATCTATGCTTAATAAAACAATGCTTTTTTCCAAGTGTTGTTTGTAACTTTAATATTAAGAGATAGTTATATAAAATTCTATCAATTATATAAGTAAAATTTATAAAAGTTATATACCGATGGATGCCAGATACATCCGGCGCCCGTACCGAAAGGGTTAGTTTACAGCTTCCACTTAATGTTTTGCTTCCAGTTCACCCATCAATGAAACCAAGTCTCTGGTTCTACAGAGCTCCCTTCAGCCTGAATTTTGAGGACTGAGCTTAACAGGTTAGGAGCTGCATTCTAATGTTTCTCTCTGTGCAAAACTGTCTGCTCAAGTGCAGGTGACGACTTTTGTTTGAAAGAGACGCTCTGCCCTGGCTGGTGTGGCTCAGAAGCCTGGGCTCAGTGGGCTGGGCGCCGTGCAAACGGTCGCCATTCCCGGTCAGGGCACTGCCTGGGTTGTAGGCCAGGTCGCTGGTTAGGGGCGTGCAAGACGCAACCTAGCACACGTTGATGTTTTTCTCCCTCTCTTTCTCCCTCCACTCCCCTCTCTCTAAAAATAAATAAATAAACACATTCTTTTAAAAAGGAGAGAGAGATGATCTACTTCCCTGTGTACGCACAGTTTGGGAAGTCCATGTGTGACTGGTTTGAGAAGTCAAATGTGTTCCTTCTCATGAGACCTGCAAGTCTTCCAGAACCAAAATTTAGTGTTCCTAGTTGGGGTCAGACTCCGCGGGGCACTCGGAGGCCAGCTGAGCCTTTAGAAGAAGGGATCACTGAAGGGCCCTTGGAAGTCTGCTAGGAGAGCAGACAACTGTATCCATAAACACGGAGGCGACTGCAGACGGCGTGTGCTGTGGAGAATGTACAAGGGGCAGGGGGTGAGGAGCTGGTGCTGGCCTGGGCACTCTGCCAGCATGGGGACTCTGGACTGGGGGGTCGGCGAAAGTCCTTCCAGAAGGTGCCCCATGAGCTAGGGCCTGCATGATGCGAACGAGCCAGGTACCAGAAGAGGTGATATGAGAGTGCCCAGAGGGCAGGGCAGGGCCTGGGGCAGGCACTAACAGGGAAAAGCACCCTGGTAAACAAAGGGAGTGTTGGGAGGTGAAGTCCAAGGGGGAACCCAGGCTCCAACTACATGGGAAGCTGGGGGTCCTGTTCTAACTGAGATGGGTACCCACTGGGCCAGACACAGGGTAGTGGAGCGACCTGACCGAGATGCCTGAAGAGCGGTCTCTCCGACAGAAACAGGAGAGCAGGAGCTAGACCAGGCTGGGAGGCGGGCAACCCTTCAAGGGAGGGCTGGTCTTTGAGATATTGCCACGGTCACAGGCTGGCACCCTGCCCTCTGGTCCTAAGCCATCAAGGAAAGGGCAGGACTGGAATGTGAAGACCAGGTGTAGTGAGATCCCATTAACTTGAAAGGAAAGTCCTTGACAGCATCTGTGCTTTTTCAGCTTGATAGTCACCGGGCACGTTCTCATTTGTACGCTGATGAGCGACATCCAACACAGCCACCCGGGCTGTCCACCTAAGTGACACTCCAATTTCCTAGCAGAAGCCACCCTTGGCTGGGGCTGCCACTCAATGCAGGTTTCCCATTCTTTTCTCAGGGGCCTGCTCCGAAGTCTCCACCACGACCCTCCCTTCCCCCGGGCCAGCAGTGAGGCATCTGCCCTGCCTGGCCAGACCCACTTCCCGGGCTGTGGCCTAGTGGGCACCTCTGTTTATTCAGCATGACAGGGAGCAAGCTGGCGGGGGCCCTGGGGGAGGCCAAGTGTGCTCGGTATGAGTCTGTGGAATGCCACAGCCACATTCCTCAGGGCGCACCAACGCAGGCTGAGCCTCGGGGCCCTCCCAGGAGGAAGCTCCAGGGCAGCAGTTTCTCTACCACCCTGGGAAACTTGTCGTGGGCGATGACCTGCACCCACTTGGTCTCCATTCTGCCAAATACAATCCAATGAATTCACCCGATTCTTGGCTTCATCTTTTCTCTCCTCAGGAAGCCCTCCAAGGAGACCAGCACCCCGTCCTGTGCGAGGCTCACCGGGAAAGCCTGCTGACTGTTAGGCGCCCCACTAGGTCTATGCGACTTTCACACACACAGGTGTCTGTGAAAACGTCTAACCTGAGGCACAAAGAAACCAAAGGCACCCTGGTGGGGCGTGGAGGGGGCTCCGAGACAGGCGGGAAACACACGGGCCGCTGGGCTGAATTTGGCCTCTGCACCTCCAAATGACCTGGATGGTCCCCCCGATAAAGATGAAGGCTGATCTGTTGCTGCTGGTGCACAGGTAAACTGATTTACTGGGCACACCTTCCAGAGGGGCAGTCAGAAATGTGTTCGACAGCTTTTAAAGTGACCTGTTCTTCTGATGCAGAAATCCCACTTCCTGAAATGTACCCTAAGAGAATACTAAGAACATACAAAATGGACCCTAGAGATGATTCTGCGGGAAAGCCTGCAAACAGCTAGCAAAGCTCAGCAAAACGGGGTCCAGGGGCTAACTCATGGCATGTCCACGCCTGTCACAGGCGCTGGGGCCCGCCCCGCTCCGTTTCTGCGCAGCACTCCGTCTCCTGCAAGGACCCCACAGAGAAGCGGGTGAGCAGCACCCGGGCGTCCCCTCAGGGGCTGCCTGTAATGCCATCACAACTGCGGCAGTCTCCCCGGTGCCTCCAACAACCCCCTGAGAAGCTGATAAAGGCTAGGAGTCTCCTTGCCAAAACAACAACAACAGCAAACTAAACACACAAATGTTTTTGTATATAATTTCAGAAAGGCCTGGAAAGTCCAAAGAGAAGCACATGATTCATAGTTAACAATAAAAAAATCACCTTGGCAAAGAAACAAATTCTGAATATGGGCAACTCTGGTAAAAAAAAAAAAAGAGGGTGGGAACTTCAGTCTTTGAAGTGGCTGGTTATTCAGGCAGACAGGCAACTCGGGTGCCCTGAAGTCATCAAATCCATGCACCCCGGGGTGTCAGGCTCACAGACACAACTGAGCTGACTCCCCACGCAGCCAGCACAGGGAACAATGTAGCATGAGGAACCGGCAATCTATTCGGATTTCCAAGTTTTTCTGATACAGTCATCAGAACAAGGATCCGATCCTGCAAACACACTGCTGAAACAAGAAAAGCGGTCCCTAACGGAAGAGGGAGACTTTGTGGGAAGATCAGTGATAGTTCGTTTGAACCAGAAGAACCAGGTATGTGCCCCCGCCAGCCCGGTGCCAATGAAATAAAACGATCGAAGAGCCCTGGGGAAATGTGCGGTACACAAAGACCTCCCTTCCCAGGGTAAATGCGCCCCAGAAGCCTTGGCTCCTATTTTCTCTCGGTTTCTGGGTAAGCCCAGCTCTACTCCCAGAGAAGGAGCGCTCCCTACAGAGCACAGCCATGGCCACTTCCTGGCCTCTGCCCCCCTCACTGCTGCTCTCGCTGCCTGCCCACTCGGGGCCTTTGCAGTCACTGCCCCTTTGCCTGGAATGTTCTTAACCTCTCCAAAGCCTGCTTATAGGTCCAGTCTCAGCATAAACGTCTCCTCCTTGGGGAAGCCTTTCCCATCCTCTCCCTTTCACCTTTGTGCTAGGTTCATTTCCCCCTGTTGTTGGCAGAGGAGTTGGTAGTGTTTGTAATGACAACACAATCACAACTAAGATGTTCTGAGGACTTACTGTGTACCAGGGCGTTTCTGCATTCATTTTATATACAGTATTATCTCACTTACGCCTCATTATAAACCAAGGATGTGCTTACCACTATGATGCTACAGCCAGTACAGTAGCCAGCCTCCAAAATGGTCCCCAGTGATTCCCACCTTCCACATTTAGTCCCCTCCTGCACTGAATAGGGCTGACCTGCAGAAGGTACAGGATACTGCAGAAATGACAGTGTGATTTCTGCAGCTAGGTCATGGAAGACACTGCAGCTCTGCCTCACGGTGCTCTCTTAGATTGCTTGTTCTGGGGACACCCAAGTGACCTGTGGAGCCATCTGTGCGGCAAGGAGCCAAGGCCTCCTGCCGGCAGCAGCACGGCCTTGCCGGCCTGTGGCTGCACCGCCCTTCGGTGGGTCCTCAGGCCCAAGTCAGGCCGTCAGATGACTGCAGCTCCAGTCGACATGTGGAGGCTTCCGCCTCAGTGGTGACCACAAGCCAGAACCCCCCGGCTAACCCTCTTCTGAACCGCCGGTCCCCAGCCACTGTGAGGTAATACATACTTGTTGTTTGAAGCAACTACATTTTGAGGTGATTTGTCACGCTGAAATAGATAACACTGATGGGAAAACTGAGACTGAGAATGTAACCAGCTCACCAAAGTCTGTGAGCCCTGTTTGTCTGACTCTGGAGTCTGAGTTCTTAACTGTTACATCATGCAGTCGGCCCTGGCTGCTGTGGCTCAGTAGACTGAGCCCAGCCTGAGAACGGAAAGGTCACTGGTTTGGTTCCCCTGGTCAGGGCACGTGCCTGGGTCGTGGGCCAGGTCCCCAGATGGTGGGCCAATCAATACAACCGATCGATGTATCTGTCACACACTGATGTTCCTCTCTCTCTCTCCCTCCCTTCCACTCTCTCTAAAAGTAAATCGATAAAATCTTTAAAGAATATGGCTGGATACACCATTCAGCCTCCTCCACAGAAGGATGAATGCTCCAACAGACTTCACAAAGGCAAGAATCGTCACCATTTTTTAACGCTGTAGCCTTCCCCAAACACCGGTACAACGCACCTGCTGTATCACAGACGTCGTCAGAAGAATGAATAGATGAGGCGAATGAAAGGAAAAGAATCACAAAAATGTTAAAGCGATGGTGGGATTATAGGTGACATGATCTATTTTACACTTTGCTATATTTAATTTTTTTCTACAAAGGACATGTATTACGGGGTTCACTTACTTGAATTTAATTTGAATGGGGACCTGAACAAAAAGCAAGCCAGCCACCCAAACGTCCCAGGGCAGAGGAACGAGAAAACAGTGCAAAGGCCCTGTGGTTAAAACAAACCTGTCATACTTAAGGACCAGAAAGATGGGCTGATGTGGCTCGGAAGGGACGCTGAGGACGTAGGCCAGGTCTCAGCCGGGCATCTGGCTTTTAGCTGAAGTGAAGTAAGAAGCTACTGGAGGGTTTTAAGCAGAGGAGCAATGTGACCTCATCTGCATTCCTGAGAGACTGTTCGGTTTCCGTGTGAAGAGGAAGCTGTAAAGAAGAAAGACCGAGAGCAGGAGCGTCAGCAAGGAGGGTGCTGCATAAATCTGGACGGAGTGATGGGTTTTGATGAGACACTTCCCATCGAGTGCTTAGCCCGATGCCTGGCGTGCAGCACGCACCCAACAACGGCTAACTTGCTCCCTGTAATCACTCAGTTTGAAAACCACCATAAACAAACACGATCACTATGAAATATTAAGTGCACGTGGCACAAAGCTAAAAGTTGCCATGTTCTACATCAGCGGTCCCCAGCCTCCCGGCCTTGGACGGGTACCAGTCAGGGCCTGTTAGGAACTGGGCACACGGCAGGAGGTGAGCTTGAACCTGGTGCGAGTGAATCATGTCCAAACCATCTTCTATACCCCAGTCCATGGAAAAATCATCTTCCACGCAACTGGTCCCTGATGTCAAAAAGGCTGGGGGCCGCTGTTCTACATTCAATGGCATGAATAAGTGTATAGAATCTATTGTTCAGGCTTTTTTAAAGCAAATGAACAGAAGCCACATCTAACGTGGACCCTTCTGTGTCAGCGGAGCTGTGGCTGTGAGCAGAGCAGTGAATCCGAGAGGCTCCCACAAAATGAACGGGGGTTCTGTCTGGGCAGTGGGATTGTGGGTGACTTACACTTTCTTCATTTCCCTTTCTATACTGCTGAAGTTTCCTTCTCAACAATGAACATTTGCCTTGTTTACAGAGATGAATATAAAATCACTTTTTTTGTGGGAAAAATTTAACTTTTACATTTCTAAGAAGACAAAGAAATTTAAAGAAATGGCTGGCTAGCCCACTAAATGAAGGCATTAGGTATAACAGTGTTAATTACTAATGTTAAATAATGAAGAACAGCGGTAACTGGGTGAGTCTCCTGACCGCACCGCAGCAGCAGGGCGACAGCACCCGCAAGGCACTGCGGCAGAAGCGCCTCGTGCCGGGTAATGGTGCGTGGATTCGCACTGCATAATGTCTAACAATGAATTTTATTTTATTTTATTATTATTTTTTAACAATGAATTTTAAAAGGGAGAAGCTGATCAGAACAGGATATTCCAGCAATGCTTGATTCGGTAAGACCGTTCCCTCACAGAGAAAAGAGAAAGGCTGTGAGAGGCTTCCGGGCAGGGAAGCCCTGGCAGGCTGGAGAAAGGCGGATGCCCCTTTCCCAATCAGGAGTCAATGATCAGATTTGAGTGACATGCCAGAGACCATGGATGGTTATAAAAAGAGAAAATAATAAATGTAGCACCTCCCAAAATTTATAAGACATTTTCTTCCTTAAACAGGAGAGAAGCAATATAATGAGGGTTTACTACCCTAACATTTAAGCAGAAAAATCATTCCCTGGTACTTTCAGGTCTTTTTACAAGGATCAGTTATCCAGCCACTTGGAGAAGATGAGAATACTTCCTGCTTTCCAGAGTCCCTGACATTTGTAAGACTGGGAAGGGTCGGTGTGAAGAGAACAGAAAGAAACGCAGGAACAACAAACCCCTTGTTACGGGACGGGAGCTTCGATTACAGACCCAAGAAGTCCTATTGATAACAACGGCCCTTTTTTTTTTTAAGTTTTTTTTTTTTTTTAAGATTTTATTTATTTATATTTAGAGAGAGGGGAAGGGAAGGAGAAAGGGAGAGAAGCAATGTGTGGTTGTCCCTTGTGCGCCCCCTCCTGGAGACCTGGCCCACAACCCAGGCATGTGCCCTGACTGGGAATCGAACGAGTGACCCTTTGGTTCGCAGGCCAGCGCTCAATCCACTGAGCCACAGCAGCCAGGGCACAACTGTCCAGTTCTTACAGCGTAATCCCCACACTAGAGGGCTGACTTTAAGGGTGGGGAAGAGACCAAACACAGCTACTGTTCACCGCTGATGCGGAGAAATGAGAACCCTGCAGCCCCTGGACCTGTGGGCAAGGAAATAACAAACTGAACCCCAGTCGCTCAGTGACCAAGCCTAAGGTAGCACCAGGTTAAATCGCTGCACCGAAGCCACCACAGCACGGCCCAGGTGTGAGCCTTTTGAGGCTGACAGGAGTGCGGGCTCCGCTCCTATCCACCACGGAGACAGGCCAGTTCAGGTGAGCGAGGAGTGTGGCTAGGCATGCTGGCCCTGGGGGACTACAGGGAGGCTTAAGCAAGGGACTATGCAAACCCCTAGGAGAATCCCAGACACACAGCATCTGCTCAACAACTACAGTGAGTGGCTCATATCCTGGGAAACACTGGATCCTACAAGCTGCCTCTCCCCCCTCCCCCTTCCTCGGCTCCTGAGAACCTTTGCAAGGTGTCTAATCAGGCCTCCCTCTACTCTGACGAACAAGATAATGCCCTCTCTCAGTCGGCCTCCCAAACCCAAAGAAACAGGTATGATTTGTGCCGAGATAATCACTAGGTACAGTCAGGAAAGCTGGTAAAGACGGAGGCAGACCTCCACCCCAGGCCTGTCTCCCTTAGCCACTCTGTAAATCGAGATGGAGGTGATACGTTGAGCGCGCGGCGCAGCGTCCTGCTGGGTAAGAACTCCACGTAAGTTAGCGAAGCACCTAAGCAGTGTCACAGCATCCCTGCGAGGAAGGCATTATTAGTCCCATTTTCACAGCTAAGGGGACTGAGGTCAAGCTCCTGAAGGTGCTGGGGGCAGGGGGAGGGGAGTGGCAGTGCCTTGGGTGGGGGGGGCCATAGCTCCCTAGCTTTCTCAGAATCCTCATCAAGCCCCTCCAGTTTTTCCTCATGAAATTTAGATTCTCAACAGGAAAGGGGGCGGGGCCTGTACTTCCCCCATCTGGAGTTCTCCAGGACTGGGGAGCGCTTCCCCAGTGGGCTGCTCTCAGATCCTATCTTAGAACAGCTTGTTCTCACTGTGCTCTGGGGATGTATGCGGGAGCCAGCCTCGGCTTCTTCATTTACAAACCAAGCCTCTCCAAGGGCTCCCACCTGCCTTCTCGCAGGCTCAGAAGAGAATTCTGCAGAACAAAGGGTCCGAGTCCCCTTTCCAACCAGTGTTCAGTGCTGCCCCCAGGCCCGGGGTCCCGCCGCGGGAAGGCGACAACAGGCAGCACCAAGAAAGCCCAGCTTTGCCCAGGCTGAGGGACTGGAGGGCTGCAAAAGCTGCAATCCCACCATCTCGGGCACAAGGCAAGAAGGAGCTTTGCTTTCACTTCCTTCTAAAACACCCCCGGGCGCACACCTCCAAACCTTCTTACAGTGCGGCAGATGCCCATCAGTTACCACACAGTGGAACACGGGCCACTGCTGACGTGGCGAAGGCCAGCAGCAGGCTGGCACCCTGTGTACCAACGTTTCCTTCGGACACAGAAGATAAATCAGCAAGTAGCAACAACAGAAGCAGCCCTTTCCCCTCACTCCCACAAGCCCTTACTCCTCTGGGTTTTTTTGTAAAACACTATCGGGTTGCCTTAAACACTGTCGGGATGATCCCAAAGATGAAGAAAAAATGTCAGGGTAAAAGGTATTTCCATGGCTGGAAGAGAAACACTTCCATTTATAGCACTGCTGAAAAGCAGCTGATGGAGGCACCAACTTCAGTGCATTTGAAGATGAAAACATTTTAAAAGTGGGGAAGAAGTAAGTGGCCCCTGAACGAATCTGAAACCTGAAGACTGCTGTGACAGCGTGTGGAAGCCTGAGGTGAACGTCCGTCTTTCATCCACCCAGCGATGCACTGCAATGCCCACCCCACCCGCATGCAGAAGTGGGGGAGCAGCCCTCCCCGAGGAGAGCTGAAGGGGAGCCTCAGCACTCACTCAGTTTGTCAACAGTCGCCGGGCAAGGGGTGAGGAACCCCGAAACCTCCAGACTCAGCGCTTTCCTGGACCAGCGTCGCTGAGCAATCGGGCTGCAGGAGGAAACCAGGGTGCGCTTGCTGGTCTTTGCGCTGGCACACCTGCTCCTCTTTGTAAGAAGGGTGGTTGCCCCTTTTCTCAGAGCCGTGCTTCTGCGACAGAGCAACGGGCTTACACAATGGGACGACCATGCAACTCCTCAGAGTCACTTTTTTAATGAATGAGGAGTGTAATCAACTCTTTTCTGTTTTAACAAAAACGTATCCATGGCACTGAAGAGCGTTCCTTCTGCACAGTGAAGCTCCTGAAAGGCACAGGCCCTGCAGAGTGTCCCTGCCATCCTCAGTCACTATCTCCACACCTAGAGCACACCTCCAGTGATGGCAGTTGCGGGCTGGACCGATCTCCGGGAGACCAGGGACGGCAGCGTGCCAGCAGAGGCCCCGAGGGCGGTGCCGTTACTCCACGTCCCCACAGAGCCAGGGAAAGGAGCTGCAGGGCCCATGGCAAGGTCTCAAGAAAACAGAGCTTTGTTTCTGCCAAGACGGGAAAAATGAGAATTGATCAAAAGGGTGTCCCAATTTATACACTATCATAGCTAACACATCATACACCTTCCGAGTGAACGGGAGAACGGTATGAAGGGGGTGCCCTGCTGAACCCACAGGAAATAAGCCCGACCAGGCAGTCACTGACCATCAAAGCTGGTTCTCTCTAGAGGCTTGGACTTCTAAGCCATGGCAAGAACCACGAATGACAGGCACACAAGTGATGAACGAGGGACACGTGAGCACAATGACTGGGGAGGAGCAAACGGAGAGTTAACCCAATGCCGTTACTGAAGCAGGTCCACAACCAAAAGCCTCCCCCTCTTCTGCTGAAGGAAGAGCTACAGGGAAGCACCTTGTTTCTGTGAACATTAACTCCCATTTCTCATTGTCAGACTGAAGTTCATGGAATCACCTTTCCCCTTCCCTCTCTGCCCACGTGACTAGTCCAGTCAACGCCACATTTAAGATGGCTCTTGGTGTCATCTCCCTTTCTTCATGCTTTCCTTGCCTCTCACTTAAATGTCTTTCCTTCTAATCCCAATCTAATCTCAGATGACAGATTAATTTTGTTAAATCATAGCTGTGATCTTTGAACAAATTCCTTCAACAAATATTTACTGAGTATCTACAATGTGCCAGAACTGTTCTAAATACAGGGGATGCTTTCAGCATGCAGACACCCTGCTGGGAACCACCTGTAACTCCCAATGTCCACCAAGCAGCTCCAAAATCTGCTTGGTACTCAGGGTCATCTCTAAATAGCCCAAACGTGCCTTTCTTGGCATAATCCACATACTCCCCTGAACATCCCAGCCAGAGTATCCCTCGTGTACCCTCTCTCCCTGACCAAGTAACAACCCCCCTGAATTACTACCTCGTGCGTTCAATAAAGGCACCCAGGAAAGGAAGAGTCCTGAGAGGATCAGAGACACCCACAGAGTGGGACCCCATCTTTACTACCTTGCCTCCTCTTGGAGCTCCCCAGTGACGGAGTAATCACTGCCTTCCCCAGCCCCTGGTCTGCGGCTTGGCTGCTCGCTGTCTGAAAGCTGTTTTCACAGGGCACCAAAATGCCTTATGCTGTGTACTTCTAGCCACGGCGGCCAAGTCTGCCTTCCAAAGCCACGTGGGTGAGACCAATTCCCTTTCACGTGACAGTTCTTTAAATATTTTCAGACAGCTAACACATCTTACCTTAGTCTCCTCTTCTCCAAGCTAAAAACTGCACCCAGTGTCTCTGCCCCTTCGTCATTCATTCACTCATGACTGTGTGATAGGCACAACACGATCTCTGCCCTGAGACATTTCAGAGGGAACAACAGAGGGGCGAGCATGCGAGCATGTAGGAAGTGCCACAGCGGCAGACACAGGATGCAGTGGGGGCAGAGGAAGTGAAGCCCCCTTAAGTCACCAGGTGGCACTCCCGACAGAGGCAGCAGCACACTGTGATTCTCACGTCGCCGCCTTCTTCTGAGGAATGAATGAACACAACTACTCGTTATCGGTTAGTTATTCTGGGCTGGCTGATGTCCTAGGCACGTACTATGCGTGCATTCTATACTTCGCCCTCATAACAACCCAAGGAGATAGGTACCAATACCCCCATTTTAAAGATTTTTATTTATTTATTTTTAGAGAGAGGAGAAGGGAGGGAAAAGAGGGAGAGAGACATCAATGTACGAGAAACATCGATCGGTTGCCTCTTGCGCAATCCTACCTGGGCCCCGCGACTGAGGCCCGCAGTTCAGGCATGTGCCCTGACTGGGGATCAAACCGGCGACCTTTTGTTTTGTGGGATGATGTGCAACCCACTAAGCCATGCTGGTCAGGGCAATCCCCACTTTAAAGATGAGAAAACTCGGGCTTAAAGAAGTGAAGAAACATGTCCAAGGTCTCATACCAACTAAGTGGCAGGGACAGGATTCGAACTGAGGTCTGTCTGGCTTCAGCATCTGAGTGCTCACCAGTGAACGATCTGGGCAATGGTGCGTGCCGTTTGTTCGGCCATTGCCCCTTTGAGAATCTAATGGAAGCACAGGCTCCTTTCACAGGAGATGTTCCCGTGCACATTCACGAAGGGTGCATACGTTTCCAGGGGTCAAAGACTCCCTAAACTCTATGCATACATCGTACTGACAGGGTAAGAACTTGGGATAAAAAGGTGGGTGAGACTTTGTATCCACCTCACCCTCCTCCAGGCGTGGTTACATGGCAGGGGCTGGAGCGTGAAACGGACACTTCCCCGCTTTCCTCCTGGCAGCTGGGGTTTGAATGGCTTAGGTTTCACCAGTCGGACACGACCACGTGGGACTGGAAGGCAGATGAGAGGCAGAGCACACTTCTGCTGCTTCTGCTGTCATCGGGGCAAGCCCTGCTGCGGAAGCAAGTGGTTTTCTGTGGCAGAACTGAGGGTCCTGTGTCCAGGCCTTAGCTTCATAGGCGTCCAGTGGCAGTGGGGAGGGCCTCTGCATGGCTCTGGGGCCAGGGACACAGCGTTCTGACTGCGGCAGTGGTTCTGGAGCCTGCAACTTCCCAGAGACCGAGAGGCTACAGCTTCCCCGGCGGCCCCACTCTGCAGGAGCCTTGGAAATCATTTATGAAAGTTCAGCTAGAACCCTCCCGTTCCCACAAGTCTGTTAGCTATGTAATACTCGACAATAAATCCCCTCCCATTAAAATGAGTTACAATGGGTTCTCTTCTCTGTAACTTAACACTAACTGCAGAAATTGTGTTCTAGATTTTTAAAAACAAGTAGTTGAACTGAATTACAAATCCCAAGAAGTAAGGTCCTAGTCTCCACCTTCTGCTTTACTGTTCTTTTTTTTAAGTACACAATCCATAATCAAGCCACAACTGAACACTAAAGGGCTCCCAAATTCAAAATGTCAAAATTACCTAATTTGGGGAAGAACGGCGGCTCCTGTTGGGGCCGTGAGGAGAGGTTGCACATACTGTGTAACGCACACGGCATTAAACAGCACAGGGCCACACTTCCAGCTGTCCACTTTTGGTGGACATTACTAGTGCTCACAAACAATTGGTCATCCTTCCCCTTCCTGAGCACAAGACATTTCCTAGGCCCCCTGCAGTGAGGTGAGACCTTGTACCTAGTTCTGGACAAGGGACACAACAGGAAGTGACCATGTGTCCCTTCCTGGCCGGGGAAATTAAGAGCCAGCCAGTCCACAATTCTTGCTGCTTGCTATTGTCAAGGAGACTGCCTATTGCAGTTGTGCAGCTGGTCCTAAGGCGCTGGGTCTCCGGCAGTCTGGGTTCCCGAGAAACCGTGTGGGGCAAGGCACCCCGCACGCGCGCGCGCGCGCACACACACACACACACACACACACGCGCGATGAACTTCCTGGTGAAGTACCTGGGGTGTGAGGGTTACTTATCACCACAGCAAAGCCCAGCCTGGGCTGCCTGGTGCACTCCCCTGGAGAGTTCTACACATGTGCACAAGGAGCTACGAGGAGGGACAGTCACTGGAGCACTATTTGTCATCATGGAAAAGGCAGAAACACCCTTACTAGCTGGAAGGACGGGTAAACAAACGATGGTTTAATCACATTCCAGAACACTATGCGGCGGTAAAGTGGGACTCAGATCTACATGCATCAGGGCTGACAACAGTCTTAACAACGCTGCATAACTGAAGTTTCACACTGCATGTACGGAATGACAGCATTTGTGACTCCTAAACAAAGAATAAAACCGCTGCCCTAACAAGCAACATTTTCCCTCCACCACCCCAATCCCACCAAGAGTAGCTTAACGGAAAAAGGAACACGTTATGGGCAGGACTGTTTCCCGCTCTAGCTTACTCCTACTGCTCAGTTGTTAAAACTCAAAAGGAATAAGTTAAAAAGTAAATGACGAAAAAGCTTTCACTGGCCAACCTCTAAGTATGCAATTTTATTTGGTGATATTTTTTACGTAAGAAGAACCACCATGACCATCAGCATTCAAATAAAGATCTCGTATCTCAAATTAAAAAGACAAATGAACAATTTCATGAAGTTGTAATAGTCCTATACATTCATAACTTATAGTCTCCAAAGCTCTATCAGCTCATCTCAGTATCCCCCCACCCCGGGAGGGAAACTGAGGCTCAGTTCTATCCAATCAGCTAAGTGTCTTCTCCAAGGTCGCATGGTTTTACATATCAAGACAAGAGCCAGAGGCAAGTATTTATAGACAGTGAATATCTGATCAAGTCGGCATACTCTAATGCCCATACTGCTAACAGCAGCCTAGCACATCAGAAATGTAAATACCTGTAATCTTTGGAGAGAGTCGATTCTGGTAGGTTAGCAAGGAAACACCAGGTAATCCCATTTTCTTAGCCACCACCACTTAAAATAATGGGCTCTTCAATTTCCGGAGATTGAAACCTGGTGCTATTTATTTGTATTAACCTAAAATGTCACATTCAGAGGCACACAATTAGAATAACATGATGCTATAAAGACACGTCCTTTATTCTGCATCAGTTCATTTATTCTGCTCTGCCATGCCTTTCTAAACAGGTTCTCAATTCTCGGATAATTATTAATCTCTTCAATATTCAGATAACTATCCCTCATAACTCTACAAGAACTCAAGCAGTAGATGATATTGTGTTGGACTTAACTGAGGACCAAAAAAGAATTGTGCAAAATTTATTACTATAAATCACTGCTTCCAGAGAAAATAAATGATTAGTGCTTAAAATTTAAAGATGGCTAAATGCCCTTAAAAGGATCCACTGCAAACTGCAGCCTGACAGCAGCAAAAAGCTATGTCCGTATCACACTGGGGGTCATGGTCAAGGTGGAGCTTGTTAGAGATTTTTCACTTAAAAGGATAATTTGGGAGAGAATCAGCATGATATGGATTTTTTTATTATTCATTGTAAAGCTATATAACAGTCACCTCTTAAATTAGAATCAAGTATATCGTTAATTCCAAAGTTCATGGAGAAGTTTAAGAAGATAAAACGAAACGAAAGAGATTTGTAATGTGTTATGGTAAGACAGTGCATAACAACGCTGTTAGGCAATATTCTACTGTAAGAGAGTAATCTTCTTCAGGCAAGACTCAGTTCATTATTTTCTCCCTCACACTTATGAAGGTAATAAAAAAGGAGAATTAAAGGCCACAATGGTGCTGGCTGGTGTGGCTCAGTGGATTGAGCGCCGGTCGGCAAACCAAAGGGTCACGGGTTCGATTCCCAATCAGGGCACAGGCCTAGGATGCGGGCCAGGCCCCCCCAGTAGGGGGTGTAGGAGAGAGGCAACCACACATTGATGCTTGCTTCTCCTCTCCATTTTTCCCTCCCTTCTCCTCTGTCTACAAAAAAATAAATAAAATCTTAAAAAAAAAAACAGGGCATAATGTTTTCACATGAAAGGATGCTCAAAAGCATCAGCCATCAGGGAAATGCAAATTAAAACCAGAATGAGGTACCCACTAGAACAGTGGAAATAAAAAATAATTGATAATACTAAGTTCTGGCAAGGATGGCATTAATTCTGGCATGCAAGGGTGCTGGTAGGAACGTAAAATGACGGTCACTCTACAAAATAGCTGGGCAGTTTCTTACACAATTAAATGTACAGTTACCATCTGATCCAGCAATAAACATGCCTAGGTCTTTACCCAAGTGTGGCAGGCTGAAAAAAGTCCCTCCAAAGGATATATTTAACCTACTCCCTGGAACCAGGTAACGCCACCTTATAGGGCAAAAAGGGGTCTCTGCAGATGTGATTAAATTCAGGCTCTTGAGATGAAAAGCTTATCCTGATGGGCTATAAACGTAATCACAAGTGTCCTTATAAGAGGAAGCTGAGGACGGTCTGACTACAGGACAGGAGGGGAAGAGTCACACTGGGTGTGAGAAGCTGCAGGGGTGTGAGGAAGGGGTCACAGGCGGGAACGCTGCGGGCCTCCAGAAGCTACAGCCACGAGAAGGTGCTTCCTTCCTCCCTAGAGCCTCTGGGGGAGCAAGGTCCTGCTGACCCCCAGGACACTACTTTCAGACTTCCGGCTTTTAGAACAGTGAAAAGTAAATTTCTGTTGTTTGAAGCCATCCATTTGTGGTAATTTGTTACGGCAGCCATAGAAAACTCACACACTACGGGAACTGAAAATCTATGTTCACACAAAGGTTTATAACAACTCTATTCATAATCATCAATAACGGGAAACAACCCAATGTCCTTCAACAGATGATGAGTAAACAAACCGTGGTACATTCCCACAAGGGAGCACTACTCGGCAATGAAAAGGAACAAACTATTGTTATGTGCAGCACTTGGACGGAACTCAAGGCCTTAGCTCAGTAAAAAAAATTCCATTCACATGATATTCCCACAAAGACACAATGTGATGACAAGATCAGTGGTGGCCAGGAGGAAAAGGTGAGGACAGTGTGACTCCTCATGCAAAGGGAAAACAGCATGAGGAAGGTTACTGGGGTTCTGGAACCAGGCCGTGGCTGCTGGTGGTATACAGATATATAAATTTTATTTATAGTTTATTTTGAATTTCTTCCTAGCACATCAGCACTAGCACAGAAACAAAAGAAAACGAGACAATTTTTGAGCCGGGAGACTTCTCCAAAGACGTCTGGGTCAGCCCACTTTCACTTCATAGTTAAATGTAAAAGCTAAGAGCCGTAAAGTCAAAAAATGCTCCTATGTGGAAAGAGACTCAAAGAAATTCGCCTGTGGCCTTCATCCTGTGGCCAGTGAAGATGTTGGTGAAAAATAATACCGCTAAACGACATTAATAAGGGGGGACTGAAAGCAAGGGCCTGGGGACCAATTCCCAAATAACCAGCACAGCATAAGATTTACTTTCACATTCCTTTAAATTGACAGATTCCCAGAAAGTCATGAGGAGATTCATCCATCACAACAACACAAAGGAAAAAAAATGCAAAGACTCTGGCAGACCAGTAAATGTCTTAGGCTTTTGTCTTCCGACCGGGGAAAATTAAAAGTTTGTTTTACGCCCGGACCCACGTGGGTCAGTTGATTCGAATGCCATCCCGTAAACGGAAAGGGGGGAAGTTCCACTCCTGATGAGGGCCATGCCTGGGTTATAGGTTCGGTCCGGTCAGGGGCACTTATGAGAGGCGACTGACCAATGTTTCTCTTTCACATCGAAGTTTCTCCCCCTCTCTTTCTCCCTCCCTTCCCCTCTCTCTAAAATGAATGTATCACTACTAGAGTTTTCTTCTTCTTCTTCTTCTTCTTCTTCTTCTGGTTCAGTCCTTTTTGGACTGCTTCTTATTACTGACAGATATATTATTCTAGAATTATAAACAATAATAGCAGCAATGATTGCTACTTGTTAGGAAGGCTGACCAAGTGGCAGGCACTGTTAGACATGCTTTGTTCATTATTTCATTTCATTCTCTCGTCAGGTATAAAATCGAGGTACGCACTATGATCCCCATTGTGCAAACCAAGAACCAGACACTCAGAGAGGTCAGGGAGACTTGCTGCACCCCCGAAACTCGCAAAGCATGTAGCCCCGAGGGTGTGTTCAACTAATATCTACTACGTCACCCTGGCTGGTGTGGCTCAGTGGGCTGGGCGTCCTCCTGCAAACCGAAAGGTCACTGGTTCAATTCTCAGTCAGGGCACATGCCTGGGGTGTGGGCCAGGTCCCAGGTGGGGAGGTGCAGGAGACAACCACACGCAGGAGACAACCACACGACGTATCTCTCCCGTATCGATGTTTCTCTCCATCTCTTTCTCCCCTCTCCTCTCTCTAAAAATAAATGAATTAAATCTTTAAAAATATATATCTACTAAGTCACTGGCTGGTCACACTGCTAATAAGTGATAAGCTGGCATCTGAATTCAAATAAAATCATGATTCCATCACCAGCCTCCCTGTTTGACTAGGAGATAGACACAGAAACAGGAAACTGCCAAGGGACGGAAGAACGTCTACTCCTTCTGCAGTCTGCACTTCCGCTTCTGGAGAAGTCTGGGTAACAGACACTGTCACACTGTCAAGCCTTACTTTTCCAGGTCCATTTTATGTATGTGAACTTCAATTTGCTGGGAGTCCATTCTACTCTTTTAAAAATAGAATTTTAGCTACAAACAAGTAGGAATTTAATCAATTCTGGAGTTCCATGAAATAAAAAATGCCAAATTTCAACACTGATAAACATTTTTCCACATGCATTTCAAAGAACAAGAGTTGAGGTCTGTTATCTTAAGAATTCAGGCTGCAATCTGGGGAAAGGACTTTAGAATCAGCAACCTAAATGTGAAGTCATTTCCCCCGCACTCTGAGACAGAAATGGAAAACTTCCTTGCAGAAGCCGTGTATGTCAGAAGGGAGAACAAGGAGGTAGGAAGAGCTCTGCTACTGTTTGTTTGATTTTTCTTTCCCTCTACAGAAAACTGCAAATCAGACAGCAGGGTGCTCTACTACGCAGGCCAGCATAAAGCCACCAACACACTTGGTAATTAAAAGGTCCCAAGGAAGGGACAGTACCCTCCTCACCTCCCTGTCTTTTCCTTGTCCACTTTGTCTCCAAAAAGCAAACAGGTAAAAAAACATCCAACTCTAAAACTTCAAACATAACTGTGGCATGTATGTGTGTGTGTGTGGGGGGGGGGGTGTATAGTTTATATAGTTTGCTTGCTCAAAAATTTTTAGGAATAAGAATACAAAAATAGAGACTGTTTCTCTACGTAATGGGAACTACCAGAGGGTTTTAAACTACAGATTGCATTTTACAACAGAACAACGAGTCTAGCATTATTTTGTAAGTTTTAAATGGTATGTGGCCCTGGCCTGTGTGGCTCAGATGGTTGGAGTGTCATCCCATAAACCAAAAGGTCCCAGGTTCGGTCCCCAGTCCTCCGAACTCTCTCTCCCTCTCTTTCCCTCCCCTCTCTCTCTCTCCCTCTATCCCCCTCTCTCTCCTTCCCCTCTCTCTAAAATCAATAAGCATGTCCTCAGGTGAGGATAAAAATAAAAAATTAAATAAAAGTAGTCACAACTACTTAAAAATGTTAAAA
Organism: Macrotus californicus; assembly: GCA_007922815.1. NCBI lineage: Eukaryota > Metazoa > Chordata > Mammalia > Chiroptera > Phyllostomidae > Macrotus > Macrotus californicus. The sequence continues at coordinate 36,993 of VMDR010000732.1, forward strand.
CAGTAACGTCAAAGGCTCTGCATCGAGTCCAGCACAGGGAAAGCACTCAAACTGGCTACGGCAGGCACGGGATCTAGGACAATGCCGGTGTAGTCTGAGACAGGCTTTTATAGGTGACCCACCATCCGTGAGTCAAGTAAACAGCCTCCAGTTCCCTAACGTACTCCAGAAGAGACTGAAGTCCTTCTGTTGAAACGGGCCTCACCTTCCAGCCAGTAGAGAAAGGTTTCAATACAGTCATCAGGCCTTCTCACGCCAGGAGCGCCCTGGGCTGCTATCTGAAAAGCCATGTGTGCGTCCCATCTGACTCACTGCTGAGTGGACACCCTCCGAACGACATCCCCCACGGCTGGAGCACAGAGTAATAGAGGTACTGGTGCTCTTCACACTGGCCACCCTTTGAGTTCAGCCACAGCCAGGGACCACCAGACAGCACGCAGGGCGCTGGAACCTGGATGGGCCTCGGCGTGAGCCTGGCACCGCCACAAAGGAGGGACACACTAGGGTGAACGGCCAGGTTCCGCCCTCTGACAATGGTCTGCAGAAGGCACAAGTTCTCTGCCAGAGGAGGGACGAGCCAGAGGTGCACCGCCCCCAAGGCACTGGCACTGCGCAGTGGCAAGGGGCTCTGGTGTCGCCAAGTCCAACTGACCCGCTTCATCCCCTCTGAGGCCCTCGTCCCTTCACTGCCTTTTCTTGCCTCGCCCTCGCTTTTCTTGTGCTTGTTTGTGGATGCCAAGGCAGGCGTGGTCTTGCCCTCTCTTGCAGAGCCCGCAGGTCTCGGCCAAGTCTCGCACTCCGGCCGGTAAGTGGTGCTCCTGCTTCCCTCCCTCCACCACGCTCTCCTTGCTTTCTGCAGCACACTGACTAGGAGAGGGTTGAATTGCATTTGAACGGGAATTAAAGTAGCACTGATCATGCTGACTGAACTTCAAATTGCTTTCTAAATCAAATTTTCCTTGACTGAATAACTTACAGAAATGTAACATTACATTTTTCATACAACACAATGTCGCTACTTTAAAGCAATACTCCTATTTCCTGAGAGCATTCTCTATTATACTCATATTTTAACTAAGCTTAAAAAAGAAAAGCCCTCCGAAAAAACCTGGAAACACTGTGCAGTTAGTTAGTTTAACCGACAAGGCCACGACCTTGCATGAGACAATGCCAAGGAGGGTGGCGGTCAAACTCCACATGCCAGGGCCCAGCCACAGTGACACGCAGCTGTGCGGCGGGCAGACTGCTCACGGTGACACAAGCAGCACACTCTTCTGCAGCGGAGGAGCCCTACCCACACTGCGGGACTAAGGGAAGGCTTGTGTATCTCCAAAAACGGATACATTTCTCTAAGGAAAAAACGTCTTACATTGCATGCACTAAAGAAAAGTTTTGTTTTGAATGGGGGGGGAAATCGCTGTGACTACTACTTACAGTGTCATGAGGGGGGAGAGGGAGAGCGAAAGGGAAACATCTATTTGCTGTTCTCCTTAGTCGTGCACTCATTGGCTGGTTCTTGTGTGTGCCCATTATCGGGGATCGGACCCTCAACCTTTGCGTATTGGGATGATGCTCTAACCCACTGAGCTACCCGGCCGGGGCACGTTTTAACTTTTTTACATGTTCACCTTCACCCACACAAGTCATCCCAGCAACTACCTCAGTTGTGCTTCTCGATCAAAACAAACTCTCCTGATATGCTAACAATTATCCATTCTTAATTGTCATTTTTTCCTTGTTAAAACACATGAAATTGTTGCTGCATTAAACCACTTACTAAATACTGCCTGAATACAGAGCGCACTAACCAGATGTCACGTGTCTCCACCACGAGCCTAGACGGGGAAAGGCAACTGAACGGCAAACACTGCCCTGACGCCTCTCTCCCCTTGGGCAATGCCCTGACCGTCCCTTAGGCTAGGAGGGTCTTTGCACTGGGACTTTTCGTTTTTTTCTCCTGATGGACCATCATTCCTCAAAAATGGACACTGCTCTGAGATCGCAGCTATCCGAACAAGTAGGCAGAGGAGTTTGAAGGGAGGTTTCAAGAAAGGCCCAGACTGAGCCGAGTTTTCCACCACTCTGCTCCCTGGGCAGCAAGGACCAGCCGCCGCACTCAGCAGACATGGCAGCTCTGCCCGGCTTCCCTGCAGTGCAGCGGACAGCACTAAGCTCTCTCACCCACAGGCCCTGCGTTCTTTAAACATGGCCCGGGGCTTAGCACATTAGCTTGAGGTGCCAACTGCAGGAACGAGCCGAGACCTAGGAGAAGCAGGAGGGCTGGCAGTGGCTAACCCAAAGGATCTCCTAGAAGAGGCAGCAAGGAGCAAAGGCCAGGCCGCACTCCCACCTCAGGACTGTGCTTCAGGAAATAGAAGTATGTTATCTCCAACCACTGATGTTACCACAAGGTCCCAGCCAGCAATTCGCCTCGGGGACATAGTTAGTGCACTGTGGTAGGGAGAGGTAAGATTAACTTCATGAAACAGGATTTTGCCAGTTCTACAAAACAAAGTGGTATGAAACTAAAGAGCAAAACAAATATAAGAAACTGCAATATCATCTGTCAATGGAAGCTCCCAGTCAGGACCATGCCTGGGTTGGCGGCCAGAACCCAGTAGGGGCGCGTGGGAGGCGGCCACACATTGATGTGTCTCTCCCTCTCTGCCTCCCCCTTTCTCTGAGTAAATAAATAAAATCTTTAAAAAACAAAAACTTTTAAAAAATAAAAAAGGGAAAAACCTGATCAGGTTAAAATGCATTACTTTTTCAATGAAAACACTGGCGGTGCAAGTAATAGTCAACCCAAGTCAAAACGGCTTGAGCAATTAGGAAAATGGACTATGTTACCAAATTCCAAGTCCAGAGGTGGGGTGGCTGCAGCCGCCCCACGCTGTCCCCGTTCTCCTGCCCGCCCCGCCCCGTCACTTCAGCTCCTGCCTGAGGCCAGCTGCCCTCACGGTGTCTACTGGCCTCCAGACGCAAAGACCACCACCCCCACCCAACACCAGGGGGGAAAAAGGCCTTGATTCCCTCAGACTGAGTCAGTCTAGGATGCCTATGATTGGCTTAGACCAGTGATGCTCAAGCCCGGCTGCCTATCAGAATCACCTGGACAGTTAAAAAATAATAATAATAATAAAATACAAACACAAAACAAGGAGACTCTTGCAGGCCTTATGGCCGGAGTGCATTGCAACAGTCTCTTCCCTTGCGACCTTCCTTTTGAATGAAGTCTCTCCTCGCTAAACAACGAAACAAAAAAGTGAGGTGCAGGCGTCTCCCCAGTCCGGTTAAATCAATCCCTGGGAGTGGGACCAGACACAAGCCTTCGTAAGCTCCTGAGGAGACTCTAAAGTACAGCCCGGGCTGAAAACGGCCCAATCAGGGCACCTCTGGGGATGCGGCCCTTCCTTGAGAGATAGACACACGGGGGCAGGGGCAGGTTTCCTGTACAACTGTCTGCTTAAGTATCTGGCACACAAAGAGCCTGGTGAGACCGCTCACAAAGAGATAAACACGTGTGTCCCTTAAACACATTGAAAATGCTCGACCTCACTCATGAGAGAGCTACTAATTAAAACCAAACTAGGATATTATTTCTTATCAGATTGGCAAAAGCCCCGAAGTGTGATGGTTCGCTCTCCTGACTAGGCTTTGGGGACACTGCCTCTCTTGTGCATCACTAGCGACAGGAGTATAACCTAGAACAAGACGGGAGGAATCTGGGGTAACATCTACCAACACAGTCTCCGTATTGCTGTCTCGCTACCTACTATTCATCTATTCAGTTAACACCCACCTACTAACAAAAACTACAAACGCATTAGCCCTGGAGCCCGGCACTTCCGCCTCTGGAAACCTCTCCCACAGCCAACGCTGCATAAGCTGGAGTGACGGACACACAGCTATCCTTGCGGCACTAGCTGTAAGGGCTCCAGACTGGAAATAACCCCACGTGCAGAAACTCCAAGGTAATGGGCACACGGCAGCCCTAGGAAAAGAGAGACGGCTGCTGGACTGGCCACGAAGTCCGTCCAGTTTTCCGCAAGCCGGGCTCCAGCAGTGCTTCGTCGTCTTTAACTTCGTTCGAAATCATTCTGTTGGGTTGTACTGTGGCAGCTTCTCACACCACAGGTCCAGTACGTATTTATGACTTCAAAAAGTACTTAAAAATATTTCAATCTTTACACACCCCCAAAAGATACTCTTTGCAATTCAGGATGCTGCAGGACCACCAATAAAACTATGAGTCACTCTGTCACACTGCAGGGGTAGAAAGTGCAGAAGCTCATGTTGAACCTGTCCCACAGCAGGGCAAACGAGGGGTTGGGTGTCGTTTTGTCTGTAGATCCCACGTGTAATTAAGTAAAGTCACACAGCGTTCGTCCTTCTCTGACCTATCGCACTGAGCATAATACCCTCTAGGCCCGTCCATGTTGTCACAAATGGCAAGGTTTCACTGTTTTTACTGCTGAATAATGTTCCACTGCATGCACACACACTAAATCTGTAACGTTTTGATTTAGAGAAATAATCCAGAGAAACAGAATTAGAACTTAAAGATGAGTTAAAATCATTCCCATGCAAAATTTGAATGTCAAGTTCCCCAAAGAAGGTTCAAACTCATCCTACACAGAAATTTGGTCTTCGGTCTGTAAACTACTGAGTGTCACCTGCCATACATGACAACACACACGTGGGGATGTCTCTCTGGGAGACATAAGCCAGGTTCATGGCTAAACCCCACCTGTAACCCGACAGCTCCCAGGTGCTCTGTGCAGCCTGGGCCTCTTCCCTGGGTCCAGGCTCGTAGTCTTGACCGCATACCTGGCACCCCCACTGGACGCCTACAGGAGCCTCAATGTAGCATGTGCCAAAGAAGCTCCGGACCCTTGTCTCCCTGACCCAACCCCCAAACCCACTCCTCTAGTCCCCATTTCAGTGAATGTCAGTTTTCCAGCTACTCAGTCCAAAAATCTCGGAGCTACCCTTGACCTCACTCACATGCCTCCGCTCACATCTAATTCAAGAGCAAACTCAGTCAGTCGGCTGTGCCTTCAGACAGTCACAGAATCTGACTCCTCCCCAGCCTGTGCTACCACTATGCCCACCTCTGGACCAGTGCGATCCCGCTTCCCCCAGCTCTCCCCCGCCAAGGAGTGACAGCCAGAGATTTTACCGCAGCTCACATCAGGTCCCGTTTCTCCTCCTCCGGTGACTCCAGACTTTTCCAAAGGCTCCCAAACCACAGGATTAAGAGCCAAAATCCCTGAACGGTCAACCAGGCCACCTTCTCCAGTGGTCCTCCCTCCCCTCCCTTTCTACCCCGCCTATAACTGCCCTCTGGCCCCCTCCGCTCCAGCTAAGCAAACTCTAGCCACAGAGCCTCTCCACCCTGAATCCCTCCACCTGACACATTTTTACCCACTGTTTTACTGACTTAGCTTACTGATGGCCGGTCTCCTCCCACTAGAATGTAAGTTTGTTCACTACTGCAGCGCCAAGGACCAAAATACTACCAGGTACACAGTGTGCGCTCGGTGAATACTCGCTGAATAAAAAAGAAAACACCAAGGGAAAGTAGTTTACTTCTGAATGTTTTCAATCCTGCTTTATCGATTCTCCTGAAGGTGAATTTTCTCAGGCAAGACACCGAAATTTGGAAGGAATGTGTGGTACATGAAGTCCCATCATGGTTTCTCTTTGCTCCCTAACATATGGCTAGCCCTTTGGACCCCGAATAGCTGCCGTGCCCCATTTTTCCAGATTCCCCACCACGACCATCACACAGCATCATCCTCACTTCCAGATTCACATCTGATCCAACACTGTGTTATGCCTGCAGGTTTTCAAACCCAGCCTACGTGGATATTGACCAACTCTAGAGAGATCAGGCTATGGAAAGATCAGGAACAATTTGTAACACAAAGTGAGACGGCGTTCATGTTCTGCTTGAAACAGGGTACCCAAGGGCCAAAGACATTGCTTTGTCTTCAGTAAGACGTAACTTAGGCAGACTCTTTCATCAAAGGGCGCTGCAAAGGAGTGACTATTTGCTCGGGCTGCCATATATCCGGTTTGTAAATCTTCGTGGTTTTTTTATTACGAAATTACACACGTTTGTTGTAAAAAATCTGGAATATCACAAATGCAGAGTAAAGAGTGAAAGTTTTCTCCTATTCCACCTAAATCCCAGTTCCCTAGAGAAAACAACTATTTCGGTCTAAATCCTTCCACACTTTTTTCTGTGAATGTACAAATAAATAGATAATTTTTATTTTACAAAAATGGAGCCACATGACGCAGACTGCTCTCCAAATTCCTTTCTTCCACTTACACTACACAGACATCTTTCGGTGTTAGAACTTTATAGCATGCCGACAATAAACATCCTTATGTGCCTTCGTTTTATTTTTTTTTAAGTTTTTATTTATTTACTTTTAGACCGGGGGGAAGAGAGAAAGAGGGCAAGAAACATCAATGTGTGAGAGAAACATCAATCAGTTGCTTCCCACAGGCCCCCAACCGGGGACCTGGCTTGCAAACCAGGCATGTGATCCCTGACTGAATGAGAACCGGCGACCCTTCGGTTTGAGGGGCGCTGCCCAACCCACCGAGCCACACCACAAGGGCTTACGTGCCTTCCTGATACACCTCCTACAGCAGCAGTCTCAAATGCTTGTTACCTCCAGACCTCTCTGACACTGTGATCAGTTACTGAGGACCCCCAAACGCTTTTGTTCATGTAGGTTAGCTCAACTTTATTCACCATACTAGAAATTTACACTGAAAGTTTTTAATTATTTAATTACTCGTTTAAAAACGGACATTTTTCACCCTGGCCAGTGTGGCTCAGTTGGCTGGAACATCATCCCGTGAACCTGAAAGGTTGTGGGTTCAATTTCCAGTCAGGGCACACGCCTGGGTTGTGGGCCCAAGCCCGTTCGGGGCTCAGTGGGGGCAACGGTTGGATGTTTTTCTCACATTGATGTTTCTTTCTCTCTCTCTAAAAGCAATGAAAAAAAATGTCCTTGGGTGAGGATTAAAAAACAAACATTTTTATTACAACTGGAAATTAGCTGTTTCCCTGTGTTTTTAGATAATTGTAGATATTCTCTGAAGCTACACCGAAACCTGGTAACTTATAGTTTCTTAGTGGTTAGTTGTGATGTAGAATCTAAAACTGTATCAATTACCTTGTGCTCTGTTACATTAAAATCCACGGGTCTGGCCCTGGCTGGGTCGCTCAGGGGGTTGGAGCGTCACCCTGGACACCCTGGACACCATAAGGTTTCGGGTTCAATCCCCAGTCAGGACACATACCTAGGGTGCATACCTAGGGTGCAGGCCTGATCCCCAGTCAGGAGCACGGGGGAGGCAACTGACTGATGCTTCCCTCACATCAGTGTTTTCTCTTTCTCTCTCTCTCTCTCTCTCTCTCTCTCTCTCTCCCCCTCTCTCCCCCTCCCTCCCTCCCTGCCTCTCTCTCTAAGATCAATAAAAAACATATTCTCCAGTGAGGACAAAAAAACCTGCCAGGCCAGATGGGTCAGTTGGTTGGAGTGTCGTCCTGGGCACCAAAGGGTTTGGGGTTCGATTTCCGACCAGGACACATGCCTAGGTTGTGGGTAAGGGAGGCAACTGATTGATGTTTCTCACATCAATATATTGATGTTTCTCTCTCTCCCCGCCCCCCACCCCACCCTTCCTTCCTCTCCCTTCCTCTTTCCAAAATCAATAAATGTATATTCAGTGAGGACTAAAATAAGGAAAGTTTAAAAAAATCCATTGGTCTATCTTGCACCTTGAATGAATCTTTCATCTGTGTGTGATTTTATAATGTCATGTGCCAATCACTTAGAAAAGTGACTCACTGAATTATGTAGATCTTGCAACTAATACATTTCACTATCAGACATCAAAACACCACATCTGCGAACGTCACCACCAGTCCCTATACCACAGTAGCAGATACAAGTCTTCCACAACCCGATTTTTTGCTAGAAAACTAACATTTTGCCATTGGCAACAGATACTTCCAGTTGTCTTCTTTGAAAGACTGCTCCATATGCTCTTTTTTGTCTCAATAACCAGTTTGTCAGCCGTAGTTTCCCTCCAGTTTCCAAGAAAAACGACCGTCCATGAGAAAAGCACTAGCACAGCTTGCGGCTCACACGCCGGCCCCAGCGCCCTTCCCAGAGACAGTGTGCGGCAGAGGTGCTCCGTGTGCTTCCCATTTTGTCCCACGACACATCGAAGATACACACACAGGGCCAAGAGCTAATGAAACAGATAATTTTTGCTGTTTCGTCAAAGACGTTCTTAAGTGGAAACCCAATTTTTATTTACTTACTTGTTTATTTTCACTACGAGTGCATGGCAGGCATACAGTAGCCACCAGGACAGTTAGGTGCCACAGCCCTGATTCACGCTTACAAGGACCCTGCATTACTTTTGCACCATTAGTGCAAAGAGAACAAATAACATCTCCGTACTGTATCAACAGGCAAACAGTTTTAACCCTGGGCCCCCAAAGGGGTGACAGGGACATCAGGGGACTACACTGTTCTATACCAGGATGGTTTCCTAGAAGTGACATTACTAGGTCATGGGTACGTACATTTTAATTTCTGGTAAGTTTGGCCAAAGCTCCCCAGAAAGTCTGCACCAATTTTCACTGCTGAATTTGGGAAGCACCAGAAGCTAACACGTTACCATATTTGCCTGTCCAAACCAATGCTGAAATATAACTAAATGTTTTAAGGCCAAGTACAATCTAAGTACCCAGATTACGTAGACGAGGTGACTGTTTTTCTGCAGGAAAGTCAAACCTCAACTGCCAAATGCAAGTTCACTGCAGAGACCTTTGTCTGCTGTACTCACCCACTGCTAAGAGGTACATGTGACTGAACTCCAAAGTACATGCCACCTGCACACACCCCACATTCGCTCCTAGGGTGGGGGGGGGGGCTCAACCCACATTTCCGTACAAAATACGTGGTCTGAAGAATGTCAGGCTACGAGGCTGGGGGTACACAGAGGACCCTGATTAACTGGTCCAGGGCCGGCCCGTTATAGACACGTTCTAGGCTGACCCTAGCTTTACACTGGCACACAGAATTACTAGAAGTGAGCAGTGTAACGTGTACTATCTGAACTCAAATGTCAACTACGTCCATAAAAACGTCAAAGACAACCTTTCGGCCCCAACGGTCATCTGCACCAGGGAGAGAAGAGGAGGAAAGTTCCACCCATGGGAAAGGGCTACCCCTCGTATGGAAGTAAAGCAACTGGAAGCTGGGTATCCTCAATTCACTTCTCCCACAGAGCTCCAAAGCAAGTGTTTTCCAGTCCTACTTACGAGAAGGGTAAGGACATTAGTGTCAATAGGGTCTGTAGTTATGCTTCTAGAGAGCACGGACCACTCTGAGGACAGCTAACGCTTTCAGCAGGTGAAGAGTAAAGGATCCGTGCACCTGAGGGAAGAGCCCATGCCTCCGCTTAGCGCAGAATCGTGGACTATGGATCCTAGGAAAGCACTCAGTCCAGCCCCCTCGGGAAACTGGAATACTAAACCGGCTGGTCCAAGGTCAACCAACAGTCAGTGAGAGGCAGGATCAGGCAACAACAGAGCCACTCAAAAAAAAAAAAAAAAAAAAAAAACCCACAGAACAAAGCCGTACAGGGTCACCCAGCAACTTTCTCTCCTACCGACAGAACTAAGATAAGGCAGCAACAGAAGTTCTAAGCAGAACTGCAAGGAACCAACGCCGCACTGTTGTCCAGGATCCTCATGCATCCCTGAGCCGAGCGCTCCAGGAAGAAGGCGACCAGAAAGCACAAAAAGCACTCACCGTGTTCCACAAACACGTTGCAGTGTGGCCCCCCATGCCTGATGGGCTCCTTCTTCCCTGCTCCTTTGATGAAGTGCAGGGCAGGCAGACTCGGCCTTCGTTGGTCCCCCAGAACTTTTCCAGGCTGCTGCCCCATAAAGTAAAGATGGATACCCCTTCCAGGAGAGGGTTCAAGACCTTCCGGAATGGTCAGTGAGCTTGGAGGGATGAGGGCCCACGGACCTGCGGGATTTCACATTGACCGCATGTCCACGCGTCGGTAATTGAGGTCAATCGCCACCAGACACCTTCCAGCACCAAAGGAAGCAGTTTTGGGCCGGCGCTGTGAACAGGAGGCGCGATTCTTTTCGCAGTGTATCTGTTTGAAGTAACGTGATCGCGGGGCTACCCAAAGGTTTCTTGATTTTAGGTGTCTTTCACCGGCTGCATACCGATTTCTTTCTAGCAGAAAAACCTAGACAGAAATATTCACAGGAGATGCCGGAGAGGGGTCAGTCATTCTGAAGTGATTTCGCTGCCCACGCGGAAAGGCAAGGCTGGTCGTCTTTGGAGGCTGCTGCAGCACCTTTCCTGTGGAAGTCACCCACCCCCTGCCTTCTTCATCTTCGGACAAATTTCCTGCCCAGCTCGCCGCTGCTCCTCTGTCCCGCTCTCCGGAAAAGGGCACGGGTCACCCCGACTTCAGCGAGAGCTCGCCCTCGACTCTGCCGAGCAGGAATGCATTGCCAGCAACTTTTAAGTCCGCTTTTTAAAAGGCCTGTGAAACGAGTCCAGACTTTTCCTTTGCATTAAAGTTTTTGGCAGGGCTGAGACTAGGGGGGCCGTAGGTGACATTGGGAGAAGTCAGGGCATTGGGGGCTCCGGGGAGCAACCTGGGGGGAAGGGGAGGCCACCTGACAGCAGGGAGGAGATTTGAATGGGGGGCTCCGAGGCCAAATCTGGGGCCGGGAGTCGGACCGAGAGAAGGGTCGAGGGTGAGAGAGAGGCTGCCGGGGCGCGGCACGGGCGGCTTACTCCGGGGCGACGCTGCTCCACGCCTCCGGAAGCCGGGTGTCCCAGGTCTTGGGGAAACAGAGACCACCCCCAGGGTCCCAGAGCCGGAGCAGGGCTGTAAGGGACGAAAGACTCTCGGGGCTCCGAAGCGGGGAGGCGGCGGAAGGGGGAGGAGGCCCGGCCGCCTCAGCTGCCCGGAGCCCGGGGGTCTCTGCCCGAGACACCCCCTCCTCCGGCCGTAGACGTTGCCGCCGCCGCCAGGCCGTCACATCCCTCGAGCTCCGCCGCGGGGTCCAGCCTCGCCCCGCAGGTGTGGGCCGTGGGCGACAGGGATGCTCCTCAGCTGCAACACCCAGGAACCGGCTCCGGCTCCAGCACCGCTCAGGAACGAACACAGACCCCCGCGGCCGCCATGATAGATTACGAGCCGCTCCACAACGAGGCCAAGCCCCGCCCCCTGCCCCGCCCCCAACGACGTCCGGAGCGCGCCTCACGAGCACCGGGACCCTCCTGGCGCCGTTTTCAGGGACGCCACCGCGTCTTCCTGTTCTTGTCTCCCGGCCCGGCAGAGCCCGCCCCAGCACGACCTTTTAAAAGTGATTTTCCCGAGTGCAAGGTGAGCAGTGAGGAAGGATCCCCGCCCCCGCTGTACCACCATTGGTCCCCAAGAATCCGGGTCAGGTCTCTTTCCTACGTCCTATTGGCCAATGAAGTCAGTAGAGCTAGAGCTCCCAGCCAATTGCTTTTGGCGCAGCTCGCAGGGCAGGCCGGGAGTTGTGGTCCGGTAGCGCCCGCCCCTGTCCGCGAGCACCCGCGACTTCTTGTCCAGTTCCTGCGTTTCGGTGGCCCCCTCCTCCTCCAGGGAGCCGGTGGTCTCTAGCCGGCCTATCTTAGGGCTGGCCAATGTCTTCCGTGCGCGGGTTGTAAGACCCGCGAGGAGCCAAAGCAAGGAGAAAACTACGGTTTGGATTTCCCCAGAAACGGAGTTGGATACTTCCTTGAGCCTCTTTAAGGAGGAAAAGTTGGACCGCTCCTGGAAACCGACGAGTTTGGTGCCCACTCTCCGACCCCAAGTCTCCACCTTTTCCCCAAGAAGCGTAAGTATTAGACTAAAGAAAAAATATAAACGAATAGAAAGCATCTGACATATTGCTAGAGAATTCTTTGGGGGCATCAGGAGCCTCTCGGAGGCTAAACCAGGCGCAACTACAGATGTTTGAGCGGTACCTTTACAGTTAAACACCCTAATTTCACAGGTGTCTATGTATTCAGATGAAAACATTCCCTGTGTGAGCCGAATAAATGTGCAGGCTTTTGGCTACCAGGCCTACGAGAGCTGGCCCATGACCCAGACAAAAACCCACACTCGTCAGAACCCATCTTCTGCACGTAGGAAGCACGCTGGTTCCATTCTTCACTATCCAAGTCTCCCCAGTGGTGCACCTGCCTAACCAGGATATACTCACTTCTGAAAAGCCCCGCTCGCCACCGCACCTACTGTACACCTCCCACTGTCATGCTTTTCATAAACTGTTTCCTCATTTAACCCTCACTGGAGCCCGGTGAGGCATGGAGTATTACTCCCGGCTCTGCAGCTGGGAAAACAAATTCAGAAACATGACTTAGGCGAGGTTACTGGCCCTAGTGTGTGACGTCACGATGAGTCCAGATTGATGTCGCTCCAAAGCCATGGTTTTCCATTGGACCATTCAGCATCAATTAACTTTTGGCCTAATGTTGGACAATTGATTTTTTTTTAAAGATTTTATTTATTTTTAGAGAGGGGAAGGGAAGGAAAAAGAAAAGGGAGAAACATAAATGGGTTGCCAGTGGGGGACCTGGCTCTCAACCCACACATATACCCCAACCAGAATGGAACTGACCACCTTTGGCCCTTTTGCTCTGTAGAATGACGCCCAACCCACTGAGCCATGCCAGTCAGGGAAACAACGGATTTTTTAGTAAGTTGCTACTACTACTTGGGAGAAAACACCGCCACATTGTAAGTCTTATATATTGTTATCTTGAGTTATGTTATTTTGGAACTATTTCTGCAGGATTGGAAAATGGTGTTGATTTCACTTAGGCTTTCAGAAATAGTCACCGGGAGGAAATGAATGTGAACCACGTGAAGATTTGTGCAGATTCGCACCTGGAATTTACAATCAGACGGTAGTTTCACTTTGCTCTCCCTCAGAACAATCTAGCCGACAAACTTGGTCCTGGCTCAAAACTTCAGTGCCCTTGCTCCTTTCCTTCACCCATTATCTTATCCCAAACACCCCTCTAATTTTTCTCTTTAGAGACCTGCTTTCTTTTTATTCCTACTCATGTTTTAACTATTTCCTGCTCATCTTCATTCTTCATTCTCTAGCTTAAAGTCGGGCAATCAAACCAGAAACTCTTTAATACATGTTACTTGAACTAACACATCATTTGACAAGCATTTATTGAGCTCCTGCATGTCAAGCACTATTTTAGGTGCTGGGATACCAGGGGGGAGGGGAAGGGGAGGATGAGTCATCCCCGCCCTCGCCTCACCCCCAGAGCGCGAGTGCACACACACGAGGGAGGGGCAAGCAGTAAGTAAAATGAGTAACAATCCAAAGTATGTCTCAACGCGGCAATAAAACTTCTAGATCTGTATCGCTTCAGGCAATCCAACCCATTCTCTGAAGGATTGCTTTGATACCTCTCTAGAGCTTAAAGCTATTCCTCCTTCAGTTGCTACGGGCTTTATCCAGTCACTTTCTCTGAATCGCTCTCTCCCCTTCTAAGCAGAATCATGTCTGCCCACTTTACAAGGTCACTGTGAGGCTCCAACGAGGCCGCGTTTGGTTCTCCACAACTGAAGACTGAAGCCATGCTTTGTGAGCGGTGCCGTCAAGGCCGGCTGCACTTCACTTAAGTGCTGATCTCAAATCCCCCTTTCCACTCGTACCACTCTCTCATTTTAGGTGAGCCCCAAGCCCAGACTCTAACATTTCTAGAGACGGACTGTACTTTTTTACTCCCAGTGTATCACCGTAGAATGATTCTTTTGAGGACATAAAATAGAATCCAGAGCTGAGCAAATGCCTGTCAGAAAGAGATGTTTCCAAATACTGAATAAATCTTAACATTTGCAGTCTTTTCACTAGAAGTGACTCATGTCAGTCTAATTTTGCCCTCTTGTAAAGCAAAGCGATCCACCACGTTGCTAAAGGGACTGAGTACCAGTGTAATGAATCTGCCGTCATTCCATTTTTCCCACCAGCTGGAATACACTTATCAAGGGCGCCCTCTAGTGGGCCCCAGAAAAGAATCACTAGAAGGTGCTTTCAGCCTGTGTTACTTCCACTCAGTAATGCCACCATTTACCGGCAGACACTGCCACGAACAGCAGAGGCTGGCAGCTTGGGAGAGATTGGAGGAGGACAACTTCCAACAGGTTTCCATACGGCCCCAGGCAAAACCCAACCAAACCAAACCACTCCACGGACTCCAGCCCCCACCCTTTCCCATTCCCTTCTCTCAGGTCTGGCACTTGTTCTCAGAACATGACAGGTGAGCACATCTAAAAGTAGCAACACAGCCTAACTCCTCAAAACAACTGATACATTTGGGACAGGAAAATAAGATTTTTTTAAAACTGTCTATTGAGCCCTGGCTGGAGTGGCTCAATGGATTGAGTGCCAGCCTGGGAGCCAAAGGGTCACCGGTTCGATTCCCAGTCAGGGCACAGGCCTGGATGCACGCCAGGTCCCCAGTGGGGGGGTGCATGAGAGGCAACTAAACACTGATGTTTCTCTCCTTCTCCCTCCCTTCCCCTCTGTCTAAAATAAATAAAGATCTTTTTAAAAAATTGTCTATTGGGTTATATTATAAACAAGAAATACACCATTCAACAAAAAAGAGCCAAGCTGTATTTCAAACTCGTCAGATGCAGTGTTCAACGTTACTACTGCTGAAACTACCTCTAGATTTAATTTGGCCAGGTGACCCAAGTACATCAGTTTGGGACTCTGGCTGAATTTATACCCAAGCTCTCCTTCCACTGTGTGCAGCTCCCAAGTGTTACAAAGGACACAAGACCAGGCACGGCACCTTTAAAATGTTCCCCAAGCCTAAATCCGGGTGCCGCGCTGCACAGGAACCCTGCTCCTCCTCAGGAAGAGCTGCAACACCTTGGCCTGTCTCAGCACCCTTAGTCACTCAAAACCTGACACGTTACCACGTCAATCATAGGAGGGAACCAGCTTTTCCCCACCTCCACTTCCCCTATTTGATTTCAGTTACCCAGGCTCCCCAAACTTCATTCCATTTCCAGTGAGTTAACTTCTTACACATCACCCTCAAAAGCAGGATGACCAAAGCAGCCCCGTGTGCGCACACTCGAATCGATCGCCAGCAGGACGTACAATGGGCAATGAGATTCCAGCCCAGCAAAAGGCTGATGGTTCACTCTATCCTTCCGACTGCCAGGTTTACTTCACCAACTACCGTCTTCAGTGCTGGACTTGTGCTGCGGAGGAGGTGGGAATGGAAGCCAAAACAGACAACCTGGGCTCAGGGAGACCACGTTTTTATAGGGCGATTTCACAGGCATTGGTGCCTCGTGAGCGATGGTGAGCAGAAGACAAAAGACTCTCCGTATTATTCCAGGATGGGAGTCCACTTGGCTAGAACACTGCGAACTTCTGAAGACCCCAAACTGCCCCCAGTGCTGGGGATCTGCAGGCAGCCCAAGGGGCCAGGGGCGCAGTGCACCTCCCAGGCTGTGCTCTTGAACAGAAGAAAGCAGGCAGGCCTGTGGGCTGGGGGCAGCCCGATGTAGGTCCACAATGAGGTTCCCCGTCCCCAGGTCTTTGCTGGGCCACACACGGGGACTGCAAATCAGACCCTGCACTTTCTAGAGCTGCTCCAGTCAGGCGCACAGTCCTGTCCCTCAGACACGCCTCCTCACCCCTCCTGCTCTAAAAGTCTCTGACGTGTTTCCATCACAATTTCCTCCATTACTTCTGGCTTTAAGATGTCTTTAATCTGAAAAAGAAAGGAAAAGGTGTTTGTTCGGAAAAGAAACCGACCACAAGCAGACCATCAAGCCAAGCCACACGCAGAAACCAAGCACGGTGAACATAACCCTTCTGCTCCTTTCATGTATCAGAGGCCACGCTTTACAAGATGTGATCTGCTGGAACCAGCTTAACGAGTCAGCACAAGCCTCTGGGATACAGCCGACCAGAACAAGGATGTTCTTCTGGCACCCACTGAAGAGAGAGCTGAAACTGGAATGGTCAAGGTGAAGTCCAGAAGGCTGCTGTCACGCACTGGTCTCACCTGGCACCTTCTTGCCTCCAAACCCTTAGACGGACGCTAGGACGTGGTAAAGGCATTTCTTTGGAGGATGTGCATGCCATCCCTGAGAAAACCCTGGAGCAAACTGATCAACACATGGCTCCTGCTCAGAGAGCAGTGAGCAACAGGAAAGCCCGGAGTGGAGTACCTGGTGTGGAAGGGATGCCTCATAGCAATACAGGATGCTCGTATCATACAGCATCATTCTCTGAGTCACCAGCGAGACGACACAATTCCGAAGCCGGGAGATCACCTCTCGATCAGCAAGGGAGACAGGCTACCAGGGGATGCACAGGGAGCGGGGGGGGGGCAGGGTGCAGGAACAGAAATGACCAAAATAAGTGAACAGTCACAGCAAATCAAAGAAATCATTCACAGCTTAGTATCCCTCTGGGACACCAGGCCAGTCAAAGGGCTAACTCCAAGGAGGGTTTAAAAGAACAGCTTCTTCAGATACTACCCTGCGACCTTGCCATCAGTCACTGACTTCATCTGTTCAGAAAAAGAGGGCAGTACAATGTTCCCAGAACACTGGACGCTAACAGACTACAGCAGTCTACTTAAACACCAGCAAGCCCCGCCCACCGCAGAGGCAGAGTGGAGACTGAGTACTGCACCCTTCCAAGAGCCGCCATGGCGCTCACGCACCTCCAGGTTTGCCACGAAGCCCCCCGCATCCTCTTCTTTGTGTTCAGGTGTCGGGTAGATCCAGATGAAGCCATTGTTACCCAAAATCACTGAGGCACCACACGGCAAGTCATGGAAGTGAGTCTTCTGCCGTTTCACCAGGGACGGGGAGACCTGGACCAAAACACCCTGACCGAGCTGAAGAAAGACATCACAAATTAAGTCACCGGGGGATCATCGGTGATGGGAACGAAGAGCAGCTGCCCGAACGTGCACCCTAGTTATGGCAGAATCGGGTCCTCCCTGTTGTAAGTGCCGGTCCCCCATCTGCACATGCAGTCATTATTCAGAAAACTTCTGGATGCACAGGCTGGCCTGACTCAACAGATGGTGGCTTTCCATACCCTCCGCGACCACTTTCCTTCGCAGTCACCATCACCACGTGCTAATCCAGGGTGGCGTGCTGGCTGTCAGAGGAGCCTCCTGTTCTGTCCCACCCCCACCCCTGCCTTGCCCGTGAAATAGGCAGCTCAGGGACTGGCCAAGGGTGCAACCCGTCCCTGGCTCTGGCAGGGCCGCTCCAACTCCATGTCCGGCCGCGGTGGGTCTGCAGCAGCCAGGCCCAAAAGGCCAGCACGACGTTTCACCTCCTACTTCAAGGACATGGATATGCCTAGCAGTAGCCACTGCATTGAGGGAAGAGGTTTTTGTTCTGCTTCAAAAATAAACAGACTCACTCAGATACAACCAAGACAATACATTGTCACTTGTCTTGGGAAATAAGCTGTCACTTTAATAACAGCCTCCATGTAACCACATACAAGAAACGCAGTGAATTTCACTTAGAGGCTCAGGTGATAAACCGATCTCTCGTTGCAGTAACATCCTTTTTACCGCCTGGACGTTTGTCTAAGAGTCAGACTGTCCTGCTCCATCAGTCCACACCCTCTCTTTGTCCCAAGGACTGCCCCCTGCCCTGGCCCCAGTGTGAAGCGGCAGCGCCCACCGGAAGGGAGCAGACAGCAGGACCCAGGATCCGCAGTCAGAGGGGCTCCTGCCAGAACACTTTGCTCAGGAGGTAAAGGACAGAAGCTGTCGTCCATTCCGACACTACCGGCCCAAGACCGCGTGAATCAATCAGTGGGATGCCAGCCTGTAGACGTTAACTTCCGGGGTTCTTTTGGTCAGAACCCCAGAGAGCTCTGGGGATTCAGAAGTGGACTGGAAGTCCAGGTCAGCCAACAGAGGCAACAGGAGCACAGCTTACTTTTCCGTATTTGAGGCTCCTCGTGTGCAGAGAGACAGCACCATCTGAGAACACTGCCTGGACCTCGGCCTGGCCGCAGCGATGAAGGAACACACACCATCACGTCACCTGCCCCCCATGTCCCAGGCCCCACTCTCCCTCCTCTCCTCCCACCCCTGACAGTCCCATGCTGCAGCCTTGGACCAGAGGAACATCGCTGCGACCTGTCCTCCCCACCTTGCTGGCGTGAGCATCTTGATCCGAACAGCACGTCTACTCCCTGGGGTCAAGTTAACATCAGGAAAACTTGAGTCTAGCTTAAAGCACGGGCCCCCGTAAGTTATAAGACCCAAAGAGACGACTCAGCAGCCACAGCTGTGAGCAAGAGCTGGCGAGTCAGCCTGGGTCAGGGAGCTGGAGGGGCTGCAGAGGGGCCCTGGGCCCTCCATCCAGGACTCGGCTCCCCGCCGGGACGGCCAGCTCCTCCTGGTGGAGACAGACGGCTTCAGCCCCACCCCCAGCTCCATGCCGAGAGCTGGGGCACTCGGTGCAGGATACACTGATCAGGTCCCCCTCCTGCAAGAAGCCCCGCATGGCCAGCTCGTCCTCTGCAGACCTTCTCCTCTGAAACACACAAAGGTGCGGCGCTTCCTCAGCACCCCCCACAGGGGCACTCCGCCTTTCCCCCGGTTCACTGAGCTCCCTGAAGGCGGTCACAATGCCCACACTAGTGTCAGTAACCTGTGCCCTGCAGGGAAATGAGAGTGACAGCCACTCACGACCTCCCACAGCCGTTCTCCCTCTCCCTCCTCCCAATACTGTTCACACTCCGGAAGCGACACTGAAACCCTCCAGTCCAGCCCAGCCTGCCTCGCCCCGGCCTCCCACGCCGAACCAGCAGGGCCAGGCCACCTCCAGCTTGACTGAGACTTGCTCACATATTCCCCTTTCTTGGATCCTGAGTTCATCACTGACACTCTAGCCACTCTTAAAGGCTCGGCTCTAACGCCCATCTTTCCCATGAGCTTCTCTCACTGAAATTAACCACTCTCTGCAGGACCTTCTTTCAGGTATTTGGATGTCATCTCACATCCCTTGGCTTGCAAGCTTGCAGGCTTTCAGGAACTCAGTGGGCCTCCTTTGCCTTGCGCTCTCCACAGACCCCAGCCCAGGGAGCCTCTCTGCAGATGCTGGGCTGAAGGCAAAGGGAAACCCTGGCATTTTGAAAAAGGCTGCAGCTCACACGCAGCAGTTGCCTGGAATACCCACATGCCACGTAGTTTGTGGACACTGACCGAAACACGAAACACACCTGCCAAGGGAACTCCTGCACTGTGCGAAGCTCACATACCCAGAGAAGCAACATCACTAGCCCCAGGCATCTGAGAGCTTCTCTCCCGACTCCCTTTCGGGATTCCTCCCCATGGACACTCCCAATCTTACCACACCCCGACTACTGCCTGTGTCGAGAGGTCTGTGCCCAGGGAAAAGCCTACGTGTGCACCTGGCAGCACACTTCAGAGCAGACAAACAGGAGTACACGGGGCAACCCTGGTGTGCAGCGGACTCTCCAGCACAGCAAAAGACCCCAGAGCTCTTGGTAGCAAACTACACCGTCCCCGCTGGAGCCCTTACCAGCTCTCCTCCCGGGAGGTTCATGGATGACAGCAGCAAGACTGAGTCCAGCCTGGAGTTGGTCTCCACCTTCCACCTCTTCTGCTGAACCTAGAAACCGACATCCCACACCTGGACACACACTCCAGGGGTGAGACCTCACAGTATCAGCGGCCAGCAACCCCCAAACAAGCCAGCTGTTCACACGAACAGCCACCAACAAGGATCACATGCAATGGATGCACTGTCCGTGTAACTAACTACACACAGAGTGGTGGCCCCACTCACTAAGTCACCAGCCTGCCTTTCCTATGCAAAACCAACGTGAGGTTGACCTCACCTCTGTGATCCTCCCCACGACGATGTCTCCTACTTCACCGTTGTACCTGGAAGATAAAACAAAAGGTGAGCCAGCAGTGAAAGACTACTATAAAACCAAGCACCACCTGAGACCTCAGGTCAACAGGACAAGGCCCTGACGAGGCACCACGTTCAGTGCGCTCAGAGCCGTGCTGCTCAGACGTCTGCTCAGGAACCGATCGCTTCAAACAACCCGGCACGTATGGAGTCTGCTAGCTCTTCCTAAACAAACCCTCTGCCACAAGCAGCCCATCAGGTCTGAATCTCTATTTTGTAAACTATATGACAATGACAAGTGCGGAGTGTTTTCTGGTGGACGCCACAACACACCGGGCTCTGCATCAGGCAATGGAAGGGAGAGGAGAATGAGCCAGGACACCAGCCACCAGCCCACCCACTGGCTGCTCCTCTCAGGCCACTCTGCCAGCTCTTCATCCCAATTCTAATGGCGAGTGTTCCCTACTGAGGGCTCAGTCCTTGGACCACTTCTCTTTTTGGCCCACACTCACCCCTCTGTGAGCTCATCCAACCTACAGGCTTTAATACCACTGATGACTGTACCATCATCCCCTGAATTTCAGACTCCAATCAACTGCTGGCTACCCAACATCTCCATTTACATGACTCACAGGTATTTCCAAATCTAAGAAGCCTAAAACAAAGCTTTCCAGAGGGCCCCCTCCTCCATCACAAAGCGATCCCCTCCCAGTAACTGGCATCTCCACTCCTCCGGCTGCTCAAGTCAAAAACCTTGGAGTCTTGGAGGAGCCCTTAAGAGATATCTCCCTCCCTCCTTCTCTCCCCTCCTCTCTCTCATGCTCCAGAACAAGTCCAGCAGCAGATCCTGGCTCCACCTTCAAGATATACACGGAAAACAAGGTGCCTATCCTTACTCACAGACATGGTCCTATGTAGAGAAAATACCAAAAATACAAAATTCCACATCTTCTCATGATGAAAACACTCAGAACACAAAATATATGCAGAATTAATCACTCCACTTCTGCCACCACCTCAGTCCAAGCCACTATCACTTTGGGTAAGAGTCCCCTGATCTGTCTCAGTGAGCCCGCCCCTGTCCCCCGTCAATCGCCCCACAGCAGCCAGAGTGATTTTATTAAAACAGAAGTCAGATCGTGTCCCTCTTGTGCTCCGCCCCTCCAGAAGCTTCCTAGATCACACTCGCAAGTGGGAATGCTTACTGCGGCCGAGAGGCAGGCCGGCGGCGCCTCAGCTCCCAACCTGCACCGGCTTCTCTCTGCCCAGCTCACTGTGCCAACCCCACTAGTGTCCTTTCTGGAGCTAACCTCTATTGAGCCCTGTGCTAAGTACTTTACACGCACCTTTTCGATGAATTCTACAGACAACAGTATGAGGTAGATTGTGATGTTACCCTCATTTTGGTCAGGGAACACGGGCAGACCTTTGAAACCCACATCCCCTACAGCCACCTACACATGTGCCACATCACAGACCTGCAGAATAACAGAGCAGACAGGTCGGGGTGGGAGGCACGGCGTGGGAGGAAAGAGCCGGCTGTGCCACACAGATGCCACAGGAAGAGAACACACACCTTTTGTGCTCACCTGGTTTTCAAAGCTTTCACGCAAACCAGCTTGTTGACTCTCTCCACAGAACCAGCCACAGATGCGGTGAGCCTCTCCTCCCCCATGTAAGTCCCATGGCCCCTGTGCAAGAGGAAGACACAAAGGACGCCAAGGTAACACCTGGGATGGCCTCTCCATTCAAATACAATGTATTCCTCGAATAGGCCCCTCCTGCCTTCCAGCCTGGCTTCTGTGCTGGGTGCTCTCTCTGCCTGGAACCCTCCTGCCCTGCAGAGCGACGTGGACATCTCCCTCACCTCACTGAGGTCCACACAGATGTCACTTTCTCCGTCAGGCCCCCCTCGACTGTCCCATTTAAAATAGTCACCCACCCCACTGCCACCACCCCCACCAAACTCCCAACCACATTCCACCCACCCTGCCGGACTTTTCATTTTTCCACTGCATTTATCACCAAACACCCTGAATAACTTGTTTGTTGCGCTTATTATTTATTGTGTGTCTTTCCGTGTTCGAAGAGAAACTCCACCAGGACCGAGATTTCCACTGTTCACTGTTGTACCCCAATCATGCACAATACAGGGTCCAGCCTGCTTGAGTGTGGTTGGTAGGGTAATAATATGGGTGTGATAATTTATAGTTTTAATTAGAACATTTCACCAAAAATGCTATATGGTGTGCTTGAGTGTGATATTCTTATGTTACAGAATTACATGCTTATGATTTTGAAATAAAAAGGGGGACATTATTTGTGCCGGATCCTGCATAAATAGATGATGAATGGATAAAGAATTGAATCTTAAGATTTTCTAGGATCCAACGACTCCAAACTAAAAGGTTAAAGGGCAACCTGTACCTGTGTACTTCCCTCCTGCAATTCACCAGTCTTTCTATGATGGTGGTATAATGGTGGATTTTGCTGCTTTTCCTAATTATCTCACTTAATCCTCACTACCCTATCAAACAGTCACTGTTATTTTCACTATTTTCCAAATGCGGAAACTAACCTTTAAGAGGTAGTACAAGTTACTGGAACCCTGCCCCCTTCGCTACAACACACATTACTGCGCTCAGATTCGGAAGTGTGTTTGTGGGCGCAGGCAGCACAATCCATCCGTCTGCCCTAAGCCCAAACAATTACTGATTCCGAAATCATGCAACAGACTACGAGATGACACTGAGGGACAGGGAGGAGGCCAAGTCAAGAACGCCCACCGTCCCCACAAAGAGGACCCTGCTCCTAACCCTCCCCGGTCTTCCAGGTCTCCAACCAGGAAGGCTCAGGGAACTGGGCCCCAGGCATGGGAACCAAGAATCACGGCCATCCAGGGCGAGAAAGCAGGGTTTCTGGCGGCTGAGGCAAATGCACACCGGGACACAAGATGCAGGGTGTACAAGCCCGAGGCCTCGTAAACCGCAGAGGCTCAGAACACGTGCTCTGGATCCCGCGGGGGCTTTAACACAGGAGGACGGAGGCCCAGGTTTTAAAGAGCAGGCCACGTGCAGAGCCCTGCAACCGCCCCTTGTGGCCCCGAGTCCCCAGGTCCCCACGCACCGCATGAAGCCCGTGTCCGTGGTAATTGTGTCGCCCGGCACCACCAGGTGTTTCTTGGTCTCGCGGCCCAGGCTCTCGCTAAGAGGCTTACGAGCAACAGGAAGCCTCATCTCCATCGCCATCTTGGCGCCAATGACTTGCGCAGGCGCAGCCCGGCCCAGGGCCGCGAGATCAGGCTCCGCGATTCCGGGCCTTCCCTCGAAGGCCCGGGGCGGGGCCTCAGAGCAGCAGCCAATGGGATCTCACGGTCTGGCGGCCATGATCACTGTGGGCAACAATTAGGTTAACCTCAAGGGGAGGGAGCCGAGTTGCCATTTTTGCTGCAGGGATGTCTGCACCCGTGGAGTCAAGTCTCATGTTGCATGATGTTAAACTGTTTACCAAAACTGCCTCGTACTCGTCAGCCCATTTATTGTTTACCAGGGTTAGAGAGAATTGAGAAATGGACCTCTGAGTTTCCTTCCAGCTCGCTTTAAGCTGCTAAACTCTGATGTTTTTGTATGAACGAGCTCAGGAGGGTGCGGAGGTAAGAGCTGCAGAAAACATCATTTGTACCCACAGCAGAGTCCCCCTTTCTTGCTGTTCCTAGTACCGCCAGTATTCTACATTACAGGCGCCCCGCGGGGGCTGGTTCAGCGCCAACCATCATCTACCGCTCCAAGCGGTGCTCCAGGTGCCCCCAGGTTCTTTCATAACAGGTCTTTTTGAGTGAGCTGATTAGCTCTAACATTTCTTTAGTAAAAACAAGAAACTGTCTAAGAAAACCTTCAAACGTCTCAAGGAGGTATGTTTGGTAGGGAAGGTAAATGCACACCAAACACGATGACCTTCGCTTGTATTTTGCTCCTACACGAGCCGTTGCAAGGATTCAGTGGTGGACAGAGAGTTGTATGTGTGGCTGTATCTTCATGCCCTGTTTAACAGGAGCGTTTCCCTTGTCCCTTCTCCCTGTTCCCACTACCCTTTCCCTCACCCTTGGCCTGAATGGTTTACAGCATTCACAACAAACCTCAGGGAATTGAAGATGATAATTCTTCATGCACAAGGACCTTAAATGAAATAAGTTGCCTCGTCCCCACATACTGTGTTCACAAAATCTGGCCTGCTGCCTCCCGAAGACCCATAATACTAATTGTTTGATAAATCTCCCAAAAGACAGCCAGCCTTTCTTTCACCCAAGCAAAGCTCACGACTACAAGAAAGTGTGAGGGGTCCATCTGTTGAGTTCAGCCTTGGCCATGAGAGGGCAGTAGTGTCCTTTGAGCCAGCTACAGAGCTAGGCCTGGGAGTTCTCCTAGTCGGAAAAGTCTTTACATTATCCAATTTTATCCCCGGAGGGATGGACAAAACCTTAACCCCTCCCATTCCCACAGCACTTACGGTTACAGAGCCTGTCAAAAATGGGGTTATGGCTACTGTTTAGTCTGTTCAGGCTGCTATAACAAAATACCACAGACCGAGTGTCTTATAAACAACAGAAATTTATTTCTCATTGTTTTGGAGGCTGGGAAGTCCAAGATCAAGGCACGAGCAGATTTAGTGTCTGGTGAGGGTTCATTTCCCAGTTCGGAGATGGCTGTCTTCTCACTATGTCTTCACTTGGCTCAAGGGGTGAGGGAGAGCTCTGTGGTCTCTTTTATAAGGACACTGATTAAATTCATGAGGGCTCCACCCTAACAACCTAATCGACTCTCAAAGGCCCCACCTCTTAATATTATCCCTTTGGGGGTTAGGATTTCAACATATGAATTAGGGGGCAGGGGGACACAAACATTCAGTCCACTGCAGATACTTCTTTTTTTTAATTCTCATTGCTTTAAGAAAAGGAGAAACGTGAATGCGACAAACATCAACTGACTGCCTTCTTGTATGCACCCTCGACTGGGGATCAAACCCTCAACCTGGGCGTGTGCCCTGACTGGGACTCAAACCTGCAACCTTTTGGTCTATGGGATGACACTCCAGCCAACTGAGCCACAGCAGTGGGGGCAGTAAACACCTTTTTATAGGAGTGGAAACCAGAGCCCAGAAAGGACTAGAATTCCCACAGCAGCTGGTGGCCGGGTCAATGTTTCTGCCAATAGCACCTGCTTCACCCCAGAGCTGCGCCCTTACGGACACTTCCGGAGGTCCTTTACTGAGTGCTGCACAAACCTCGTGTTACTTAGTCCTCACACTCAGCCCATCTTGACGGTGGGCATTGCTGTCCCTGATAGTCATTTCGGGTCACTGAGTCCCAACAACAGACCTGCAGCTGGGATTAGAGCCCAAGACTCTGGACTCCCCGTCAGTATGATCCTCTCTTCACACCGCGGAGAGAGAATGCACATCCCAGAGGGGCTTGTTAGAAACAGAGATTCCTAAGCTCAGACTTAGGAGTTGGGGTCTACCTCCCCATCTGTGCATCTCCAGGGCCACCACACCAAGCCTGTCAACCTCATCCCTCACCTGGCTGTCACTTCATAGCTCATCTCCCTAATTCTGTGTTTGCTCCTCCTATCATCCAAATTGCCATGCAGCCGCCAGAGGGAGCTTTTAGAAACAGACCAATTTAAACCACTTTCAGGCTTCTGGTGGCTTCCTTTGACAATAAGAATAAAATCCAAACTCATGATTTTGGCCCCTGCCCGGATCTGACCTCACTTACTGCCTAACCTGCTCCCCTACTCACTGTAGTGCAGCTGGAAGCACTGCTCGCCTCTCGGTCCCCCACACACCAATCTCATCACCACCCCGGGGAGCTGTGCATTTTTGGCCTTCTCTGCATGGAATTCTCTTCCTCCAGGTCCTTGTGCAGCTGCTTCTCCTCATTCAGATCTCAGCTCAAAAGTCACTTCCTCTGCCCTGGCTGGTGTGGCTTGGATTGAACGTTGGCCTGCAAACCAAAAGGTGGCTGGTTTGATTCCAGTCAGGGCACTTGCCTGGGTTGTGGGCCAGGTCCCCAATTGGGGGTGTGCGAGAGGCAACCAACGATGCTTCACTCCTTCTCTTTCTCCTTCCCCTCCCTTCTCTCTGGAAAAAAAAAATCACTGCCTCCAAGAAGCCTTCCCTGACCACCTTATCTGGAATAACTGTCACACTCCAAGCCACTCTCCAGCTGCCCTAATTACTCCAAGGCCAGGTACTACAGGGCTACATTTCAGAGTCCACTGAAATTATGCAAACTAGTCAATCCTAAACCTGCTCACCCTGCCTCACCCATTCTTCCCATGAAAACTAGTAAAAGCTTTCTTTCACATTTTCTCCTTGCTCCCACTGCCTCCCCATGTGGCGCTGCATGGTGTGCCACACACTAGATTCTAGGGAATTGTGAGTATAGCAAATTCTTCACACCCATGATTCCTGCCTGCTCATCCTTCTGTCTCCAGCAGGGAAGGGGGAGAGAGGGACTTCTGTAGAAGCAGGTAGTCAGTCTGCAGCGTTATCAGATGCACTTCAGTCTGCAATTACAGCCTGCTGCCACCAGGTGGGTTCTAGGGACTGGGTTGTGACTCCTGGTGATCTGTAGCTGGAACATCATAAAATTATATATGGAAAGCGATTTAGATTTTTATCACAGGCTCAGGACTGCAGACTGTTCTTTAGGAATCCAGCAGTACTGTCTGGGAGGCAGGGCATCCGGGCCAGAAGGGTGTTTAACTCTATGTCACCTATCTGCATCCAGAGGGAATGGGTTTCTGCACAGACAGCTTTGGTTAGAGGCCCAGGTAGGGGCTGCAGTGAGAGGAGGATGATGCCAGGGGCCACAGAGGCATCAGGAACCTAGTGGAAGGTATCAAAGGCAAGGCAAGGCTTGTGAACGGAGGGGGGGGGGGGGGGGTTCTAAGGCTGACGTCCCACACTGCCCCCCCACCAAGGAGATCCCAGGTGGGGTATGCAAATAAACACATTAAATGTACATCTCTGCCCATGCCCCCACCTGCCAGAGTACAACCCCCCAGAGTATAGGGATCTTTGGGAATACGCACCTGAAGCTCCAAACGGGGATGGCCTGCGTGTGCGAGTGTACATTCTAGTGTCCACATGTGTGTGCATGTGTGCGCTTGGCTAGATGAGGATGCACAGAGGTGTGCCTGAGGTGTCCAGTAGCCTGGATGGGTGACACCCTCACCACTGGCATGCTCTAGAGCACAAGTGTGAACTCACACTCTCCAGTGTCACGCCACCTCCTGGAGGGAGGAGCCAGGGCCTAGCCCTGCAGGGATGGCCCCTCTGCTCTCTGGTCCTCCTCAAGGGGGGTCTGGAATGGGTGCCCAAAGCACTTGGGAATTCTAGGCATTGGGAGGGTACCTGGTGGCCATCTGGGCCTACCTCCCCTGGCTGCTTGGATTCCTTCGAGATGTCCATGAAAATGGGGGGGGGGAAAGTAAACATTTTGGGGAAGTGAACCAGTGGGGCACTAATCCTTGAGACTAGGCCAGAAAGCAGGAGTCAGCCCATCCCCTTCTGAGATTGCCATTGCTTTGCACGGCGACCATCTCTCCGGGAGCCGACACCCCAGTTGCGACAGAAAGAATTTTCCTTATAAATGGCACAACAGGTGAATGGGACAGTTCCTCCCATGCCCTCTCCAGCTTCCAGGCACCTTCCATATCTCCTTTCCATGTAGACAAAAGAGCCGGCCCGTTCAGATGCTAAGTGGTAAGTGCTCAAGTAATTTTTATTTTAGAATACAAGAGAGGTACAAATGTATTTACAGTTATACATGTACAATCAAATAATATATATCACAGTTTTGTAAATATCATTTTAGATAAATATTTACAAAGTTAAAGTGACCATTTTCTGGAAGTAGAACACAGCTTCTTGAAAACTCTATACATTTTATGCTTTTCATTAATATTATTATAGTTTCTTTATCTTACAAAACGTCCTACGGAAATACTGGTAAATGACTGCAAGGTGGGGGATATGACACCAGGGGGCGCCAGGGCCGAGTTTGGGGAAAACGGGAGAGAGCCAGGGAGGGTGTGGGGCGGGGGGCGGGGCTAGGAAGTGCTTTCCCGGCAGACAATCCAGTCCCGCCCTCCTCTTGCTGGAGTGTGGCGAGGACTGGCCAGAAAACTTCCGCTTCCCAAGCTTGATGTCAGAGCTGAAGGGGAGGAGGCCTCGGTCCAACGCTTTCATTTTATAGACGGGGGGAAAGGGGAAACTGAGGCCCAAACAGGGGCAGGCCCTTGCCCGGGGTCCCACAGTGGATTTCTGTTTTGCCTGCACTCTCAACCCTGCAAAGTTCGTGCCTCACCCATGCCCAGGGAGCCGGGTTGGGTCGGGGGAAGGAAGGTGGCCCAAAGGAGACACCGCCCCCCACCCCCAGGGCAGTGCAGGTATCGCCGGCCTTTTCGGACTGTTCCTGAGCCCCGTCGGCCCCCAACTCTCAAAGTCATGTCCATGACTCCGGACCCTGCAGGTGACCAGTCGCAAGAGGAAGGATGAGGAGACAGATGGACGGGAGCACGCCAGACGACTCTGGGTCAGGAAGGCCGCTCTCCCTCCATTCCCAACACACAGCTCTCCGTGGGGGAGTTGGCGATCCCTTCCCCCTCGTAGGGCCCTTGGAGACTTTCACTCCCTTGTCCTGACACCCACGAGGGGAGTGCCTCTCTGGGCGGCCGGCTCAACAGAACAAGGTTAAGCCGGGCACGGGGACCACCCGCTCCAAAAGGAGGCGGCGAAAAAGCTGCAACCAGGTGGGGGGCCCCAGGAGGGAACATCGCCCCCCAGTGTCCTCATCTAAAAAACGAGGTGAAAAATGTATGCCTGGGGGGTCACTCTTGGAGCGCACCGCCACTGCCCGGAGGTCCAGTCGGAAGAGAGAGCAGCTAGGAGCCCAGGGGCCCGGGCGCCGCAGGCGGGAAGGCGCGGGCGCGGCGCTCACAGCACCATGGCCGGCAGGTGGTGCGCGGCGGCCGCGGCGGCGAGAGCGGGCGCGTGCGCGTGGGGCGCGGGCAGCGCGGGCGAGTGTGCCTGCAGCGCGGCGCTGGGCGGCCGGTGGCGCGCGCTCTTCTGGTGGGCACGCAGACCGGCCAGCTGCGAGTAGGCGCTCTGGCACACCTGGCACTTGTAGGGGCGCTCGCCCGTGTGCAGGCGCACGTGGTTACGCAGTGTGGACGACTGGCTGAAGCGGCGGTTGCAAAAGCGGCACACGAAGGGCTTGTCCAGCGTGTGGATGCGCATGTGCGAGCGCAGGTTGCTGCGTGAGTTGAAGCCGCGGTGGCAGATGACGCAGCGCATGCGACCCGCGGTGCCCGCAGCCGAGTCCGCGGGATGGAAATCCTCTGGCCGCGAGGCCGGAGCCGGAGCCGGGGCCGGGAAGGAAGTGGAGGGGAGCCAAGGGGCAGGTGGGGATGGGGCAGAGAGAGCAGCCTCATTAGAACCGCGTCCCCGAAGCCCGGCACCGGCACCGCCACCCCACGCCCCGCACACACCATGCTCCCCTTGAGCGCTCCTCTTGGGGATGCGGGGATCCGCCGATCTGCCCACCTCTAATCGACTGATGGTTCCGGGGCAACTGATGGGGAGCGCTGGCAAGGGGATGGGAGGGGCAGCAAGGGCCCTGAGGTCAGACGGGAGCTGACTCCAGACCATGCTGTGAAACTGGATACTTAGTGTCTTGGCCTCACCAAACCTCAACTTTCTCACCTGCAAAATGGGAGCCTACTATGACCTCACGGGGCGCTGCAGGACTGTGGGAGATATCACTAAAAACTGCGGGGCGCTTACCTGCCGTCACCGGCACACGGAAAGAGCCTGCCTCACAGTAGCCTTCCCTAAGTGGAAGTAACTATTATACCTCCTACACACCCTCAAAAAAAAAAAAAAAATCCCTTTCACTGATTCATCCCACAAACGTTTACTGAGTGCCTTCTATGTGCCAGAGAAGCGCGCCTCACTTCCTCACCCAGGAAATGGAGGCAGTAACAGCATCACCCCCGTGACCTGCAGTGAGGACTAGAGAAGTCACTGTTTGTGAACATGAGCTGCAGAGGAAGGCACAGTCAACATAACTTGTGAGCCTCAGAACCAGCCTCTAAAAATAAGGATGATCAAATTTCACAAGGGTTTTCCGAGGACCCCATGGGGACAACACATGTAACACGTTTGGCACAAAACAGGTCTTGAGCAAAAGGTCTCTGTCGTGATGGCCAGCGTTGCCCCAACATACAAGACAGTGCACTCGGCCCCACCTTCATCCAACAGGTTGGCACCAGTGCCTGGTTTGTGCCAGGCTGGGCACCAGTGACAGAGCAGGAAAGGGTACAGAGTGTCAGCGCTTGAAGGGAGCTTAGAGAGCACTTTGCTCAACTCCCTTTCTTTAAAGATGGGGAAACTGCCCTGGCAGGTGTGGCTCAGTGGATTGAGCGCCAGCCTGTGAATCAAAAGGTCGTAGATTCCATTCCCTGTCCAGGCACGTGCCTGGGTTGCCGGCCAAGTCCCCAGTTGAGGGCATGGGAGAGACAACCAATAATGTTTCTCTTCCTCATTTTCTCCCTCCCTTCTCTCTCTAAAAATAAATAAATTCTTAAAAAAAAATAAAGATGGGGAAACTGAGTCACAGAGCCATTCTTAAGACTGCAGAGCAGAACTGGGACTCCATCCAGGTTCCCGCAGCTCCTCCGGCCGGCTGCCTGCTCCTGCCATGGCGGCCCCGGAGGCACCGGCCTCCTCGAACCAGTAGGTCCCATGTGCTCAGTGGTGCTGGAGGTTGAGCCAATGCCCCGGAAGCCAGGAGCCTCCCCATCACACATGCGCGCGCACACATACTCTCTGGCTTCCAAGGGTCCTTTGTCATCCTGGCCTCACGGAGAACACCTACCATGCTTGTTCTTTTTCTGATCCTCTTCTAGCCCAGGCACGCCGGGGATCCCCAGGAAGGTGTTGTGTGAGTTCCCGTACCACACCAGCAACTCCTGGTCAGGGGGGATCATCTGCAGCCAAGGAGGCGAGAGGAGGTCAGGGAGGCTGCAGCCAGTGTGACGGGGTGTGGGTGGGCAGAGCTCTCTACCCATCCCCTCACTGCCAGGAGGCAGCTGTCCTGGAGCTGCAAGCCGCGCAAACACAGGAGACCCTGCAATGCTCTGCTCCCCTCTCCCTGCCCAGGCTGCTTGTCATCTGTGGGAACAGAGCTGCCTCCCAGCCACACAAGCGCTCCCAAGCGGATGGCAACAGACTGGAAGCCTCGCAGCAAGCAGAAGTAACAAAAGACCAAAAGCTAGAAAACATTTCATTTTTTATGGAGGGGAAGCAGCATCAGCCAGCCCTCGGGTTTGCAGGACTGAGCTGGGTGTGCCCGAGGAGTGTGGGTTGGGGGCACCCTACAGTACTTAGCTACACCCTGCCTGACAATGTTCTGGAAGGAGGTAGCACCCACCAGGCAGCACCACATCATAGGCACTTGTCTGCCCATTGCAGGGCTCTGCAAGGACGCCTCCTGGGGGAATGCTGGGCCACTCAGCCTCAAACAAAATCGGCTGTAAATAAACTCCATTGTGCCATGTCCCAGGTCTATGGCACAGAACTCCACAGATGGTGACAGGGCTCTGCTGCTCCCGGGGAAGGATGTGCTCCAGGAAAATGGCCATCAGGCAGGAGGGTCTGCAGGGACAATCCAGGGAGGCTGTGGAAGACCTGCTCCCGAGTGGGGCTGACGGTAAACACCACACTCTGGGACATCTCAAAGGGCTCACTGGTGACCCCTGCCAAGTGGGGAACCCTCGGGCCCAGCCAGCTAGAGCAAGTGAGAGCAGGGATGGCCCATCACTCTCCTGAGGCCTGGACCTTGGAAGAGCTGCCTCTGGCATGCACCCCCGGGGTCACTCTGAACTGCCCAGAGAAAGATGGACACCCCCAGGCACAGCTGGCTTATTTTCCTGCTGGGCCCTCTCTTAGTGATGCTCTCCATTTCAGGGGATTTCATTTCGGGGTGTCTGACATCACAGCTGTGCAGGACCCTCCTTTGGCCTCTGTGGTCACAGCGAAGGCCCCACCCCCTTCCATGTAGTTCGGGCCCGCAGACCCCCACCACACTGGGAACCTGCTGCTGGCACACCTGCCTTCCTCTGCTCAGGGCCAGGAAGACCCTGGGACAACTGCAGTCACCTCCAGTCCCTGGAAGCAGAGGGACGCAGAGAGAGGCGGGTTGGAAGAAGGAACGTGCCAGGGGGCCCAGGTGACTGAATTCTCTGTAGACTCAGCCAGGGGTCACTGTGCCCCTTCTGAACAGCCACAGAGCCCACAGTGTGTCACGTCAAACCTCAGGGTAAGTGGGTGACGAGAAGCCAGGCAGAAGGTACCATGCAGCTCAGACTGACAGGGTTTCAAAACGGAAGAACCAGGTGCAGTCTGAACCCGAGGAAAGCTAGGCTGGGCCTCAAAGAAATCAGGCGCCACAGCTGAAGGTCCTGGAGGCCTCCCTAGTCCTTCACCGTCACGACCACCGTCCAGGAGGCCAGCGGGTCAGAGCAGGAGGCCCCACTGGGAAAGGGGCACCAAGAGAGAGGGTCTGTGAGTCCCTAAAATATTTCAGATCAATTTATTGTGAACAAAGCCGCTCTCCATGAGACAGTCAGTGCGAGTGGGACTTCTGCCACCTGGTCCCTGGGTGGCCTTATGTAAGTCACCTTGCCTCAAATGAGAGGGCTGGGGGCCCTGAGGTCCCCCAATTTTAAGACTGATTGAAAGTCACCTCCAACATTGTCCCAAGCCCTGGCTTCAATTCTCAGATGAAACCAATCATTTACCCATCGCGGTTCCTGGAAGGCAACCAGCCCCACATCGGGTCGTCTGGATGTGCGCCTTCCTTCAGGGGACAGGGCTGCACAGAGTTCCAGCTTGGGACGTGTCAGACAGAGTTCCCTCGGGCTCCCCATCTGCTGAGCCTGTGGCCTTGAGCAGGTCTCTGGGCCTCAGTTTCCCCAACCATAAAGCAGGGGTGGCACTGTGGCTCTGGCCTCCCTGGCTGCTGGTCTGGGCGCAGTGGAGCCAGGCACACACAGGGCTTTGCGTGATGGGCATGCACGAAAGCTTGTTATGATCTGTCCCGCCCCCCCCCCCCCACCGGCCCCCACCCAGGTTGCAGGCCTCCAGGAGACACTGGTAGCCATCTTCAGTGTATGGAGTCCCGCAGCCTCCCCCCCCACCCCACCAGGGAGGCTGCAGTGTGGCGCCGGGCTGCTGGCGCCGTTAAAGCCCAGGGTGACCAGTGGCTTTGCCTTCCCTCTCCAACAAGAGCACAGGCTGGGCCTGCAGGTCCCCCCACACACACACGCGCCTCAACCTGGCGCCGCCGCTTCCTGGCCCCACAGCACCTTGCATAGCACAGGCAGGCACGGGGGTCTGCCAGCTCCCATGACCGTCGCCCTGAGCTGCCTCTCCACCTCCAACTCGAGGTCTGGGAATTGGACACCTAAGTCAACCCTGGCCTTTTCATGTGAACTGACAATGACAACTCACATGAAATAAAACAATTACAAAAACGGCGATGAGTGAGGAATGAAGAGCCTCTGAGATTGCACACAGTTTGAGTATTATTATCCAAAATGGTTACTGGGAAGATTCTTGTTTAAATAACAGCGTCAGTATTGACTGTTTCAGTATAAGGGTGAGTCATTTATTTACTCACTTTTTAAAAATGTACTAAAATTAGTTTTACTAAAATTAATTACAGCCCTGGCTGGTGTGGCGCAGTGGACTGAGTGCTGGCCTGTGAACCAAAGGGTCGCCGATTCGATTCCCAGTCAGGGCACGTGCCTGGGTTGCAGGCCAGGTCCCTGGTGAGGGGCACATGATAGGCAACTGCAGATGGATGTTTCTCTCCCTCTCTTTCTCCCTGCCTTCCCCTCTGTCTAAATAAATAAATAAAATCTTTTTAAAAAAAATAAAGTAAATAAAACAAAATTAATTACAGAGTTAAAACAGTGATGCAGACCCATGGACAAAAAGGTATAAAAACACGTAAAAGGGCACATAGGGAAAAGTAACTTTTCCCACTCTGGACGCGTCTTTCCCGGAAGGGTCTGTCCTTCTGAGACTAACAAATGCTGACTCATGGCTCGTGGGGAGCGGCGTGACAGGGCGGAGTGGCTTCCATTTTCTACATGAGGCCTCTGATTTTTTAAAAAATAATGTGCCGCTTTCATACTAGTTTTATATAAAGTAATAATAATAATAATGAAGAAAGAAAATCTGTTCAGAAGAACCTACCGGACTTGAGAACGACACAGTGAGAAGCCCCGCCCAGAAAGGCAGCCTCACCTGCACCGAGGCTGGGAGACGAGTGTCCCCCCCCACCTTTCAGAGCCCTGGGAAGCCAGCAGCGGCCCCTGGCCCGACCTCTGCCCTCTGCCTGTTCCTGGCCACCCCTCATGCAATGACCTGGAGATCAAGACCAGGGCACTATGGGAGAACCGGCAGCCTCCTCCCTCAGATCCTGGTATTATTGTCCAGAGGCCCCCAGCTTCCCACCAGCCAACCGCCTAGGAGCCGAGAACAGCCGCAGCCCCCAGCAGGCCCCCAGTCCCCTCACTAGCATTGTTTCCTTAGGGACAGCGCTCCAGTCCGCCGGCCGGAGCGCTCCACTGGGGCTCCGAGAGCCAGAGTCAGCTGCCTGTTCGCTTCTCGGGGAGCAGTGATGGGCTTGGGACATGCAATAAACCCAGCCATTCCCAAAGCAGCTGAGCTCCACACCTTAAAATCCACATCACCAAGACGAGGGTGGGGGTGGGGGTGGCAGGAGGGCACAGGATATCAGTGCCTGAGTCTTTTGTTGATAAAGTACAGATCTCTCACATCGTGCTTCCTAACCTTCCCTGTCAGCCCACAGGGTTTGTGCTGCCCCATTTCCATTTCTGAATTTGTATTATAAATTGAAATGATTGCGACTGGGGTTTGTTTTCCTAATAAAATTCATGCCACACTGTCGAACATGTCCCCAGGAGGCTCAGCAGCCCGCCCCTTCCCCTGGCCATGCAGAAGCCCCAGTCCAGAAGGATCTATGTCATCTGGATGGCTATCAATTTCCATTGCGCCACAGATGTCCCGACACACCAATTAATAGAGTTCCAGCAAATAGCTATTGGCCAGGGAGGCCCCACGGCATGGTGACCACAGGCTCTGCTCTGGGGTCAGACAGGCTTGGATTCAAATGGCAGCTCAGTCACCTCCCGCAGTCTCCCTGAACGGCAGCTTCGCTGTGGTCCTTGAAATGGGGATAGTGATGGAGAGCACCTCACAAGGCTGAGAGGATTCTGTTTCTGGAAAGTCGCTAAGCCTGAGCAGGCTGCCAGCCTGTGGTGAGTGCTCACGGGGACGGTAGCATCGTTAATGTCGCTTATGAATAATCAGAGCCCCCTGGCTGAGCCCTGGTCTCGCCTGGCAGCGAGCCGGTGAACGAGATTCAAGGAAAACAGTGCTTGTCCTCACACGGCAGCGACAGAAGAAGAGACGGGGCTCTGGGGGAGAAACTAAAACTCAACTGCCCAGAGGAAGAAGGAAAATAGCAAAAAGAAAAGCCCACATTTCCAAAACAGTAATTTGCCAAAAAAAAAAAAAGAAAGAAAAAAAGGTGGGGAAAGACTGGGAATTTTCCTCCCAGTTTCCAAATCCAAAACCTTCCCAACTTATCCTACATCCTTTGGGCTCAGATTCGGAGTCAAAGGTCTTGCTTCCTGGGGGAGCTGGCTTTGTTTTTCTGGGAGAACTGGGTCCATCTGCTCCCCCTTCAACCCAGCCGCACTCAACATTAGGTCCCACTTGCTAGGGGCTGGGAACTTTCTAGAAGTGTCATTGTAGGCAACTGAGGTGGTAGTAAACTCTTCCTGGTTGAAATGAGCAAGACAGGCGCCCAGGGATATAGCATGGCATAGATAAAGCCAGACGCAGAGCCGGCCTGGGGTTCTCCACAGACTGGCTGGCCTCGGCCTCTGTTTATTCCACTTATTGACTAAAAATCTTCCTTGCCATTTTTGGGGGCAAGCAATGGGTTGCTGTTATGAAATATCAATGGTCGTGAGGGACAGAAAGATTAGAAAAAGAGATCACGCAGGGGACCTCTCCCTGGCTAACTCTCGCAGTGGCACAGACCGAACAGCTGACTCTTCCAGAGGCGGCTGGGGCGTGGCCGGGTGTGGAGGTGTCTTCTGGTCGGGCCTAGAAGGGCCACCCGAGCGCTGGCCTCGGACATGCTGCGTGGCAGTCACATACGCCCAGGACACACTCACTGTGGTGAGTGGAATCTGACATGGCAACACAGCCTGAGAAAATTGTCACCATAGAAAAATGTGCCCAGATTCACTCATTGAAAGTAAAATGGGTGACATTTTGTGTTTCCTTGCCCCCCTCTCAAACAATCCCTTCTCCCTGGACTTGCTAATGCTCTGAAGGAGGAACATTTCGAGGCTGATTGGTGCTCTCTGTCTGCCAATACCGTGTATGATAGGATTCCCCCTCCATCTTCTTTTATCAACTTAAATTCCTGATGGCACGTAGATGACTTTTAAAAAATTTTGTAAACCCAGGTCCCTCCTTAAAGATATTCTTCAGCCCCCCTGCCGCTGCTCTGAGTTTCTGTCTGAACGTCTGCTAATGCTTCCCGGCCGCATTCAGCTTTCGGCCAGCAGGGCAGGGGACAGGGCACATGGCAGTGGGACTCAGCCCCGCACCGCCCCTGCCCGGGCCAGCAGCCCTTCTGCCAAAATCACTCCAGCGGGCCCGGGCTATCTCCTCCGTGTGTGTGTGCATGTGTGTGTCTGCATGGGAGGCAGTGTTAGTGTGTGTCCCCCACTCATCTGTGTCTGGATGGCTGGGTGCAGTGCACACATGTGAGCGTGTGTGTGAGCCTGAGAGCGTGAGGGGGGAGGGTCTGGGAGGATGCTCTCCATTAGAAGTGGGGCTCGGCCACACCTGAGGCAGATTCTAGGATGTCTGGTGAGGAGCCCTGGCTCCCAAAGAGTGTTAGCCCCGCTGGGTGGTCACAGGAGCCACCTCTGTCCTGGGCCACCGTCAATCTTCCCATAATACTGCCTCACACTGTCTCCTCACTGGAACCCCAGTCCAGGAATGCTCACCTTTCCTTATTCTCCATTTCCTGGTCCTCCCAGCATTCCCCCCACCCCCGGCACCCACCCCCCTCAGCTGGGACCCACTCTCAGCGACCCCAGGCAAACACCATCCCGGGGTCATCCCTAGGAGATTCGCTGGGGCCTGGTTAGTCCGGGACAACCCAACCTCAATTCCAGAGGCTGCTCAGCCCCGATGTCCCTCAGGCCTCAGAAAGACTTGAGGCTCTGAGCCCCAGGGACAAAATGCAGCGTGGACCAACAAGAAGTCATTCCCTGACTCTGGAGAGGCTCCTTCAGACCCCTCGTAAATCTCTACCAAGCCCTGCCCCACCTCGAGAGGCGCGGGCCTCTGCCCACCTGCAAGCAGAAGCGTGAGGTCAGGACAAGTGTGGGGGAAACAGCCCCACCCTTGCACAGCCCTCACTGACAACCTGCCGCCTGGGGGCGGGGGTGGGGTGGCGGCTTGCCCTGTTCTGGGCCAGATGCTCAGCTAATTTCCTGCCGAGGGACACTGTTCAGAGAAGGTCCCGACAGGGTGGCCCTCCTCAGCTGCCACCTCAACTGGTGAGCAGCCCCTCCCCAGACACTGAACCTGTCTGCCTCCGCCCAAGCATCTCCGTCTCCCACCTTCCTGAGCCTCCTCATGCCTGAGACCGGCTGCGTTCCCCTGCACGGGCCATGGGATGTGGTGTTGATCTGCCTGCTCCCTCTCCCTTTCTCTTTCCTCTGCGGAGCTCCCCCAGCACGGGCGTCGGCATCCACATGGTCCCTGATGCCCGGCCAGAGCTCCCGAGTCTGCCCACCGCCCGTTGAGCCCCAGTGTCTGTGAGCAGCAGCGATTGCACAACACTCCCTTGTGGGTTGAATACATGAGGGTTAAACAGGACAATGTGTACACGGCATCTAGGAGAAGCCTGACATCAGAGACTGGTATGTGACAGTCGAGACTAGAGTCACGCCCCGCATGCCATTGGTGCCTGACGCTTGCCGAATGAGGGACAGTGCACAGCTGAGATGGAGCAGACACAAGGCCCCACTCCCACCCAAAGGCTTTCCCTGGGCTGGCTTCCTGTGCCTTGCTCTCTGCATCTCTGCGGCTTCCGAACCCCAGGACACGCTCGGCAGACACCCTGGGACCTCACTGTGGAGGTGTACATGACAGTCACCATGGCATCATGTCAGAAGGCCCATCCTTTCTGACCCACAGCAGAGAGCTTGCCTGGCGGTCAGGCTCCAGCAGACCATGACGCATGGGCCTCAGCCCTACCTCCTGGGCAGCCAGCTGAGCCAGTGCCAATGCCCCTCCACCCACCGCAGTCCTTGGACACAGCTGCCCTGTGCCCCCCAGCTGCCACCCCCTGCTCCCTACACCGCAGCACACATGCTCACCTCAATGGCCTTGTAGAAGATGCTGGTGCCAATCTGGACGACCTCCAGGTTCTGCTCCTGCTCATTACGTGCGCACTTGATGTAAGTCATCCAGCTTCGGTGGTCCTCCTGGCTGGCGTCGATAAAGTAGCGCACTGTGCCATCCTCATTGAACACCTGGGCACAGGTGAACCAGAGCTGTGTCAGGTGTGCCACCTGTGGCCAGCCCCAGACCCCCATGCCAGGAGCATCCACTCTCTCTCCATCCTCACATCAGCGCCTGGAAGTGGGCCAGGCTCTTATCATCTCAGTTTTCCAGTTGGGGAAAGAGGCTCCCAGCGGTACAGAGAATTGCCTGAGGCCAGCCGGCTAGAAGTGGCCAATAGGGAGTCAGCCTCTAGGGTCCCACAGGCTCACTCCTGCTGCCATGTCTCCCTGTGCCCAGAGGAAAGGGGCCTCCAAGGGATCACTTATGGGACAGAGCAGCACCCAGCCAGCTCTCAGGGGTGGAGAGCCCTGGTGGGAACCGGAACCGGGACACAGAGGGCTCAGGGGGCCTGGAGAGGTAAAGCTGGCTCCCTGCGGCACCAGGCCGAGCTTAAGACCCTTTGTGGGAGCTGCCACAGGCATCGAGGGATCAAACTGGACCCCAACCTCCAAACACAGAGACCAGGAGAGAAGACAGCCACTGTCTTGGCCTCCAGGGGAGGGGGGCGAGGGTCAGGCCAGGCCAGGTGCAGTATTTGCCTCTTGGGCTCCTGGGGGTGGAGGGGAGGGGGTCTGTGGGGTGGGAGCTGGGCTGAGGTGCCATCCAGGAGAGGTGAAATGAGATTAGGGAGCCAGGCCCTGGCTTGGCCCTGCAAGGTGAGAGCCCCAAGAGGAGGAAGTGCACTGGAGTGGCTTTGTCCTGGGGTGGCCCTCCCTGGCATCTGGCGCTGTTTTGGAGGAGAAGGACCAGAAGGCCTGGGGGGAAGTCTCTCTAAGCTTCAACTTCCTTCTGTGAAATGGGATTAGTAACTGCTGGGGCCACGGCAATATTCCTGCAGGAGGCAGGCCCCTGCTCAGAGCTGACTCAGCGCAGGGGCCCGGATGACCGTCTCCAGCGCCATTATTCCGCCTGGGCGGAGCGGCCGGTTCCGCCTGCATTCTCCATTCCAGCCTCCCTCCTGCTGGTACCAGGGCTGGCTCTGGGGGACTGTCCTTGCTGCTTGGGGGTGATGGGGAAATGCAGGTGGCTGGGAAGTGGGTCTCAGCTCTCTCGGTGGGACTCTGGGCAGAGATCTGGTCTTTCAGGGTCGCAGTGCCCTCCTCTGGGAAGTGGGCCAACAACAGTCAGGCTCCCTAGACTTGGCCAGAGGAAAGGGGGTCCTATTTTTCTGAATGAACCTGCAGGAATCCAGCCGTAAAGGGCCCAAATGGCCGCAGCAGCTCCCGCTCCGGCAGAAGCAGCTGCAGTGGCGGGAGGTCCCCCCCGCCTGAGCCCTTTCCCCTGGCCCGCGCCTACCTCCCACATGAGGTTGTTGTTCTTGCAGATGTCCACATGCTCCGGGGCGATGACCCTGCCCGTGAAGGGGCCCATCTCGGCGCCTGCCTTGATCCACGTTTTGGAGAAGATGCCGAGGCCCTCGCCGGGGATGGAACTCTGCGCGATGATCACCTCCGCGGGCAGCACCAGGCTGGAGAGCTTCTGCACCTCTGCAGGGGCAGGGGGACTGGGTCAGAGTCCGAGGACCCCGCCGTGCTGCCCACGGACCATCCCCAAACCCGCCCGGGTGACTCCGGTATGTCTGCTCTGGGGGCTGAGGACTGTTTGCCACCCAGGAATCCTCCATGCCCTTGAAGGTGCTGCTTTGGGGTTTATTTCTAGCCTTTTTTTTTTGGTCTTCATGGATTCTCAGAGCACCATGACTTCCTCCACCCGCCACCCGGGAGGAGTTTAAGAACGACGGACCCGACCGCGGCTGGTGGCCTTACAAACGGGCAAACTACGACCAGCGGCCCCAGGAGGCGATGGCCAAGCAGAGACTGCCCAGTTCCGTTTGGGGTTCTTCTGCCGGTCACGCCCATCGCGCCGGTCACTCGGGCCGCGCTTGCTGCGCATCTGGGCGCGAGCACCAGACACTGCCGAGGCCCCTGGGTGCAGCAGGGCGCTCTGACTTCTTTTTGGGCACTCCCGGGACGAGCAGGCAGCACTAGCTACGGACTTCGGACTCCGAGCCCACAGTGGCTCAAAAGACTCGACGCTGTCTGTGCGACTCAGGCGCGCCCGTGTCCCTCTGTGCGCTCAGGACGTGGGAAGGCAGGAAGGGCGGCTCCCGGACCCAGGTGAGCCCTGAAGTCGCCTCCCCGGGCTTGGAAGAGCTGGGGGCAGCCCGCAGTCCCTGGGGGTCCCCCTGCTGGGCCCGGCAACCGGTGTGGGAGCGGCGAGGCGCACGGGAGCCGCCTCCATGTCCTACAAGGTTCCCCTCTAAGCTACCTGGGAAAATACCCGGCGAGCGGGCCGGCTGAAAGAGGGGGTTAAACGGTGTCCATTGCAGCGCGGCCGGCAATTTGTCACGCTGTTAAAGTGATTGCATTCATTCGGCTCCATTCGAAAGAAATTGCTAATTCTAAATTCATTAGCCCTGGAAGAATGCTGTAGCAGTAAATTGTAGCTCAATGCGGAGGGGACTTGTTTAAAAGGGGCCGAGGAATTCCCCTTACAAAAAGGGGGGATTAGATGGTTGACATAGCGTGAATGGAAGTGGGATTAGTCGGCACGGTGAATTAAGAGAGGAACAGAAATCGTAAAGGGGGAAGAGAGGGCGACGCGCAGAGATGCCAGCGCCGGGGAAAGACATTGTTTGCGGGTTGATGAATGCGGAATAAGAACTTGAGACATCTTAAAGAAAAGAAACTTTTCTCGCTCTCTTTCTCGCCCTCACTCTCCCCGCGGCCCGCCCTCCGCCCCCTCCCCAGCCCCCGCCGCCTTTTAAAGTTCTTGGTTTAAGTGGGAACTTTCGCAGGTCAAGCCCAAGTTAACCAAATGAATTTAAAACCCCTTCTTTTCGAGTCAACTGCTATTACACGCCTAGTAAGGCTTTAAATGCCCGGAACCCGCCGGCTCAAAGGGGTGAGGGGCGGGCGGGGGAGCGCTGGGCCGCGGGGTCGGCAGCCCGGGCGCCGCGATCATTCTGCGAGCCGCGGGGTGGTGAGCCGTTCCCCGCCCCGCCCGGGCTGGGCTTGCGGGAAACTGAGGTGCACGGAGCATCTGGAACGCCCGGGTCGGCGCGAGCAGCATCGAAACCCCGGGTCCCCGCCGCAGCCCGCGCGCCGACAGGCTGGGAATCCAGGGCGCGCCGGAGGAGGGGACGCTGCTGGCCTCGACGGCGCGACTCACCGCCGGAGAAGGACTGCGCCAGGACCTCGGCGGTGAAGGCGGTCTTGGGGCTGGCGTGGTGGCTCTTGTCCTCGAAGAGCTGCTCGCCCAGCACGTTGCGCCAGCGGCCGTAGAGGAAGCTGTGCAGGATGTCGGAGGTGATGACCTCGGCCAGCGCCAGCCCCGGCGCCTTCAGCCCGGTCTTGAGCACCAGGGCCTCAGCCGGGAGCACTGAGCCCATCATGGGCGGCCCGGGACTTGCCGGCGCCGGGGGACGGACGGCCGGGCAGACTCGGGGATGTGTCGGGCGAGAGGAGAGGGCTGGGAGGCTGGAGGAGCCGGGAGAGGCGAGGGGGGGTGGGGTGGGGGGATGAGGGTGCCGGAGGAAGGCGAGGGGATGGCTGGGAGGAAAATGAACGAGGGGGAGCGAGGCCGAGAGGAAGAGAGATGGAGAAAGCGGCGGAGACGGCGGCGGAGACGGGGGTGGGGGCGGGTGCGGGGGCTGGGGGCTGCGGGGCGGGTGGCTGCCGAGGAACGGCGGCGGCGAGGAGCTCCCGGGCGTGCTCTCGCCGCTCACACACCCGGCCAGGACGGTCTTCGCCTTGGCAAAATCTCAGCGCCTTTATAGGAGCCTCAGTGACCCTCCTAATTGGTTATTAATGACGCCCTGACGTCGGAGGACAGACCTGTACCCGGCCGGGCTCCAGGCGCCTTAGCCACCACCGCTCCCCATTCGCTCCTCCCGCCCCTCCCCGGCCCTTCCTCCCTCCTCCTCTTCCTCCTCCTCTCCCCTTGGGAAGCGCCGAACGGGGAGGGAGGCTTAGCCCGCCGCCCGGAAAGGAAGGGACGCGGAGCTGGGGAGGGGGCTCAGCGAGGCTCGCTCAGACCCCAGGGACCGGACTGGGCAGGAGGCGACTCTGGCCTCGGGTCCCCGCAGGCCCCGCGCTCACCCACCGTCCCTGGGCAGATCTGCGCTCACACCCCTGCCTGGACGGGTTCTACGCTCCTAGGCCCGACCCAGGGCTCTCGGGGCTCCAGCCCGGGCTGTGTAGTCGCCCCGGAACCCGCAGACCCCCCGCGGGCGATGCTGAGCTGCGCAGACAGCGCTTCGCTTCAAACGGGCTGCTCCAGCCACCCGCTCGCGGCTCACAGCCGGGTGTGAAGCCGTCCCCCGGCGCGGAGCGCTGCGTGGCCGGGCTGAGGCCGCCGTCGGGGCCGGACCAGGCCGGCATTCACACGGCTTCGTGGGCGATGGGCTCCCGGCCCTAGGGGGCTCGATCGGGGTCGGGAAGGGCGGACCGAAATCCGCACTTGTCTCGGGTTACTCGGAAAAGGCTTTGCTGCCCGATACGGAGGAGATGGAGAGAGGTCCTCAGACGGTACGAAGTGGGAGCAGCCGTACCCTAAAGCGACGCCCTCGGGCCAGGCCTCGCTGCGCGCCGGGCTGGAGACTTGGGGCTCCGGCTCCTTCGCTCACTTGCTACCTGGAGAAGCTCGTTGCGTTCCCGCACTCCTTCCTTCTTGCCTCCTACCTCTCTTTCTTCTCGGATCTCCGCCTTCTCCCCTTTCCTCCATACTTCCCTATCCCCCATCCCGCCGGCAGACTTTCTGCTCCGAGGTTCCAAAGCACCGGACCGCCAGCGCGGTCTTTCCGGAGGCAGGGAGCTCCTGAAACCACAGCCAAGGTGGGAAGGCCAGGCCCTCCTGCAGGCATTGCTGCCTCCCGGAGTTAGTCTCAGGTCCCCAACTCCAGCCCCAGACTAGGGAGGACGGCCGGGCACACCTCCCCCACCTGCCGGGCTCCTCAGCCAGTTTTCCACATGCCTGTCATTTCAGATTCCGTTAACGGAACCGGGTGAGCTGGAGGAAGCCGACTCCCCGGGTCTTCTCCGCTAGGTGGAGGCTCGGGTGAGGGGGCAGGGGACCTGGCTTTCCCACAAGGAGTTATTGTCTTCAGGCCCTTGGCAAGGAGCTCCCTTCGCCGTGGGGGTCCGGCCTTTGCTAAGCCAGCCTCACACCTGGCGGCCCTGGATCCGGGGCCTCTGCATGCTGGGGTCAGACCAGCAATCTCCGACATCCCTGGATCCCCGTCCAGGAGTAGACTAAGGACGCGGGCAACCACCGGCTTTCAGACCGTGGGCCGCCTCGAGGCTGATGCCTGGGGAGGCTGCACCGGGCGGAAGGAGCGACCTTCGGGCCTACGCCAGCAGAGGGCAGCGCTGCGGAGGAGAGAGCGCAGCCCGCCGCTTAGGGTCCCTTTCAGACGCCTCCAGCGAGTCGCGCTGGCTCTGGCTTGAGCCGAGGGGGCGGACAGAGTGCGGGCACGAAAGCCTCACCGGCGCCGGGGACTTGGCTTCCGCGAAGACTGGGTGGAGGAAGAGATGCGCCCGGGGCGGACGAGACTACATCACCGAGCGCTGCCAGGGCCATGAGCTCAGTTCCTGAGCCCCGCAGCCAACCTCAGCGCCTCTGGGGGGACGAGGGGGACGAGGGCTGCTATACACCCTTGGGAGGTCCCTTCTCCTCTCTGGGCTGCAGTGTCCCTGCCTATGCCACTGTTTAGGTTGCACTTGTCTATCTTTGGGTCAGGCGACTTCCCTCCGAAAGCCCGGAGGGTTTTGCCTATTCCCGGACCACACCCCACTAAGAAAAGCACTCTGGCGCGCGACATTTGGGGCCTGAGCCCAGCGAGGAGCCAGAAGGTGAAAGGACCGAGGGCTCTGACCACGCGGGAGTCCGATTCCTTTCCCGGGGACCCACAAAAGCAGGGCGCGGTGCTGAGGGTGGGGTGAACGCAAAGCCCCGAACAGCCTCCCACTCGTGCGCCCTCTGGCCTGGCGCGGCTGCACTGTGACCT
Source organism: Macrotus californicus (assembly GCA_007922815.1). Classification (NCBI taxonomy): domain Eukaryota; kingdom Metazoa; phylum Chordata; class Mammalia; order Chiroptera; family Phyllostomidae; genus Macrotus; species Macrotus californicus. Next base: position 81,790 of record VMDR010000732.1, read on the forward strand.
CAAATTCGGTCTAGCCGCAGACCACCTGGGCCGCACCCCAGGGGAGGCGCCCCAGTCTTGGGGCCCATTGAAATTAGGAAGAACCCTGCGATTTCATCTCGCCTCGCTGAGATTGCAAGGGAAAGCATTGCACATTCATGGGTTTCTCCGCGGGTGAACCTTGTCCTTTTCTGCGGGACCCAGGAGCGGAGGGTATGGGTACCGAAGCCCCTCCGCTCGCCCTGGCCGGGCCTGAGCTCCCAGGCACCGCCCAGCCCCCACCCCACCCCACCCCGCGCCCGCAGGCCGCCGCTCCGCGATCTCTTTAATATTCATGGGCGTTAATAGAGAGGCCCCCAGTATATCGGCCCATTGTGGGCGGCTCGTAGGGCTTGAATAGGCCCCGGCCCCCTTTCTTCGGTGCGGCTTCCCGAGGGGCCGGGCCAGGAGTGAATGGCCCCGCTCCCCTCCCTGCGTCCCCACCCCCTTGCAGGGGGAACATCTTTATCCCCGCCGCTGCCGCCGCCTCCGCCCGGGCCCCCATTCACGCGGCCCCGGCTCCGGGCGGAACGAATCAATCGGCCACGGCTCTTCGGAGGTCATCCTCGTGGCCCGTCTCCCCTTCTCGCCGGGCCCACGGGAGTGGAGAGAGGGAGGCTGAGGCGGGTCCTCAGACCCACGGATGGGGGGAGTGCGGCGGGGGAGGGAAGCAGGGCGGCGCCGAGCGCCGTGGGCCGGACCACCAGGTTAAGAGGAACTCAGGGACCCGCGGCCACCCGCCCTGCGATTTCTACTTGTTGCCGGGCGCTGGGAGGAGCGCGGAGAGAACGAGGGCCGCCCTCCTTCCACTCGGGGCAACAGTGCGCGCCCCGCGCAGGAGAAGCCCAGGGCACGGGGTGAGGGGCTCCCCAGGCCCCGCGGCCCTGCGCGCAGGACACTTTCGTTACTGCCGGTGCGCCCAGGTCTAGAGAGCGCGCTTCAGCGGGCTGTTCGGAGGGGAAGGCCCGGGTTCCCGGCTCCCTGGTGGAGGGGGGCGAGAGTCGGTCAGGCGCGGCCGAGGTGTACAGGTCCCCTCTCCTCCCGCCCCGCTGGACCCCGGCGGCACAGAAAGGAGCCCATTGTCCGCCGGGAAATACATTTTTGGGGGCAGAGTGAAAGCCCGTCTTTCTTTTGAACTTTAGAAAAAAGTCTTCTGCCCTCGCCCGCAGTGGGAGAGATTTGTCCCCGCTCCTGGGGGCCCCGCTCGCCTCCTCCTCCCGAAACATCTGCTGGGGGAAAATCCACCCTGGAGGGCAGATCGCGCTCACTCTAAGCCCCGCGAACTCATTAAAAAGATATTAGCGGCGGGGGCGGCTCCAGCGCAGGTATCGATCGGCTGGAATGAGCCCGAGGAAGAAAAGGCGAAGAATGTGGATGTGCCGCCCCGACCTCTTACCCCGGCCCCTGCGCCCCAGCCTTGCGGCGAGAATGGGGCCCCCGAGCTGTCCCCGCGTCCTGTCGTCCGGCTGTTTCCGGGGGCTTCTCGGCCCCTCCTCTAACTCTCCCCTCTCCCCCCAGGCGCCCCTCCCCGCCTCTCCTCGCCCCCATGCCGCGCGGTCTTCTCTGTCGCTTCGCTATTCCACTTGCTCGCCGCCACTCTCGCGCTCTCCACATTGGCGGGGTCTCTCCCTTCTCGCCCTCCTTTGCCGCGCGCCCTCTTCTCTTCGCCTGCGCTCTGCTCCCCACCCGGGTTTTCTCACACCCTCTCGGCTTCCTCCGCCCTTTCCTCTGTCTTGCTGCCCGGGTCTCACTGTTTCTGGTCTCCATTCCCACCCTGGCCTAGGGAAATTTCTTCCTCGCGTGGGTCCTCTTTCTCGCAGGCCGGCTCTGGGCTCCAGGGCGCCCCCGCCGGCGCGCACAAAGGTTCGACGGCTGCTGGGCGGGGGTGCGGGCCGCGGAAACGGCTTCAATAGACGTGACTCCGGGCGGCTGCAGGCTGAGGCAGCGGCAGCACCGTGAATAGGGACAGCCGCCCTCCCTCAATCTAATTAGCCTCCCGGTCCCGGGGAGACAAAGGCTCGCCCCGGGACGCCCACGTCGGGCGCATCAGCGCGGAGCCAGCCCTGCGTCCCGCAGGGGACTGGCACGCGAGCCTCTCTAGGAGCTGCGCCTCCTGGAACCTCACCCCCACGCCGTCGCCCACGCCCGCACCCCCAGGCTCCGGATGCCAGCGTCAAGGTCCTGGCAAATCAATGAGGCTGGACGGAGGGGAGAGACACTGGGGGAAGCTCAGAATCCAGGAGACTAAGCTTGCGGGAGACCGAGGCACGCATTTCTGGAGGCAGAGGGGGCGCAGAGAGAGGGAGACTGAAGTAAAGAGAGGCAGGGATGGAAGAATCCAGATGAGAGTCATAGTCTGCGGTGGAGACACAGGACACGGGGCAGGGGGAGGAGAAGGGGCCAGGGGCAGGAATCCCAGAGACCTGGGGAGACTTCTGAGCATGAAAGTCGTCCCAGAGACGAGGAGGAACCGGGATGCTTCAGACGCAGAAATTGGGGCGTGCGCGCGGGGTGGGGGAGGGGCAGGGAGGGAGCACGCAGGAAGGATGAACAAGTTTGGGTGCGGTCGGGATGGGCGCCACCCCTCTCTGTGCCTCCTCCTTCGGGCCCTCTGGCCACAGCCCCTTCTCCGACTCCAGGGACAGACAGAAGGAAGCCTTCGGACTCACTCACAACTCCATCTTTCTCCAGAGGCTCTTCCCAGCCCATACTCAGCTGGCCTGGCCTCCCTCCACCATCCCCACTGCCTGGACTCCCTGCCTCCTACCTTGCTCATCCTTTCACCTCCTCTTGTGCCTGAGCAGATAGGGGTGGGGTGGGGGCTGCAACAGCCAGTGGTACCCTATTTCTGCTGCTTCTCACGGCCCCTGCTGCCATCCACCCCATCACCTGCTTCTCAGGGAACCCTGGAGGCTCTGGCTGTTCCTTTGTGGAACAAATATTTGTTGAGCACCTACTGTGTGCCAGGCCTATACAAGGCCCTGGGGGCACCAGGGTAATCAGGGCAGACCCAATTCTTGCCCTCTTGGACCAGCTTCCAGAAGTGCAGGGGGCCATCCTGGTGGGGCCAGAGGAGGTGGCCCCCTCTCCCAGGCCAGCCTCTGAAGGCTCTCGTCCAAGACCTTCAACCTCACTGTGCAGTGGGAGCAGTGAGCTTGCCCAGTGAGCACGCTCATCCTTAAGGGACGTACCTGTGGCTGTCATCCTACTACTGCCCCTTCTCCACTTGGTCCCACGTGTACAGGCCCCCCGATGCCATGAAGACATACCCCAGGCCCAAGGGACCTGAAGATGTGAGTCCAGTCCTGGCTGCAGTAGGTACTGCAGGGGGCCAAGGCACCCACTTCCCCTCTCTGAGCCTCAGTCTCTTCATCTGCAAAATGGGGCTGACAACAGAACCTCCCCGGGGAGGGCTGCCGTGAGGACAGAAGACATAATGCGGGAAAAACTCACAGGATATGAGCGTGCTTGATCTATGGGAAACATTAGCAGGTCATCCCATTTAAAGAGTGACACATGGCCACACTGGGGAATTTGTGAAGTACGAGAGCACAGACGAAGGCGGGTACCAGAGTGCCCCAAGGGGACAAAACCAGAGGCTAAGGAACTCAACCAGCACGTGGAAGAGTCTGGGATCCTTGCCTCACAAAGAGTGGCTGGAAAGGAAAAAACACAGTAATAATAGTTGTAAGTAACATTTGCGGGGCACTCACCGAACACTAATACTATAAGTACCTCACAAGGACTTTCTCAGTCTGCCCGCCCTCGACACGCGGAGAGAGCTGCTGTAATTATCCCCATGGCTAAGCAGAGGACACTGGGCCACAGAAAAGTTAAGTGTCTGAGTCAGGAACAACGCTGGCCCCAAGCAATAGCGGGCCAGAGCTCAGTGGCTCCTGCAGCAAGGGGCTTATTTTCTCACGTAAAAGACCACAGAGAGCAGTATGTATCCATGGCCTTGGCCCAGCAGCTCAAGGGTGAAAGGCCCGATGCTCCCTCTGATCTCATGATCACAAAGTGGCTGCTGTAGCCCTGCCATCCCACTTGAGCCAGGAAAAAGGGACAGTTTTGTCACCATCCCCAGGATAACACACAGTGAGCAAAGAGCAGAGCTGAGACTCAGTTCCAGGCCACCTGACTCCAGGTCAAGGCCTCGCCCAGGCTCCTGTGCAGCCTCTTGGTTGGGGTTGTGCATGCCCACCAACCCCAAGAGGCTGTTCCAGTGGGCAGGGAGGCAGCTTTCATTTGCTGCGGAGGACTGAGGCGTAAGGTGTGCAGAGATGAACTCCATGGTCCCTTCTGACACATCACGGCAGCCTGCTGGTTGGACCAGGAGCTTCCCCCGGGCAGAGGCCTTGCCTTGATCTGCCTTGGTCTCTGAGGCCAGCGCTGGAGCCTGGCTCCCAGTGGGTGCTCAGCCAGTGAACGATCAATGGGGTGTGTGGGGGCATGATGACATGAACAGGCTGTGAAGGACAATGGGGCCTCTGGACTTGCCCACCTTCTCCAGGTGCCACCAGGAAGCCTCTGTGTCCCCGCTACATGGCATCTGGGGACCTCCAGCCGTTATCAACCCGGCAGAACCAAGAGGCTAGGGCAGCCCAGACCCTCCAAACCCTGGGACCCGGTCAAGGTGTGAGAAGAGATGCTAAGGCCCAGCCATAAGTGCTCCCACCTGAGTTGACATGAGCAAGTGGGACATGTCCTCAGACCTGAAAGTGAGAGCCAGAGGGACCCACTGCAGGTGACTGGGACCCTTCAGGCCCTCTTTACCCCCCACTCACCCCAGCCAGGGCCTCAGGCTCCCTAAGGCTCCCTGCCTCCAGCCTGTGGACTGTCCACCCTGCAAGATGCCGCTCTGGTAGCGCCTTCATCATCGTCACAGTCCTCGTTCCGAAACCGTCAGCAGCACCCAGGACGGAGTGCGATGGCTCCCGTGCCGAGCACGGGGCCATGCAGATGCACATGTGACTGCTGATAGTTCATGACCAGTCTGCAAGGTATATTCCAACATTCACCCCATTTCATAGCAGAGGAAACTGAGGCCCGGCAAGAGTAACGAACGGCCTGGAAGCCCATGCCCTTCCCCTCCATGCCTTCCCTGGCTCTCTACAGCCAGGGAAGAAAACACTCCTGTGCTCTACTTTCTCATCTGTGGGCTGCTGTGCAAGCCCGACTCTGCAGGGGTGCCAGGTGCTGTGTGTTAGACGGGGCTCAATGGAGACTTTCGACGCCAGGCTTGTTTGCCCCCTCCCACTTTTGCCCATGCCCACCTCCTCCTCCTCTGTCCGGAGGCAGACTTTGGGCCATCAGGGAAGAAAAACCCATGGGAAGACCAGTTAAATCAGCTGCAGTTACAATGAAGGGAAAGGCTGCTGCTCCAAATGTCCAGTAAGTCACAAGCTGCATTTATTGTGGACACTCTAGACTCTCAGATCATCATGTATTTATTTTAATTATGCAAATATTGAATGCAAACCCACAGTGTGCCAGGCCCGTCCTGGAGCTCGGGGGCAGGGCACAAAGGCAGGTTGAGCCCTGCAACCTAGGCCCAGCCCTGGCAGCTTCTGAACCCTGAGAACTTTAAAGGTGAATTAGGGCCCTGACCAGGGTGGCTCTCTTGGTTGGGCATTGCCCCACAGGGCAAAAGGTCACCAGTTCAATTCCTGGTCAGGGCACATGCCTGGGTGGCGGGTTCGGTCTCCAGTCGGTGCCTGAACAAGAGGCACCGGATCGATGTGTCTCTCCCTCTCTCTCTCTCTTCCTTCCCCTCTTGTCTACAAGTAACAGAATCTTTCTGGGCACGTCCTCCACACCCAGGCTTTGCTGCAGGGTGTTAGCCGGGGCTGTGGAGCTCTTCTCTGTAGGGTTTCAAGGAGAAAAGCCACACATCCTTGTCCTGCTGGTCAGAGTCCTCGTGTCCCCCAGAGCTCTTGTGAGTAGGGCGCCTGGAGCCACCGGCCTACGGCGCTGTCCATCTGCCGTTCCTCACTGCGCCGCCAGCAGGACTCCCGGGTGCTCCTGTGGGTCGCAGCTGAAATCCCTGCCCGACTCGGACTCGGACTTGGGCTGAGGAGTGCCCAGGGGAGCCCCAGGTCAAGAGCTGAGACTGAGACCGAAAGAGCGTGTGAGTCTCTGGCACCTACAGCTACAGCAAATACCACGCGCGTCCTGACTCGCAGGCAGGTTAACATACAGCCTCACACTAAACGCCATTTACCGCAGCTCCCGATACCACGCCGTCCTCTCAACTAAAATGACAAGTTATGCTGAAAGGCAAGAAAAAATCTGAACAGACAAAGCAGTGATCAGAACTAGACTCAGATATGCCACCAATGCTGGAATTATAGAGAGGAAATTTCATTTTTAAAACTTTATTTATTTTTTAGGGAGAAGGGAAGGGAGTGAGAAAGAGAGGGGGAGAAACATGGATGTGTGAGAGAGACACCGACTGGCTGCCTCTCGCAACAGCCCCAACTGGGGGCCTGACTGGGAGTCGAACTGGCGACCTTTCTGTTTGCAGGCCGGCGCTCAGTTCACCGAGCCACACCAGCCAGGGCGGCATTTTAAATAACTATGATCAATACAGTAAGGGCTCTAATTGAGAAAGTGGACGACGTGCAAGGACAGCTGGGTAAGGCAAGCAGAGAGATGGAAACTAAGAAAGAACGCAGAGAAGTGTCAGAAACCAAAACCACTGTAACAGAAATGAAGACTGCCTTTGATGGGCTGGGAGCAGACCCGACACGGCTGAGGAGGAGAGTCAGCGAGCGTGAGGACACGCCCACGGAGATGTCCCGGACAGAAGTGCGGGGAGGAAAACGGACGAGAGAAGCAACAGGGCGACCAAGGGCGGTGGGCGAGCGTCAGAGGCGGGACACGTCTGTAACTGGAGTGCCAGAAGGAGAAGAGAGCCGAAGTGGTGATGGCCGAGCGCTTTCAAAAGTTAACAACAGGCAGCAAACCAGGGACCAAGGCATCTCAGAGGACAGCAAGCAGGATGAAAAGTAATCATTCTTGCCCTGGCTGGTGTGGCTGAGTGGACTGAGTGTCAGCCTGCAAACCAAAGAGTCGCAGGTTCGAGTCCCAGTCAGGGCACAGGCCTGGGTTGCGGGCCGGGTCCCTGGGAGGGGTTGCGTGAGAGGCAACTACACACTGATGTTTCTCTCCCTCTTTTTTTTTTTTAGATTTTATTTATTTATTTTTAGAGAGAGGGGAAGGGAAGGGAAGGAGAAAGTGAGAAAGAGAAACATCAGCCTGTGACCGCCTCTCACACACCCCCCAACCGGGGACCTGGCCCACTACCCAGGTACGTGCCCTGACCGGGAATCAAACCCACGACCCCTTGGTTTGCAGCCCACGCTCAATCCACTGAGCTACACCAGCCAGGGCTCCCTCTCTTTTTTCAAAAAAGAAGAATTCTGTAAAAGCTCCCCCAAACAAAACAAACAACAATGAAAAGTGAACAATGAAAAGCACCACATCTTGACATAACATGTGGAAACTGTAGAAAACAACAGAAAACAGACACAGGTGGCAGTGAAATAGAATAACTTATAACGTTACGTTGACGGTGTCTGCTTGCAGCTCATCAGCCAATCCGTGCAGCAGCAAGCCTGCTGAGAGCCCAGACCAGGGGTCTGGGAAAGACAGTCTGACAGGAGCCCCGGCCCCCAGCGGGGTGCCCACAATGGGTGTGATCCGGGTTCAGACGGACCCACCATATTTGAACTGCTTGCTTGTTATACACTCAAGTAAAAAACTGTTCCAAAGATTCAAAGGGAAGATGTGGGAGGAACCTTCGGTCTCAGAGTTGAACTGTTAAGAAACCACTCCCAGGCAGGGGCAAGCCCCTCTTCTGGAAGGCCAGCTCTGTGAGTGGAGGCCGGGCTTTGCCTCATCCCCGCACGCCTAGCGCAGGGCCGACTGCGGCTGGCACTCCAGCAATATTAGTTGTGGGTGTGAGCTGCCCAACGGCATCTGACTAAGCACGGAATTCGGTAATGAACTGAGTAAGGAACTTCCTGGTGCGGAGCGGCTGCCAGCCCGCAGGTCCGTTCTCAAACACCAGGGTGGACTTGAGCCACTCCTCATCAGGAGGGCAACAGTGCAGGCGACGCAGACGGAAGTGAGCACAGTTAGCAACACAAGCTGACACGCTGCAGGTCTTCCACGGGTTAAATTACAGTACAGATTGCAGACCAACTGTTCTCATGAATATACAGGCAAAAATTCTAAACAAAAATATCAGCCAATCAATCCCACGACATATAGAAAGGATAAGTAATACATTACGACCAAGCGAGTTTCGTTCCAGGAACGCAAGGCTGGTTCAACATTTGAAAATCAATCGATGTAATCACTATATTAAAATGAAAAAGGAGATAAATCACAGGGTGATGTCTGTGGATGCAGAAGAAGCACTTGAAAACCTCCGCATCCATTCACGACAGAGCTGGGGGCACACGGGAAACAGAAGGGGGCTCCCGCATCTCGTGAGAGACACACACAGCAAATGCACAGCAAACGCACAGCAAACGCGACCGGTGGTGAGTCACCGGCAGGGTTCCCTCTGAGTCTGTGGCGAGGCCAGGAGGCCCCCGCTCACCACGTTCAGTCCGCAGGGCACTGGTGGCCTCGCTCGGCGCGAGGAAAAGAAACAAACGGCATGAGGCTCAGGAAGGAAAAATAACATGAGCATTATTTATAAATGATACGGTTCTTAATATAGAAAACCACATGAGTCAATAAGCTATTAGAACTTCAAAGGGGTTTAAGTCAGGCTGCTGGAATCAGGACACTATATAAAAATAAATTCTATTTCTACAGCCAGCCACACACACACACACAAAAGATAGACAAAATTTAAAATACACCACTTTCAATAACAGCAGAACATCAAAAACCCAGGAATAAAGGGAAAGAAAGCTATGCTAGACCTCTGTACTAAAACTACTAAAATTACAGAGAAATCACAGAACTAAACGAAAGCAGGGACACACCTCACTCACGCACAAGAGGACACAGTGTTGCTGGGTGGTCGATTTGTACCGATTTGGCCAATAGGTTCCACGTAATCCTAATAAAAACCCCAGATTAAATTCTTTTGTGTGGGGGGCGTAAGGAACGGATAAACTGATTCTGACGTTCACACGTCAGTGCAGAGGGCCGAGAAGAGCCACGGCCAACTTGGAGAACAACGAAGCCGCAGATTCTCCGTGAAGGGAGAGTGGTGCAGACAGACAGGCAGACTGGAAAGATGCGAAGGCAGCACGCAGAAGGCCTGAGTGCACGGTGTTCTTAACTATACAAAATTATAATGAAAGTGTTAAACTACGTTCACCGTATTTTATTGGAATTTGAATCCAACAACCCTGGTGCCCTTGACCCCAGCCAGCCTAACACAACTGGGGAACCACCGCTGTGGTCGGATGTTCAACAAGGGGAACCTGAGGTGAAGCGCTAACTGTTCCAGTCACCGAGGGAGCCAGCTGTCCAAGGAGGGAACGGAAGCCAGGCTTGGACTCCCCAGGTGACTGTTCTCTGCCCTGGACACGAGAGAAGGCAGGGTTGGGGAAGAACCTTTCCACGTACACACTCCGGGGACCTGGGGGGAGGTCATCAGTCCCAAGGACAAAATCACTCTCCTAGTCCTGTCACCACCCAATCTTTACTGTCACCCTTCTTTTACAAACCGAGCTGCAGCTGAGAGCATCCTAGGGGGTGGAAGGTATGTGGATTTCTGGGCGTGGTGCGAAGTTGGCGGTGTGGCTGCAGTGAGTGACAGCTGGGACAGATGGGGGGCCCAGGTTGCTCCTCAAGGAAGGGAAGCCAAGATTAGGGAATCCGATGTAAGCAGGAGAGACCCAAAGGACCACAGATTCCTCTCCAGCGTGTTGGAGACTGGATTTTCTTGAATGTTGTCACATGGGCTAGAACTGAGCAGCCTCAGCCCACCCAAAGGCCGGCCAAGCTCATCCCCACACACCTGTCTGTGTTCTGGCTTCTCCTAGAGCCACCTCGCCTGCCCCTCGGGCGCTGTTCTTTATGAGTGGCCTAGCTGCTGTAACCTCAGGGGACCTGGGGCCATGGTATCCTGGGGAGCCTGGAAGAGCCCAGGAGAAGCTAGAGGGTCAGTGTCAAGGGTGACATTTTCTTAGATCATGCAGTCTGTCCTCGGTGCTCACAGTGGATCGGAAAAAGCCACCAAAGCAGTCAGAAGCCCTGAACTCAGTCATTACTCCAAGCTGCCATGTTCTGCGTGCTCACCAGGAGCCAGGCCTCAAGTGCTGTGCATACACGTCCTTGAATCCCACCTCGGCACCAGGACCAGCGAGGTAGTTATTACCCCCAGATAACTGCCCCCGGTTATTACTGCACATGAGGACATAAAGGCACAGAGCGTTCCATAACTTGCTGTAGGTCACACAGCTGTGAGTGGAGGGGACAGGACTCAAAGCCAGGCTTGAGTCTCCACACATTTCTACCTTCCACTCAGCTGCTCAGGTGGGCTGAACCGGCTGCGTCCCTCTAGAACCGAGTTAGGTGTCCCTTCCACACGAAAAGTGGACAGGTTTTGCAGTCGGACGGCGGTCCGAGCCCTGGCTTGTCATCTACAGAGCCATCGTGTGACTCTGGCAAGAGCCTGCTCAGACCTAAAATGGGTCTGGAGAGCAGTGGCCCTCAGAGGAAAGTAAGATGTGGTTGACTCTTGTTATTTGTTCTGTGAACCTGAATCAGCAAATCCCGAACGCTTGCTCCCAGGGGGCAGTACCCGGTTAGGTTCCTCCGAGTCACAACATTTCCGCCAACCAATCGGCATAACTTTGGTTTATGTGTGTTTCTACTTAAAGACTCCTTAGTTCCTTACGTTGTCGATGCATTAACGTTGAACTTCCACCCAGCGGCATGACGACCCTGTTGGAACAAAGCTTATCTAACGCGTGCTTTCTCTCGAAGGCCAGTCACAACGTTCTTGTGCCTGGGGACACCAGGGGGCGCTAAGCTTGGGGCCATCTTAAAGAGCGAAATCACCAACAGAAAGCGTAAAAATGCAAACGACGCGGCTCCGGACTAGGAGGGCACTTGCTCACAGCTGAAACGAGAAGGCAGGGAGGTCCTGCTGGCCTCCCCCAGGAACACGCGCATCTGGCCACTCACGTGTTTTGCTTTGGGGTGGTGAGTACCGACTGTAGGGTCATACATACAATTCAGTCGGCAGGCGGCGGTGCAAATATGGAAGCTAAGGACTGGCGGCAGCCCGGTGAAGTCGTCACCGTCGGGCGATGTCCTCTCTCCGCACGCTCGCCGCCCTGGCTCTGGCCGCCCCCGCGCGGCAGCTTCCCGCACGGAGGCCTCTTCTCCTTCACCTGCCCTCACACGCCATGGATCCTTCCTCCCAGGACGACAACTACACCGAGGGAGGCAGCGCTGGCCCTCGCACACCCTCTCCCTGCTGAGGCGGCCACCAGAGGCGATGTGGCGGCCGAGCACGTGACTCGGGGCAGCCGGATTTCCGGTTCTGGGGGGCCACGTGGCGGAAGTGAAAGGAGACACAAGCTCTGTTGTCGACGTTAGTCGTTGCGATCGCGGCTAATGATTCCCCACCGATAAAAACATCGAAAGAAAATGGGTATTAGCAATGGGAAGAGTTAATGTGAGTGCTGCAGGAAGTTGGGAGCCTAAAAGACATGGGCTTAGGGCCCTTTAAGAAGACAGACTTTTTTTAAAAAATATTTTATTTATTTATTTTTAGAGAGAAGGGAGGGGAAGGAGAGAGGGAGAGAAACATCAATGTGTGGTTGCCTCTCACGTGCCCCCCACTGGGGACCCAGCCTGCAGCCCAGGCACGTGCCCTGACTAGGACTCGAACCTGCGACCCTTTGGTTCACAGCCCACGCTCAATCTACTGAGCCACACCAGCCAGGGCAGAAGACAGATTTTGACAGATGTGCCCTGTCTCCCCTATAGGTTTGTCTATGAGCTAGTGTTTACCATTTATGTTATTCTTGAGCAACCTTCACTGTAGTGGCTAATATTTTTGTTTGCTCGTTTATTTGAAGTCCATTTGAAGTTGGTAAGCTGATGCTTCAGCTTTTGTAATATGTGGAGGGAGTCTCAGGAATACTTGCACATCACTAACGTTTAATGCCTGGGCTGAGCTTAGGAGTTGGCCTAACTCCACATTTGTGTCTGAGAAATGAGGGACATGAGAGGGTTGAACTGAAGTTCAAGTTGGCGGGCCTCCTCACCCGGGAGCGGAAGTCATGCACAGAGCCCCTACCAGGACCAAAGTGTACTCTGAGGGCCACCTACAGTCAAGCTTAAAGGCAGAAAACCAAAAAGATAAGAACAGGAGAAGGAAAGGAGAGAAGAGATCAGAAAAAGAAAATGCAGGTATTGGGTAAGTAAACGCTAGTCAAAAACTGTTTTTTTCAGGGATGTTAGTGCCGCGGGTGGGCTTCGTCACCCTCAATACCTCTGTTGGCTTCATACAATACCTCGAAGTGTATTCGCTTCCAGAAGCCATAGAATGACTGATTCCAATGTGGAAAACTCAGGGAGAGCCTGTGGGTTCCCATAAGGGTAGTAATGAACCTCCATGGAAAGGTACCTCTTCCTGACAGCTGGGAGTGAGCAAGGTTGTCCAGACATGTCCCTGCTCCCATGCAGCCTTGGTGCCTCCCTGCATTCGTTCCGGCTGCAGTAGTTGAGTTTGCTTGTAGAGGCAGCCCTGCTTTCTTCTGCATTAACAATGCGCAGTAGCTGGTGCAGTGAGCTCTAAAGGGTTTCCCTACAGTATGGTGCCATCTGTCTGTGATGTTAGGAGGACCTTAAGAAATGTGGGCATCATACATTAAGTAAACCTTAAGTTACTAACTTTCAAAAACATTTCCTAATGAGATTTTTCACGATAGGAAATTAGGTGATAAAAGGAAAAGAAACTAGCCCTGGCTGGTGTGGCTCAGTGGACTGAGTGCAGGCCTGCGAACTGAAAGGTCACGGGTTCGATTCCCAGTTCCTGGTCAGGGCACATGCCTGGGTTGTGGGCCAGGTCCCCAATTGGGGGCATGTGAGAGGCAACCGATAGATGTATCTTTCGCACATCGATGTTTTTCTCCCTCCTTTCCCCTCTCTTTAAAAATAAATAAATAGTGTTTTAGGGAGAGAAACATCCATGTGTGAGAGATACATCGATCAGTTGCCATCTGAGATAAATATTATTATCATTCTCATTTTCGCTTCAAGAAACTGAGGCAATACCTTCCCTGCATCACTCTGCTATTAAGTGGCAGAGGTTGGATTTGAACCAGGAATTTTGCCTCCAGAGTCTACTCTTAATTATTATTTTCCCAACGTTAAGTAGTTTTCACAACCACGGCTTTCAAACCTTAGCCTACATAAGAGTCATCCAGGGAGCTTGCTAAGATGCAGAATCCTGTGCCCTTCTCCTAGGCAATGCGATTCCGTAAGTTGGGTTTGGAGTGTAGGAATCTGCACCTTTTACAGTGTCAGGTCAATGGATCACATTTTAAAGGGAAACCTATCTAGATCATCAATTTTTAAAACTCAGCTTTACATTGAAGTATATTCATAACACACATATGGAAAATGCACATATCCTAAGTGTATAGACTCGTGGATTTTCCCAAAGCTAGTACACTCATGTAACTCCCCTCAGACCAAGATGGAGAGTCTCACCAGTGCCCAGAAGCCTTCCTCACGCTCTTTCCCAGCCACTGCACGACCAAGGTAGCTGCTGTTCTGACTTCTGTCACCGGCCGTAGGGAAGTGGGGTCATACGGTACATCCTTTGGCTCAACATGTTTTAAAAAAAGATTTTATTTAGTTTTTAGAGAGAGGGGAAGGGAAGGAGAAAGGGAGGAAGAGAAACATCCTTGTGTGAGAGAAACATCCATCAGTTGCTTCTCACATACCCCCCACTGGGGACCTGGCCCACAACCCAGGCATGTGCCCTGACTGGGAATTGAACCGGTGACCCCTTGGTTCACAGCGCACACCAGCCAGGGCTCCATTCAACATGATGTTTGTGTGATCATCACATTGTAGCTTGTGATGGCAGTTCATTTATTTTCAATGCACTACAATGTTCCATTGTATAAATAAACTATAATTTCTCCATTAAAAAAATGATTGACTGTAATGCACCTATAGGGCCTCACCTGTGGCTGGCACGTGACGCTAACTTTTTAGGGCTGTTTCTCCATCCTGTCAACTACTTCGCTTGGTGCTGACTGCAGTGCCCCCTACTTGTCCGGGAGCTCCTTGTAGGTATCGCTACGCTCTCGGTGCAGGCCCTGGACGAAGTGCAGCATAGAACTTGGCACAGAACCGGCCCCTCCTCTCTAAGCTTCTGACTGTGAACCCTCCTTTGTAAGAGGGGGAGACTAGTCCTGACTTCCTCCCAAGGTGTGGAGACCCTGTCAGAGGAGATGCCTGGAAAGGGTTGGAGCTCCCTTGGTAGATGCTTCTGAGAGGCCCCCAGGACAAAGGCCAGCAAGGGTCCCCATTGTTTCAGTGGTTCATTTTCACTTCCCTTTCTACCTCACACAAGATGCAGACCAGGGCCAGCACCCCCTGCGGAATCGAGTGTCAAGCCACTTTTGGCCATTAATCTCTAAGAGTCTATCAGGACCATCTGCATTAGCCCGTCTCAAAAACCCCAGCTGGGCCCCAGTGGGCCAGACGTGGGGCTCAGAAACTGCGGCTGTAGCCAGCTAGAAGCCGAGTCCCCATGGTGTCCCAATGCCCTCTTGGACCAGGCCCTGCAATGGGCCCTCTGGGCCCAGCCAACCCTACTGTGGGGCTGTAGGACATCATGGGATGGTCACCATTTGAGAGGGATACTGGAAAGGCATTTCCTCCAACCTCATGACACGTCAGGGGGGTGGATGGAGGCACACTGGCTAGAGAATTCACCACCCCTAGCCCCCAGCTAGGGTGGGTTGGAAACAGCCCAGCTGGGTCCTTGAATAGTGAACTTGGGTGGCTGGCAGAGACCTAGTGTGCATGTGCGGTGGAGGGTGGGAAGTGAGGCAAGAACTCGGAAGACGGACTGGGCACCGCCCCGCCCCCTGCCTCCCCGTACACACAGGCTGTCCTTTCAGTGATGACCACGCAGCTTTCTTAATGGAACACAATCGCTGAACTTGGTACATTTCGAGCACTTTAGCCTTCCAGGACACCAGACTGCTGATGAAAACCATCTTCTGTGGGCGCCATGTTAATGAGGCCAAATTTCATATGCTTGCAAACTTTCCCCCCCGCCCCCTGCTGTATTACACCCCGCCGCCCCCCCCCTCGATAAAAGGTTGCATCAGAGAGAGAGAGAGAGAGATTTCCATAATTTATAGTATGGGCATTTCACTGGGGACAAGCGCTAATCTGTACTTACCGATACATTTAAGAAAATGCATCCTCCTGCAAGCCTGCACCATTTATGTCTCTTGGCACAAACCGCAATGCTCAGTCTTCAATTAAGGGACACCTTAGGGTTCATTATCACACAATCGCTCCCTGTGAACCATGCCAAATGCTGTTTTGGCACGGAGCTTGGAAGATGAATTAGAAGGAAGTCTTCTCTGTAATGCCCTCTCCCTAATTCCCATCCCCATCATCAGCGTTTATGCCCTCCTCTTGCTCAGCCCCTCCTTCTTTTCAAGTGGCTTTTACTATTCAATTTCTCAACGTCAAACTCGATTCTCCAGAGGTGTAGTTAGATGCCCTCTCTCCTGCTTGTCTTCCGGCTCTCGCAGGCCTCAGAATGGCTGCAGATGGGCTGCTCTCCACACCCCTTTTGGCCTAAAGGAGCCAGATGCTTGTTCCCCCTCCTCTTAGAGCTTCGAATAGAGAAAAGAAAGGGACCAGAACTGGGAACACACCCGAGCACGAGCCTAAGGAGGGCTCCAAACAGGGTCCTGCCAGCACCCTGCGTCTAAACGAAGGGACCAAGGGACGGCGCTCACGTGAGGCCAGCGGCAGAGGCAGGGCGAGCTCAAGTGTTCAAGTCGAGCGCTGGGCCCAAAGCCAGTTGCTCCCAACAGGAGAGGAAGGGCAGAAAAGGAGATGAAGGGTGAGCTTTATTCTTCGACACCCTTCTAGTCCAGGGTCCACACTGCCCTCCTGGGTCCTGAAGCCACAGGACCCCCCAGGATTTAACCCTATGGGCAAGGACACCGGCTTTACGTTTTCTCAGTGAAAACAGCAACAACAAAATGAGCACCTTGCTGGCACTTTCTAGCTCTCTCAGCAACCCAGTGTCCCATAGCAGACACGGGGCTGACAAATGCCACCCACCACACAGCCACAGGCTGAATGCTGGGGCCGGGGTGGGAGCGGGTCACAGGAAATGCAGCCGCAGAAACAGGTGGCAGGCCACCACCAGTGCACGAAGCCACCAGGGGTTCAGTCCTAGTTTCTCAGGTGGGTGGCGGGGGCAGTGCTGACTCGGTTCTGGGAAGGCGTGCTCGTCCTCTACCTGACTCTCTCCTAGGGCGCCGCCGAGGACACTGTTCCTGACTTTGCGGTGCCACACCCACGGCCAGAGAGGCGCTGATTCGTGACAGGTAAGAGGGAGGGGCTGACAGTGACCTAGGCTCTCAAGTCAAAGTGTCAAATTATACAAAAGTCGTTAAAATAAAATTAGCTTGACGAAGTAGCTGGAAATCTGGGTCGGTCGTGCACAGACTGAGTTGGGGGCCAGGCTAAGAGCCCTTACCTCTGGTTTTGGGGGCAGCGGGCGGGGGTGGCGGGAGGGACAAGCAAACGGACTCAAAATACTTCACCCACAAGATGTCTTGTGGAAATTTTATTATATAGAGTGTAAAATGAATTGTCAGTCAAATAAAAAGACCACTTTCTTTAAAACAACATGCATAAGATTTCCAACGGCCTTTTTTAATAGTTAGACATTTCAAGCATTTATACGGAGAACAAGGAGAAAAAACAAACTGTAACTTTAGTACATTTCAAACGGAATGTCTCCCAGGTCAATTAAAAATGCAAGAAAAAATAGCTTCAAGTCTGGTTTTCTTTCCTTTAAAAATACATGTTATCTGTACAAGGTACGCTACAGTAAACATTGGAAATATTATCCCTTTATTAAATCAAAATTATTTAATTCATATTGTGGTTAATACTAGATTTATTTATTCATCTAGTTAATCTGACAAATATTAAAAAATATTTAAAAGAAAAAAGCAAAGAATGCTTTGGAATTAAAAAATAGTTACTACATTTTTATGCGGTTTAATGTTCCACAGTGTTAAAAGTTATATTGAATTTCTTTTTAATATTAAAAATAACAGTATATTTCTGAGAGAATAGAGAAAGGTTTTTTGTTTTGTTTTTAAAACAAGCTTGGAGGTCTTAGACACACAATTCCAAAGGTAATGGAGACATGAAAAAACATGCTAGACACGCAAACACGTTTTGTATCACCCTCAGAGTTCTAGGAATCATACAAACCCTATAAAACGCTCCCTCCCAGCCCCTGTTGGACAGCAGTGCAATTCTGTCTCAACTCAAGAATTCACATAATTAATTACAATACATAATAGTTCAGTTTTTTAAAAAAATGCAATAAAACCAGACAGCCAAAGGTACACGAAATTAGAAGTAAAACATTTAATGAATTTACACGTTTAAGAACATTTAAATATTGTTTAAAAAAATTTAAAAATAATTTGTTACACACCACCTAAGACTTCCAAGCCACCTTCTGTTGCAACAGAAACTGTAAATAAAAAGACGCGCACGAAACAGAACGAAACGAAACGAAACGAAACAAGACACACCAGTTGAAATGTCACTGTTATGAGGCACATTCTGCTGCCTGAATTTGCAGACATTGCTCCAAAAAAATACCGGAGCTTCCACACTTGAAATAACAAACAAAAATTATCAGCAAGTTTTAGTGACTAATTTCCCGATTTTTAGAAAAATTGTTAATAGTGTTTCACAGAACAAAACAAAGGTTCTTCATCAAAATGTTTGCGAATCTAAAAACCTCTGTTACGAACAGGTTCCCGCTCACGATGATTTGGGGGGGTTGGGGGGGTGTCATTGCAGGCCTTCGTCCTAGTGTTGTTCCTGTTGGGGGGGTAGGAGGAGTCAGCCTTGGGGTCCAGCCTGAGGCTCTGTCTCAGGGAGGCAGCGCCAGGGCGCCCCTCCCCTCTCACTCGACAGCGGGCACACAGACCAGGGGTGTCTCCCACCGTCCCCCCAGCCAGGGCTCTGGCTCAGTACCACCTCGTTTGAACCGAGGGTCCCGAGTCTCTCCGTAGGGGTTACTGGGAAGGGGAGAGGGGAGTGAGCTCATGATACTTCTCCTCGGGGGCACCCACCAACCAGGAGACCTGCTTCCACAGCACCAGGCACAGAGGGCCAATTTGGCAGTGAGATGGCCAATCAGCTTTAGGTCTGGGGCTTCTACTAAGCGACATGCTGTCCATGGGGACCCATCCGGCATCTGATCCCCTTCCCTCCGTGAATAAGAAATGTGTTTTTTGGCCTCTACTGGACAGAGCCCTCCAGGGTTCCATGCAGAACGGGGAAGTTCTGGCGCTCTGGCCCTGCTCCCGCCACCCCTCACTGCTGACCAAAGGCTGTAGCAGCAGCCTGGCCACACCACCCTCCCCAAGAGCAGTAGCGGGCCGTGAGCTTCACAGTCACCGTTCATGGGCCACACTTGCCAGGAGTCATCTGAGCCTGGCATTCTCATATACAGTTGGGAAAACTGAGGTCCAGAGGGAGAAACTGAGTGCCACTCAGCTTGGTGGTCTCAGGCCTGGGTTTGAGGGAGGCCTTGGAGGGGCCACCCAACCAACTCCTCTCCTCTGCTGGGTTAGGGCTGACCCCCAGCCTGGGAGGGGGCAGGGTCAGGGTGGGCCCGGCTACACACCTGGCCGTGGGCCTGAGCTTGCCCTAGTGTCTGCCCGTAGAAGGCGGCCTGCTGTCGGTAGTACTCTGCCCAGGCCATCGTGTAGTCCGGCGGGGAGCTGGCCTGAGGAGCGGCACTGGCAGCGTGACCTGACGGACGAAGGGAAAAACAGGGCTCATCGGGGGCGGGGTCGCCCTGAGGGGAGCCAAGGACACCGGGAGGGGTCCCTTCCTAAAGACTGAGGCGTCCGGAACAGCGCCCGGGACTCTCTCCCTCGGGAGGTTGGTGACCCGGGGCCAGAGTGCTGGGGGTGAAAAGCACGCTGGCCTTGTGCGGCCACTCTCTGCCCTGCAAGACCTCCACGGGTCTTCTCTGAACCCTCCGCATCCATCTGCCTGGCCTGGGGGCATGGGCGTGGGGCGGGACACACGGGACTGGGAGGTTGACTGGGAGGCCAGGGAGAGCGGCACCTGGGCTTTTATCAAGTGCTCCAGGTGATGCTGACCTCCTTCCCTCAGTGATGACTCAAACACCAGGGTGACCGTTTCTTTGATGGCCTTTGACCTGAGCTCTTCCAACTCTCCAGTGACATCCCTGAGACTCAAGTCACATGAGGCACCTCTTCCGCCAACACCTGAATACCCAGGCTCAGCAGTTCTGGAATATGCCCAGTGAATTCAGGACTAATTTGAAATGATTCACCCAGGGTTTTTGGGTTGCTGTTGTTAGTTTTCTTCCTCCATTAAAAAAAACCTAGCTTAGTTTCTTAGGGAAACAAGCTTACTTAAGAAAAACAAACACCTCAACACCCGTTCCACCGAAGGCCCTGGTTGCTGAGTCCCACCGGTCATCAATCTCCACCCTCCCTGAACTGGCCCAAAAGACCCGGCAGCAGCCAGAGAGGCAGAGGACAGGACACAGCCGGTCTGCGCCCTGGCCACACAGTTCTAAAGAGGACCAGAGCAGCGGTCACTGGTCGCCCAGTTGAGATGCCACACCCCCTGGAACCCAGAAGGGAGAGAGCGCGGTGGAAGAGGGGGAAGGCGAGTGGCTGGCTCACACCTCCTCTGACAGACACATGGAAGGGCAGAAACAGAGGGGAGCAGCCACACCAAGCCAGACGGGGACAGTGTTAAAGGAGCAAGGTGACAGGGAGCCTTGGGCAGAGAAGGCGGCAGGCGTGGGCGCCGGGACCGGGGGGGGGGGGGGGGGGGGGGGGGGGGGGGGGGGGGGGGGGGGGGGGGGGTCGTCAGGAGGGCGGACCCACTCACCCTGCTTCTTGTAGTAGTCTTCCCAGGCCTTGCTGTAGTCGGGCTGGCCACTCTGCGGCTGGCTGCCCTGCTGGCCTGTGCGAAGGACACAAAAGCAGTCAGGCCTCTGGGCTTCCTCTTGGCCTTGGCCCTGCCTGGCCACTGACTCCAGGCGCTGCTCTGCACTCGCTTGCTCACGCAGGGCCACACACCGCTGTAGCTCGATCCAGGCTCAATCCAGGCCCAGTGGCCCGGAAAGAAGGTGGCAGCAGAAGACTACATCAACACCCAAGAGGGCCTCCACCCAGGCCCGGGGGGCATTCACACAACTAAGATCCCCTGGAGGCTGGGGCTGGGCAGGCCACTGCCCCTCGAGGGAGACTACGGGAACAGCCTTCAGACAGGGACTGGGCTGCAGGGGAGCAGAGTCCTAGGGCTAGGCGGACTGTCGGCTAAACCCCCTGGGTGGACCTCCCAACGGGACAGAGTCCAAATGGCGCTGGGCACACTCTTCACAAGCAGAGCCACAGCACACACTCGGGACGCTGTCTGGAGACTGAGCTCCGGGTGAAGACAGCCTGCCAGGTCCGACACAACCTAGCCTTTTGCCTTTTAAGGTCCACACAGGGGATAGGACGGGCTCGCTCCTGCCTCCCCTTCCCACACAAGCTAGTGCCTTCTCAGTGCGGCAGGGGCACAGAGTCGGGCGGGATGCCCAGGCACATGAAGAGCATGAAGGGGTGGCCCAGCATCACGCTGGGACCTCGTTTTCTGCCTAGGTCAGGCTGGCTACATGTCTGCCTGCTGAGGCCCCTTCAGCGTCTTGTCCTGAGTGAGGCCAGCCTGTGGCGGCACAAAGGACAGGCCAGCAGGCGTGTTGCACAGCAAACATGTCCCCACTGGTGAACACCCTGAGGACAGTGGAGGGGCGTGGGGACGAAGGCAATGAGGTGTGGCGTGGGCTGGGGAGGGCCCAGAAAGGGAGCAGCCCCTGTCCTCCTGCTCTCTGGCCAGGGCAGGCAGGGGTGCAGAGCAGGGGGACCTGGCCTGGGGGGAGGCCAGGACTGAGGATGTATGGGCAGCCAGACGTCCGCCTCCGGACACAGAGGGTGTGGGCCAGCAGGGCTTCTCTTTAAAACCAGATCTCACTGACCAAACCCAATTCTTATCCGCAACCCCCCTGAATAAACCAACAGAGCCCCCAGGAAGACGGAGGCTAGTAAACAGAGGCCGGAAACCAGGCATGCCCCTGCCTTCCTCCTCGGCCCAAAGGCCCAGCTCCTCGGGCCGGGCCTCTGCAGAACCACGCCCCCAAGGTCAGTGTCCCTGAGGGAGGACAGGTGTCCCTGGGCTTCAACGTGAGTAGTCCCCAAGTCTAGGGCCTCTCACAGGTCCTGTCCTGGGTGATGGGACAAATGTGAAGTTGACCCTGGGCACCTCACATCTTGGGGTCATTCTCCAATCGTAGGAACTGGAGCAAACAAAACACGAGCAGGCTCCAGGACAAAGTGAGTCCAGTGACAAGGAATGGGAGAGTCTATGTGGCGTCCACAGTGAAGTTTTAAAAAAATATTCTATGTGTTTAGGGCATTTAGTAAGAAATACAGTGGGAGAGAAGGACAAAATACAACCGCCCCATTTCAGAGCCCGGAGAAGGCGGGGCATGCCCAGGCCTAACAGCGCTGGCCTCCCGACCCTGCGGGGGGTGGGGGGGAGGGGGGGGCCATCCCAAGCTGTGGCCTTGATCAGGGCCCAGGGCATAGTTGCCCCGCCAGCACTCTGCTCAAAGGGAAAGGCGGGGCCACAGGCCCCAGGCTCGTCCCCTACACTCAGCTGTGACACCCAGCCTGTGGTCCATCGCACTGTCAGGACACTGCAGACACACGAGCACCGCCTGCCCCCACCCCCCCCACACGCGCCCTCTCGTTTCACAGGCTGTGCAAGATGGGCTCTGCCAGCAACAGGCCCAAGAGCGAGGCTCAGAGCGAACGTGGGGCCGCTGCATGGGGAGTGGGCTTTGTTCCCACAGGGACCTTCTCCTTCAGTTTCCTCAGAGAGTCACTCAGCAGAGCTGACCCTCTAGCATGTGCTTTCCGAAAAGTTCGGGAGACAGGAGGAGCCCTTTCTAAGATGGTCACCTTGCAGCCAAAAGAGAGTACTGGCAGGGCACCTGGCAAGCTGGGAGCTGCTTCGGAGAGCACAGGGTGAGGGGCAGGGCGCAGGGTGGGGGACGGCGGGCCCAGCAAGCCATGCGCTCTGATGGCCCACAGGCCTCGGCCTGCAGCCGGAGGAGGACGGAGTAGATGGCAGAGAAAGGTCTGAGAAGGCAGGCCTGGAAAGAGCCAGCCCCTCTGGCCCTGCCCAGCTGCAGCGGGGCACAGAAGCTCCCGATGCCCAGGAGGCCCCCTGACACCTCTGCGAAGGGGCATCCCGAGCCTGTTGGCAGAGTTGGAACAAGACCAATTTCAGATGTACCAGCTCCTCGAGCCCTTCAAGTGGGGGGCAAGGGGGACGCACAGCCCCTCCTCCTCGGGGAAACTCACCTGGGACTTGCTGTGCCGGCTGCTGCCATGCCTGGTAGGTGCTGCCCCAGCCCTGGGTCAGAAAGGCCGGAGGCCCACTGTGGAGGACAGTCACTCGTTCTAGTGCAGGCCACACCCCTCCTCACCTCAGTCCACTTCCCGCCAACCCACCGTCTGCGCTTCATCGCTCCCCGTCCCACCCCAGGCAGGCACAAGGGGGCCTGGCAGTGGCCAGACGAGCCCCGCCCTAGCTCTGACTGGGAGCCACACGGACAGGGCAGGAGTGCGTCACCGACCTCACGGGGGTGCTGTGGGGGTTTCCGTTGACTTTAGCAGCAATGTTTGGGAAGCACCCTGAGCTCCTCGGAGGAAAGGTGCTGAGGGGGGAGAAAGGTCAAAGGGCTGAAGACCCCACAAGGGACAAGCTTTTGCAAAACCCCCCCCCCCCCAGCCCCAGGGGGGTGAGCGCCCTTCAGGGATGCTGTCAGGGACCAGACTCTGCCCCCAGGAAGGCTCTCAACCCAACACTGGTCAGTGACCTGTGGACCGGCCAGAGGTCACGGGTGGGAGATGGAGACACGCCCATACCCAGAACCCCAGGCTTCTGGCCGGCACTGCCTGGCAGCAGCTGGAAAGGAGGGCCCCGCTGGGACGGACGGAAAGACTCACTTTTGATGAGGGGCGGCAGGAGGCTGGCTGAAGGGGCTCTGTCCAAAGGCTCCAGGTGCTCCAAGGCCGGGGCCCTGTCGTGGCACGGAGGGAACGCTCACTAACTGCCGGAGCACTGCTGCCCTCTGCCCGGCCCCCGAGGCAGACCATGGCTTTTGGGGGGACAGGGTCAAGGGGAGTAATGGTACCCTAGGCACTCCTGCTAGCCTTTCCTTCCCCACAGCAACGGGGTTCGCAGCAACGGCTCTTCCCCTGAGTGACCAGTACCTCCACGCAGCTGGCACTGGCACCACACCTGCCCTAGCGTGTCACCCTGGGGGTAGGGACCAACCTGCTTGACTCTCCCGTCAATTTAGGCTGGCCCATGGCTCTTTCTGCCATTCTACGTCCCCTTTGAGGTGAGCAGTGGCCCATCTGTCCTCCATCAACATTCCCTTTCTTTATCTGCTTTGAGGTGCCTGAAACTAAAGCCAGAGTCAATGAACGCCGCCTGCAGGGCTGGCCACCAGGGCAGCGCCAGGGTCGGGGCGGTGCCGGGGGGAGGCTGCTGCCCCCGCTGTTCATCTAAGCCTGCAGGGGACACGGCTCTAGGGCCTGAGCTGGTGGCCTAAGTGAGTTCTGCCAGAAGCCTTCCTTCAGGGGGCCTGGTACCCCTGGGCCCCGACCTTCCCCCTCGGCAAAGTGAGAGGGGGTGCCCTCATGTGATGTGAGGACTGGAAGGCACAGGAAGGACACGGTTCTGGGGAAAAACAGGTACCTTAGACATCCACCAGAAAATCCAGCTACTAGTAAGCCCGGTGGGGAAAGGACCTTGTACGTACGCCAACTTTCTCATCTATGAGGTGTCTGGCCACCTCGATCTGCTGAGGAACCCCCCTGATGGTGAATATCCGCAGGCCAGGGTCGGTGTTGGGAGGGGGGTTCCGCTGCAGCTCCACGTGCGCTCCTGACTGCTGGTTTATGCTCTTGATGCTCTCGCCCCCTGTAGGCAGGACAGGAGACGGAAGGTAAGCGGGGGCAGTGGTAACCCAAACGGGCTGCAGCGCTCTGCCCCCGACAGAAGACGAGGGAGGACAGGGTCTTCCCTGTACCTGCACTCGCCCGGACAACAGAGGGGTACTTTTTATTGACTTTACAAACACCGAGGGGGTTCTGGTTTGCAAACCCAGACTTATGACGGGAAGCTTTTCCTTCTCTCTGAGCCAGGCTGAAGCCACGAACACCAAATGGCACCTGCTGGTTTCTGTGGCAGAGGCCAGGAACCAGGCCTGGGCCGAGGCCCAGGGGTTGGCTCACAATGGAGCTGAACCCCAGGAGGCCTTGGCCCCTGCTCCCGCCAGTGGCCCAGGGAAGGCACTCCACCCTTCTCCGTTGGAGACAAGCGACCTACCTGATGGCCCCTCCATGGCACAATGGGGGCCCTTGGCCCCAGCGAGGGCCACTGCTCTGCCACTCTCCCTCCCTCTACAGGTCAAATAGACAGCCACAGCGCCCAACAATGCCTGGAGCCTGCTTGGGCCTTGAAAATCCCATCCTGTCACTTCTCAAGTCCCTGCCTCCTCTGTGGGGGGGACAGGTCGAGACAGAGAGGCAGCCGGAGGATGGGGGTCACAGAGGCCTGAGAGGAGCCGGGCTAATGAAAATTTAGTTGGATTCTTTGAAAAACCTGTGAGAGTCCCAGTCTCTTAATGAAATGAGCACAACAACGCAAGCTCCAGCAGTGTGACAATGGTTTGACTCTTCTTTTGAAACTTCACAGCGCGCACCACGCGGCCCTGCACAACTGGTGCACAGCTGGGGCCGGGGGCCGGGCAGGAGGGAGACTTGCAGACGTTTCTGCAAAACTGCAAAAGGACGGTCTGCGGGGCTCTGATGCAGGGGACCAGGGAGCCCCAAATGACCAAAAGCGACAACGGAAGGCCAGTGTCTGTGTCACCCATGCCCTCTGGAGTCACAACTAACATCACATGATCCATGTTAGTTCCTTCTAACACGTCTACAGTCCTTCACATGCTCCAACCTGCCCTCCACACCACACGAGGAGGCCTCGGCTGAAGATCCGGCCAAGGAGGAGGTGCCTAAGGGACACCTGTCCTCTCCAGGGGACACTACTGGGGTCAAGAAGCAAAGCTGGAGCCTGGGTCCAGCCATCCTTCCTGCAGGTGATGTGAATGGCCCTTGAACCATGGGAAGGAAGCTGGGGGCTGCGGGCATTCGGACGAAGCTTTGTTCAAGGTCTGGTGTAGGCAGCACGCTGGTTTGGTTCAGGGTATTTTACATTCAAGAGCAAATTATAAAGAGAACTCAGCAGACGAAAGTCACGTGCGCGAGGTTTTCTCCAAGTTCTGTGACAGTTTAGGGACAGTGTCCCTGCGTGTGCCACCTTGAGTGAACATGCTGGTGTAGGGGACAGCAGGGACCAGTGCGGACAGCCCTGGGTCTGTCACCACTGCCTTTCACGCACAGGGGCGGACTCTGGTCTTTGCCCCCTGAGCAGTGGCCGGCTTCTCTCCTCAGCAACAGCGCTTTCGGGGAGCAGCGGAGGGCAAAGACTCAGCGGAGACTGCTCTCTGGCCCCACCCGCCTCTACACAGCCAGCCCGTGTGACTGTGGAGTGGGGGCAGGAAGGGTGCGCGGGGCTGAGATGAGACCCTGCAGGCCCTTCCCCCCAGTGGGCATGCAGCCCAGCAGCCCCTCTCCAGAGGCCTGCAGAGCTCGCTAATAAGGGGAGGGGGCCCCACAAAAGTGCCCAGTGCCAGAAGGAGTTAATTTAAGTTTATCTTCCTTCAAAATGAGGTCACCAGCTTGTCGCATGGTGGCTGTCTATAGACTCATTCAGGCAGCCCGCTCCATTCTTCCACCTGATGGGGGGCAGAAGTGACCCACCACTGGCCCCCCAGGCTGGTCGTGAAATCGTAAAGCAATCAATCAAACCTGCTGAAAGGCTGGCTGACAAGAGCAGGGCTGGCCACACTATCTGCCAGCCCTGCTGTGTTTATCATGGAAATCCGGCGGCCAGGGGCGGCGCAGCGTCTGTCTGTCCGGGGCTGGGGCCGGGGGAGCAGGGCCCAACTGCGTGTGGCACCGCCCCCTCCCTCGCTGCCCCCATCGCATCCCTGCATCGTTCCCAAGGAGGAGGAGCAGCTCATATCCAGGCCTGGCAGTGGGGGGTGGTATAGAGAGCCCCCACCCTCCCAACAAAGCTTTTCTAGGTTTCTCTAGCCTGTCACTAGAGCGCTGGACACACTGATGGCTTCCTCTGTCATCACACTTGCCCTTGGTGATCACTCAGGGTTACTGCAGAGGACAAGCTAAGTGAGGCTGTCCTGGGAACACGGCGCACACTGTCACAGTGAAGACAGCTGGGCCCTGCCAGGTCCAGAGCAGACCCATGTTCGCAGGAAAACTGCGCTGATAAAACGACTCTCACAGGACACAGAACCTAGAACTGCCTCCCAACCCACAGGTGCCAATAGAGGTGCCTCTTGCAGCCGCCAGGGTGTGGGGCTGGGCAGTGTGCCTCGCCAGTCACAGCATCTGGGCAGCTGACAAGGGCTACCAACACTTTTCAGCATGGACACCCTGCCAGAAAACTGAAACACGCCCACATTGTTCACACCACCTCCGAGTCTCAAAGATGATACAGATGCAAGTGATGAACGTTTTGAAAGAGCACAAACACGCTGTCCGTGGGCAGTGCCGGGTGCAACGGTGCGGACTGAGAGGGGGTCAGGAGTTCCCAGCCCACGCCAGCTCGTGGGCAGTGCAGGGGTGGCCTCAGCTTGCTGCCGTGGGAGACATCCCCAAATCTCGTTCTGTGGAAGAACTAGTACCTCCCACCCCCTGCCATAGCTAAGAGATGCCTGGTGGTCACAGGAGCTGGAGAAACTGTAGGGAGAAGATTGTATTTCCTTAAATACGACTCCCAACACCGAAGAGTCACCTGTCAGTACCAAGGCTTTGTTTGGAGCACAGAGACGCTGAGCGGCGGGTGGGGGTGGGGGTGGGAACGGACCGTGAACCACAGACCTGCTCCCAGCGGCCTTTTTTTAAAAAAAGATTTTATTTATTTATTTTCAGAGAAAGAGGAAGGGAGGGAGAGAAGGACAGAAACATTGACTGGCTGCCTCTTACACACTCCCAACTCAGGACTTAGCCTGAAACTCAGGCACGTGCCCTGACTGGAAATTGAACCGGCGACCCTTCAGTTCGCAGGCTGATGCTCAATCCACTGAGCCACACCAGCCAGGGCTCTCAGCAGCCTTTCTTGGTTTTAAGGCAAGGCCAGCCCAGATGAACCAGCCCCGATGGCCCAGAAATGTGCCTGCTTCCTGCCTTGCTTCTAATCGAAAGGTGGGAGGGAGCACACCAACCATGAACAGGGGTTTTACCTGGTCTTCTCTAACATGCCTAGAAACCACCAGCAAATCAACCTTTACCTCCCTCACAGGGTGTCTGTGACGCACGGTCAATGTGCTGAAAGGATAAAAACCACTTTCACGTGTCGTGTCAGTGAAGACCAAGCACCCGAGCCCAGGAGGGGAGCAGCTTGCCTGTCAGAAAGTGCCCCCCGCCCGAGGAATCGGTCGTAGCTGCTGCTCTCATTCCTCGGAGGCGAGTTAATTACCGACCAGCTGATGGACAATCAAAGGCAAATGTTGAGCCTTTCCAGCCACGAGGCTGCTTCAAGAGGGGGCGGGTCTCTCTTGTCCCCACGCTCTGCCCTCACTCATGAGAAGACCGTGCAAAGCAGGCCTCCTGCAGAGGAGCAAGGTGGAACAGCCCCGCCCTGGTGCTCTGGAGGTGTGTGACCTGTCTCAGGTAAGTAGGTGGGGAGGGAACCAACAACCCCGGCCACCACCTCCTACCTTTGCCGATGACAAGGCCACACTTGTCTGCTGGCACTGTGTAGGTTATCTCCTGGATGCCACCAGGGGTTCCCAGGCTCCAGTCGGCACGGCCACGGCCTCGTCCTCTGGCCACTGCGAGGCCTCCAAAGCCATCTCTTTCCTGGGAGAGAAGCAAAGCTTAAGTGAAGATTCCTGCCACTGCCACCAGGGCCACGTTTCGTCTCCTGGGAGGAGGTAAAGTGACAGGAAGCAATCAACGCCACGCGGCAGAACCTGCGCGTCGCCCCACCTTTCAGGCACCGCAGTGCTCTTTGGAAGCACAACGAACACAAATAACAGGTACACTCGGGGAGCACGCGTGTAGGCACGTGCATGTGGTTATAGAAAGAGCAGAAACAGAGCCGAGGAAAACAGCAGTCAGGTCGCAACCCCAGAGTCCGAAGCCCAGGGCCCTCTTCCCTGGAGTCTGCGTTACTGGGCCCTGACCTACAGGGTCAGGAGCTGATTTTCTTCTCAATGCTGAGACTGTTCCTTCCAGGGGGCTCACACACGCTGGGCCTATCAGAAGTCAGAGAGTAGCTGCCAAAAAGCCAAGGCCATTTGAAGTGACATGTGAGTGACAACACGTGACTTCTGTTCCTGCCCTGACCACGCTGGTATAAAGAACAATTCAGACACTGCTATATGAGTCAGAACACCTTGCAATTTAACCAGCACAAAGGATGAAAGGATTTTAAAAGGACACCCAGTTGTACCCTCTGCAGAAGAGGGGGGAGCCAGCCGGGCTGGAGTGCATGGTGTGGGGCTGGAGCCCCCGCTGACCCATTCTCACTGTCCCCCAGCAGAGCGCAAAACCCACACCCCACGGCCAGCAGAGGACGACTCCCTTCATCTGAGGGCAACAAACGTCATTCTGGGCTTTGTCCCTAGTCTCTCTGCATCTGCAGCACTAAAATCCTTCAAATGTGGAGGGAAAACCGACTTGAGCTGAGAGCAACTTTCATGGGAGGGAGAAGCTGAACAGAGGCTCAGCACGGTAAAGAAACGTTCGGCAAAACCTGCCCCTATCGAGTCAGAGAGAGCTGACCGCCCCCTCAGAATCTAAGCCCGAAGAAAGCAGAGACAGCTGGAGGGCGTGCACGGGGCAGTTTAGGGGCTGATGCTAACGCATGCACGCGCAGCCAATGTTCTGGGTGTGCCACCGAGCGTCTAGGACGGACTCGTCGCACAGCCTCTGCAGCTGAGGGTTCACGAGCTCTTCCTACTGAAAAGGAGACGAGGCTCTTTACTGACTCTTTTGGAGCCTGTCTAACCCAATCTTGGGACTGGCCGAGTCTTGGGGGCTTGGGTTCCGAAGGTCGGGGCAGGGGTTCACGAAAGTGTCCCTGCAGTGTGCACTCCCAGAGGACTTAGGTGACCTGGTGTGACACCCTCTGTGTTGCTGAGAACACCTGGCCAAGAAAACTTCAAAGACTCATCCAAAGTCACACGGCTAATGGCAGAGCTGGGACGACAATTTCCAATTTCTTGCTTCTTTCTTTAGCTCCAACCATTCCCAGATTTCCTCAGTCCTGCCTAGCTGGGGGACGTGCCAACCCGTCATCAGCTACAGCGGTTCCTGCAGCGCCCGGCACACGGGCAGGAGGGGAGGCTACCAACAGCACGCAGGGCACTCATGTTCCAGGCAAAGGTTGTGCCTGGAACCCAGAGCTGAAGACGGCTCTGAGACTCTGGGGGATCCTGAAGTGCTTTCTAGAGCTAAGATTAGATTTTGCTCAGAATTTTAAATTAAGTATGCCCAACTGTTAGAAACTTGGCGATCTGCACTGTTAAAGAGTCAGAAAACCTGGATTCTGGGACAACAGAGGCAGAAGAGCAACAGACTAGCAGGCAAGAGGCAGGTGTAGTGCAGCTCCTGGCCTGACCCTGGAGGGAGGTAACTGATCAGCGCTGGTTCCCAAGGCAGCTGCCCCAGAGCCCCACGTGGCCCCTGTCACTGCAGCACATGAGATACCTGGGTGCAGAGCTGGACCCACCTGGGCTGTCAGAATAAGCTCGCTGATGACGTGGGCCGCATGCTGGCATCGGTCAGGGGGCCCCATGACCTGTGCAGCTCTCTCTGGACTAATACCGTCATCTGTGGAACAAGGTGAGAGGTGGGTGAGGAAAGCCCAACTTAGGAAAGAGACGAAGGTCACCCTGACCTGCAACCAATGTTCCTGCCAAAGCCAAAGGGGTGGTGAGAACATCACCAGATCCAGGGCCCCTCTGGCTAGGAGAAGGCGTGGCTGTGTCTGTCTGTGTGGCCCGTGCCAGCAATCGCGCAACTGCAGACACTTAAAGGAGCTACCGCTGAAGAAACAAACAAAGCCAAGAAGGAACAGACAGACAGACAAAGCCAAGGAAAACAGAGGTGAGCAATGACAGTATTGTCCAAAAATCAGCCTGTGATGCTTTTCTGTCTTCAGAGAAATAAGGAGAATAAAGACACTGTAGATAAGT
Source organism: Macrotus californicus (assembly GCA_007922815.1). Classification (NCBI taxonomy): domain Eukaryota; kingdom Metazoa; phylum Chordata; class Mammalia; order Chiroptera; family Phyllostomidae; genus Macrotus; species Macrotus californicus. The sequence continues at coordinate 112,502 of VMDR010000732.1, forward strand.
TTGCTTATAAACTAACAGAATTTAAAGAACTGTTCTTTAGTCTAAAACGTTTGTCCTTTTTTACAATTTTATCTTTAATTTATGAAATCAAAATAACACTTTTTATTCATTTTACTTTTTAAAAATTTATTGAATTTAGAGAAAGGAAGGGGGAGAGAAGGGGAGAGAAATATAGAGAAACACCGATCTGCTCCATGTACTGATGCGTCACTGGTGGGTTCCTGCATGTGCCCTGACCAGGGATCGAACCTGCAGCCTTGGCGTGTCAGGACAACACTCTAACCAACTGAGCCACCCAGTCAGGGCAAAATAACAGATTTTTTTAAAAAAGCCTTTATGTGGCAAAATTGAAAGCTGGAAAGGCTATGTTGATTTTCCCCAGTTTTACCTGTCTAAGGGGGAGGGGGGAGCCCTGGAAACCCAGGCTGGGGAGGTCAGGCACAGCAAGGGCAGCCCGACCAGCAAATGCAAAGAAAGAAACGGGAGCCTGAAGGAGAAACCGAGATTGGTGCGAAGGAGGGAGAGAAAGAGGGACAGAGAGAGGGGGAGAGAAGGAACAGAACACAAACGGGCTAGCTGCCAAGCCCTTGTTTTGTGAGGTGCTTTATAATTACAGGATGTTTGAAAACGACCAAAACCAACCTGGTTTGAACTGAATCCTCACACCAGCGTCACTCTGGATCTTTTTGATCATTTCCCCATTTCTTCCTATCACAATCCCAACAGCGAACCTAGGCACAGACACCTGAGCGCGGAGAAACAGAACCTTATCAGGGCTTTTGGCAAACCAGGCTCCCCCATGGGTGTGTGTGTGTGTGTCTGTGTGTGTGTGTGTGTGAGTGTGAGACACAACGTGAGCTTTACTACGGTGTGTTCTTGGAAGTGACAGGAGTGAGCCCATTCTTCCTTTTAAGAACAATATGTGGTTAATGACTGCATTTGTTAGCTAAATGTATCCAGGAAGTCTGAGATTTGATCGAAATAGTTATAAAAATGAAGAAAAGCAAGAAAAAACCTTAGAGATAGATAAAAGACTAAAAAATGGCAAATTATCTCCAAATTCTATGAAATAAGCATAAATATATCATACACATTCATTGTACTAATGGCCCTTTGAAATATTTTTTTCATTGTGGCAAATTACACGTAATACTTTATCACCTTCGCCATCCGCGACTGTACCCTGCAGGGCGTCACGTGCATCCACAGTGCTGTGCGGCCCTCCCAGACAGCTGTGCCCAACCCCTTCCTCACCCCCAGCGAAAACTCTGTGTCCTTTAACAGTGACTCCGGCTTTCCGCAGCGCCTGGTAACCCCCACTCTATTTTCTGTCGCTACGGACTTACCCACTCTAGGTGTGAGTGGGATCACACAGTATTTCTCTTTCTGTATCTGGCTTATTACATAAGCATAACGTTTGCAAGGTTCATCCACATTGTACCATGTATTAAAATTTCACTTTGGCCCTGGCCAGGCAGCTCATTGGGTAGAGTGTTGTCCTGATACACCAGGGTTGCGGGTTTGACCCCCAGCACACAAGAACCAACCAATGAGTGCATGAATAAGTGGAACAACGAATCAACATTTCTCTCTCTTTCTAACAACCAGTTCTTTAAAAATTTCTAAGGGACACATTTTGATGCTATCCCACCTCACCAATAAATTTAGCTTCCAACTTTGATATAATCACAACACGGATCACCAGGAAAATCTGGACTTTGGTCTTCACCTGGGCAGGGGGATAAGCTTTGAAGCAAAACTTCAAAGCCAGGGGAATGGCCCCATGCCCAGAAATGCATGCAGCTACCTCCCCTCACTATGGCCGACCGTCCCAAACTGTCCTCACACTCACTGAGAAGCGAGCATCCATGTAGGATTGCACAGACGAGGCAAAAATGAAAGAACTTGCTCAAGATGAAAGAGTCAACAGATGCGTGACCTACGACTTAACCCTGATCTCTTCTGCCCACTGACCTGTCACTACAGCATACCTCTATGCTGCCTCCTCCCGTTCGGGAGGCAAAGTCACCGCGCACACCTCGAAAGTCAGCTTGGTCTTTCTCTCGGATGATCTCCAACACCATCTCTCTTGCTTGCTGCATAAACACAGATAAAAGACATTATGGAAGACAAAATCCTAAAAAAACAGGAGACCAGGTGAAGTTTCTTTTATTTTCTTTTTAAAAAAATTACTTTATTGTTGTTCAATTACAGTTGTCTGCATTTTCTCCCCACCGTGCTCCGCCACTCCCCCCAAACTTCCCTCCCTCCTCTGCTCTGACCCTCCCCCTTGGTTCTGACCATGTGCCCTCCACAGCAGTTCCTGAAAACCCTCCCCCCATTATCCCCTCCCACCTCCCCTCTGGTTACTGTCAGACTGTTCTTACTTTCAGTGTCTCTGGATATATTTTGCTTGCTAAAATACCTTTGCTGACTATGTTATTATTATCATCATCATCATTATACGGGATGGGGCAGACTGCTGGTGGGAGTCGCACATGTCAAATCTTAAACGACGGTTTTTGACACAGCCCCAAATGCCCAGGTAAGGGCCTACCCTCTTTAAAGCCACAGTAGGGCCAGCATGTTTGTGCTGGGTCTGAACTCGATCACTGTTGCCCAATGGGGTTTCCAGCACGCCACTTCTTAGTGAGGCTCTGACTGGGCAGGTTCCAGAAAGGAGACATTAATTACCAAGGCGTCCAAGGGAAAAGGTAAGCCCTGGAGCCAGAGAGTGACCTCCAGCCTTCAGAGATCCAGTGTCTCAATCGCTGACTGCCAACACTGTGCCCAGGCCTGACTATCTCCAAGGCACACTCAGTGTCCTCTCCCCGAAGGATGTACTTAAGCCAGTCCATCCTGCCCACAGCAGCCCCCGTCCCACAGGAAGCTACACTCAGGACCAACCGCACGTCACCACCCAAGGTGATGCAGGAATCCAGACGAGTCCTGGTTCTGGAAAAACCAAACCAAACCAAACCAAACCCCCTCACACCCACCCCTGAAAGAGCAATTAAAGTCTAAGACACTGAGAGAACTCTGAATATGGACAGGCTTAAGGTGATATGGGAGAGCTGTTATTTCTCTGGCGTGCTTTTTCAGCAGAAAGTCCTTATCCTTCGGGTTTGGGGGTGGAGAGGCACAATACCTGCTACTCACTCACGAATGACAAATAAAATGAACAAACAGATGCATGGCGCGGTGGCGAACGACAGGTGAGATGAGTGTGTACAGGTATTTGCTGTACTATCTTCTCAGTTTTTCCAGACATTTGAAGTTTTCATAATAAAAAGTTGGAGAGAGAAAATAAAAAACCCCAAACAACAATTCACCCTCAACACAGTAGCTTCTCCCAAATAAAATATGTGGAATACACTAAAAAGTCTGTAATTATTTTCCTGCAAATTCATGCAACATCAATGAAGCAACTATGCTCTTTGCTTGGGCATTTTTCCTACCAAAGATAAAACTAAAGGTGCCGAGAGAGAAGGCAGGTGGGGAGGGCTGCAGGGAGGCGGGTGCTCCGTTGCCCAGCACTCTCCAGCAGGCTGGCCCTCCAATGCCTTCCAGAGAGTTCTCTGATATCACAACTAGCAGGGCACACGCATGCGTGGTGGTGTGCTGGCCGGCACCTTTGCCCACCTCCCACCTCAGATGTGTATCTTGCAAAAACGAGCCAAGAGCAGAACAAGCAAATAAAAGCCAAATGGAGCCTGCACCCGAGCTGACCACAGATAACAAGTTGGAAACTGCACCTGCTCAATGCTATGCCATCCAACAAAACCCTGTGCGTTTCTGGGAATGTCCCGAATACACACTGCCGGTGACAGCAGCCACCACTCTCGCGTGGCTCTTGAGAACTCGAAACATGGCCAGTGCAGATGAGGAACTCAGTTTTTACCTAATTTGAATTAAATAGCCACCTGTGGCCAGGGGCTCTGGTATTGGGCAAGACAACCCTGGATTCTCTTCATCATCAGACATGTGTGGGAAAACAGCCCACCACAGTGAAAGGAACATCCGGTTGTGTAAGTTGTGTCCTCAACAACGTAAAAGCTGTGAGTTACTACCAAGTGATACCCCACACTCAGGACCTGCCCGTGCGGCTTCTCTCCTACCTGTACTTTAAATGGGTCTCCCGTCATGCGAAGAGGCTTGTCTGCTCCCGTGGGCAATGGGCCGTCCTGGATCATCACCATTTTCACTCCCGTCCGCTCCTGTGGAGGCACACATGCCAGTACAGCCATACCGCCCTATTGGCGGGAGCCCACGAGATGCTGCATGGGCTGGGTCACACCCGCACACCACTCAGCACTGCCCTCTGCCCTGGCCCAGGGAGCTGGCCCCTGGGAAAGCCAACATGCAGGCGGTGCCAGGGAGCTCCTAAGTGTGAGCTCTTAAGTGTGACTAAGGGACCGCTCCCCAGATTCTCTTCCTCTAGCTCCTAGCTCACCCATGTGGACAGGAGCTCTGTTTCTGAACTGCCAGGCTCCTGCTGGCTGGGCCCTCACTTTAACAGTGCCTGGCCAGAGCCTGCGATCAGCCCTGTGAGGGAGGGGCTGCCGTCCCCGAGGTGAGGGGGGCTTGGACACCTGGCTACCCCTGAGCTGTCCAGAGTGAAGAAGTGGGCGAGGAGAGGGGCGTAACGTTTAAATTCTGAAAGTCCAAACCCTGGATTCTTCGAGCCCACACCGGGGCACCTTTCCAGGCCAAGGCCTGGGCTAGGAGTGAGCACACACATGGGTTGCGACCACTCTCCTGCAGCCTCAAAAGCCCCGAAGCCCTGTAGTTAAGAGTTTGTTCATAACTAGCCTGGCGGCGAAAGTGCCTGAACCCGTGTAAGCACATGTCTAATCCCTCTCTCAGAGTGTGACTGTTGCTGCGTTCAGCTACGGAAACATGCGTTTGGTCACAGGGGCAGCCCTGGACCTGCCGAGGGTGTTCAATTCTGAAACACGTCTGGGCCCATGTGTCTCAGGGGAGGGGTCCTGAAGCTGACGGCAGCTACTGTTCCCGGAGCATCTGCTCAGTGCCAGCCTGGCATGGAGGGCCTTATTCAAACATGCAGTCGTGGGTGTTACTGCAGCTTTGTCACGAGCAGGCCCCGGCCCTATAGGTGCATGAACAGGTTCAGCTCACTCCATGAAGGAAGGGAGGGTTGCTGGCTCCAGACCCAGCACTTTTACCCAAGATGCTGTCCTGTGACAGTGACAGAGCTTCACTGCCACAGCGGCAGCTACAAGTTTACAGGGCCCCAGGACTGGTATCACAGGTGGCAGAGGCTCGGCTCCAGAGATGTCCGTGCACCCATGGGGGCTCTGGCCAGTGGCAGGCACAGCCGGGTCAACTGGGGAAGCCCAAGCTATGACAAGCCCCTACCCACTTCCCCCCACCCCTGGCAGGGAGAAAGACGAGGGCCTCTGCTAAGGCTCCCGCACCTGCAGCTGCTTGATGGTCTCCCCGCCTTTGCCGATGACCAGCCCCACTTTAGACGCAGGGATGAGGACCTCCTGCACCGTGCTGCTGCCATCCACGTCATTGTGAAAACCGGGCCCGTTCCGACAGCGGTCCACGATCTGCCCCAGCAGCCGCTTGGCTAGTCTTCGGGAGGGAATAGAGCCACAGGAAGCCAGCATTACATGAACGCCCCAGGTACCCCCAAAGGGGAACAGCACCGAGGGGAAAACACGAAGGAGTCAAGGCAGCCCTCTGTCCAGCGCCAGCTCTGCCCCAGCCCGGGAGCTCTCTGCCATCGGTCACGCTACTGGGCTGGAATTCAAAAGCAACCACACACAACACCAACATCGCGACACGGCCCCCAGTCACATCTGCCCTCTGCTTGCATGTGGGTCTCATGGGCACCCCACAAACATGTCTCTCCTCCCCTCAGAAAGGCAACGGCTCTGGTGGCAGAGACACCTTTGCACCCTCTGCCTCTCGCTGTTCCCCATCCAGAGCACACACCCCACAGACACGTGTTAAGTAGGAGCAGGAGGGAGAAGAGAGCAAGGAGAAAGATGGGAAGAGAGAAAGCAAGGGTTAGTAGTCATCATCTGAACCCCCAAACTCCAAACTTCTTCTCCACAACCGACCAGACTGCTCTGTGACTTCTGAGCTACAGCTACGAATCACCAGTTGGGTTTCAAGGGGTAAAGAAAGGAGGTGGCGGTGCCCTGACGCAGCTCTGCAGCCGCATCCCCTGCTTCTGCTTCGTGCTTTTCCAGTTGGATCGCAGGAGCCTGCCTTTCTGTGCGATGCTATTTTGTGCTGATTGATTTGGAGGCGGAGCAGGAAAGCTACAATGTTGAAACAGTACAACCCAGCCTACCGAGGTCACCTGCGAGGCCAACTTCCTTTTCTGCACCAGAATCTCCCCCGGCTGTTATCTGCATTATTTATTCTTCAAACCACCACCTAGGATCTTTCTGGTTCCTCTAACAGGACAGGATACAGCTACTAAACAGGCTGGCTGTACTGTGCATTGAAGAAAGCAAAATTGTTTCTTCTCAAAGTTACAATCCCGTGGCCTCCACTGCTTGGGTGGAACAGGAAGCAGGGACAGAAGGGCAGGAAGAAAGAAGAAAAAGGCAGGAAATAGACATTGCCCTTTGTGGCCTTGAGCCTTTGTGTGCTGAATCGGCCTCATGTGTCTTCTCAGTCACAGCAGCGTTTTAGTATTTCGCTTGTGTACTAGATTAACCTGTGATGGAGGAAAAACGCCTCACTCTGGCAAAACCATCTCGCTTGCCCTGTAATGCACACCTGCCAGAGTTATTTATTCTGGTTCACTGCTTGCACAGTTACAGCAAAACGAGAGAATCTGAACTCATCTAGACTCCCTGAGAAATGGAAACAATGACAGAGCCCTACCTATCGAGCCAGACATAATCTCAGCACCCCCGCCCCCAAACACAATGCCGCTCAGTAGACTGGCAGGGGAAAGGGGACAGAAGCTGAGTTAGTGCCTCCCCTTCCCCCAGAAGGCTCTGGGGCTGATAAGGCCCACACCCGGCACAGGGCTCTTGAGTACGTGTGTACCAGGCAGAGAGGGGGTCACGCTAGTCTTCAGGCCGTGACAAAGGTGCCAAAAGTCAAAACCCCCTCTGGCCGGTCCCTATGGCCCTCGGAGGGCAGCAATGGCCAGCAAGAGTCCATTCTATTTGGCTCCCAAGTATCAGAAAGGCAATGGGATCGCCCCCAGGTCAAGGACCTGGTACCAGGTTCTCAATGGTTGGCAAGGCGAGGCTCGCTAACCCAGACCTGTGTGGGAAAGGAGGCGTTACGAGGGAGGGGGAGGGCAGTGAGAGCACTCAGGTGGGGCGGCCCTGCACCCCTTCAGACCTGGTTTACGGAGCAGGTGCTACGGCGGCTGCGAGGACTTCTGTGGGGCTTTACAAAGGAGAGGCCGTGTGTGTTTAAGGTACAGAGAAACTCCCCCGATGGGGCAGCCTCCTAGACCCTCCTCTGTGCAGCACCTGCTTGTGTGGCCAGACTGCAGCACAGGGCGACAGCGTTCCGTGACAGTTTGCCCTTCATTCCTCCCCGTTTGGGGAGCGAGGAAGAAGAGTGAAAGGAAAAAGTAAATAAAACAAACTTACTCAATACTTTCTGGGGTTCCGGTAAGTACACAGGGCCTCTCTGGAATCCCAGAACTCTCTACAAGAAGAATCAAGAAGATGAGGCGTGTCGGTGGGCATCAGGCACCCTCGCGCCTGGCCTCCGTGCAGGGCTGTCTCTCTGGGGCTGGTGCCTACACCAGCCCCACAGAAGCCCAGGCTCCCAGAAAAAGACAGTTTGCTTCCGCTTGTGGAGAGAATGTTGAGCTGGTGGCTCCACCCTGAGAGTCTCCAAGTAGAAACGAGACCCTAGGGGAAGGCAGGAGAGTGCAGCAGAGGTGTGCGAGGGGGTCCTAATGACTGGTTTCAGCGAGCAGGGGCTCGAGTGACTGAATCAGCCCGCTAGTCCACGGGTTCTCCAGCTGCACAGCAGCTCGCTGGTCACCTGTCTGCACACAGCTCCGACGCGCACCAGCGAGAGGTCCAGGGTGTGCGCGCTGGGGCTGTCACCGGCCACTGCATGACTACCCTGAGGCCAGTGACATTGTGTGGAGCTGGTTCCGGGCCACTTGATGAGAGAGGACAGTCTTACTCTCCAACACCACACGTGACACTTTACCTTGTTCCTAAAAATACTGCCTCTTAAAGTTCTCAGAAAAGGAAGACAACTAGCTAACAGCAGTCACTTCCTGCGGGACACTGTAGTAAGTGTCTTTTAAAATGACAGACGTTTCTCAGTCAATGCCCTTCAACCCTCCTCCCCCACTGTGGGAAGAGGTCCAGCTCCCATCAGGTGAGAGACCTATAAACAAAAGGTAAACCATCTCCTCAATGCACATCAACATGGAGCCGGCTGGGACAGGTCCTGGGCTGGGTTTCACACGTGCTAATGCGGCCAGGACCCCAGCTGGCCTCTTCCCACAAAGGGCATGGATGGCCTGATCCAGGGGAGCTGGCGAGCAATCCCCCGGAGTAACCCCAAAGCCACATGACTCCTAATGGCCCCACTATGTCTGGCATAAAATTCTGGTGCAGAAAACAGAGGTCCTAGAGTGGCAGGTGCTGGGAGGGGCCAGGTCGGGCCACAGAACGGGGGAGGGCCTTGCCCCGAGGCCAGAGGGGTAGGCCCCTTCCGAGAGCCCACTGCCGATTTGGCTCTCATCTGGGAGTCCGGCCTCAAAAACACAAGGCACACAGCAGCCGTCCATACTTACCCCTGCTCCTACAGGTCTAGCAACAAGCAAAGAAGTGCTGTATGTGGAAAACTTGGCAGAATACTGATTTCTACAGACTGAGATCCATGAAAAGAGAAGCCCTTACCTGAAGCAATCTGAATTTTGCAACCAGATTCGGCTTGAATCCGTGAAATCTGCTCACCTCCCCTGCCAATAACTGAAACAAATGAACAGGATCAGAATGTGGCCCAGTCCACATTTAGCCACGCACGGGACCCTGAGTTCAACAAGCAGTCACGTGGCCCAGCGTGCGGCAGACCAGGCTGGCCTCGGCGAGGCCACAGAGATGGTGCATGCAGCGTGGGGACAGGGGCCCTCGTGCTGCCATGGGAGAGGGCGAGGAGACCCTGGAGAGCAGCATGCGAGCACGGTATCCCCCAGGGGACGCTCTCAGGGAGAGAGCGCACAACGGAAAGGACAGACAGGAAAGGGGGAAAGCGCAACATATGGATACTTACTAAAGCCAACCATTTTATCAGGCACTTTGAATTCTTCCGTTATTACTGCCCTAGAAACAAAGAACATTTGGAAAAAGATATAGAAGAACTCTGCAGCCATTTTAGGGCCCCCAGATTTCCCATACTGGCCATGCTGGAAGATAAAGGCTTAAAAGAAACCATGCCAACGTGGCCAGCAAGCCCACAACCACCTACACAGAGCACCCTCTAAAGAACTTTGGGTCAGCTGCTCACTGAAAAGACCCATGCCTCTATCGCCCTGTGTCAGAGGCAGAAACATCTGGGTTTTCACGGAAACCATTGGCCCGTGTTGCACCTGCCTTTCCTTCACACAGCAGAGGTGCCCAGGAGCCTGGCTGAGCACTGAGCAGTGACTTAGAGACCCTCTGGGGCGTCAGGGGATTGGGGCTTCTTCCTGGGCCCTCGCGAGACACAGAGATGCTTGTCCTTTCTTCAGATGCCTTGTTCCCTCGGTGCTGCTCTCTGGTCCCCTCCTAATTTTTAGGTGCGATGCCCCCAAAGGAGCTGGTCTCCAGCGGAGGCCTAGCCAGTGCCGACCAGGACAGAATCATGGCCTCAGCTCCTCCGCAAGGCTCTCTGTCAACGGCTGTCCCCGCCACGCCACGCTCTCCTTCCCTCTTGTAACCACTGCCGCACTGGCGCTCTCTCACGCCTTCAGATGGGCCACAGACTGGGTCGTGGGCAGTATCCAGTTCGCCCAACACCAGAGGAGGCAATTAAATCTAAACATTTACCTTTGGAGAATGCTAAATGCAAGTGTTTTTTTTTTTTAAAAAGGCAAGCATTTTTAAACATCCCTCACACAGCTGGACTTTTACCATCATGGAGGGCATTGAACAAAGTGCACGTTTAGGGAAAGTGCAGCGCTCAGAAGGAACGCAGTAGCATAAATAGCGCTTGCCACCAGACCAGTGTGAGGACAGCAACTGTCGCTTCCTGGCGGAGGTCACGGCCTCAGGTTCCCATGTGCCCGGGGATTCCCTCTGCCTCTTGGGATCTTCGGTTCACTCTGAAACCCAGCAAGTCTGGGCCTCTTACCCAGTGACCCCAGGGACGTGGGTGCCAAGCCTCCGCTGACCTAACACATCTGGCCACAGGCACAGGCCCTGTGGGGATGTGTCTCCTGACCGTGAGGAGGGGGATGGTGTTCCTGTCTGTGCAGCCGCAAGGCTGCCGCTCGTGGGTACAGCATGAACTGTCTGTGCCCAGAACACACGACTGTGGGTTTTACTGGGAGAGGGTCAACACTGTCACAACACCAATGCCACAGAGCTCAGGCAGCTCCTCAGCGCTCGGGGACAATTAAGCAGACTCTCTTCGAGGAGGAAACATGTTAAGATGAACTGCTTTGGGCCTCCAGCAAGAACAAAGCTCTATATTCTAAATGCGAGGCTGGAACTTGTCTAATGCACATAGTACAGGAAAGTAAAACCCTGATTAATTATGGCTTTATAGGAAAGTTACCTCACTTAAATTACTTTAATTCAGTAAAAACAAAGCAAGTAAGGAAGTAACAAAAAATCTAGAACAAATCTTTTCATTAACTGATGCCTGGTGATTTCTAGAAACTCCCAAACATCTGCGTAGCACACAGGAGACTGTCACTGTTATCACTGCCAGCGAAGGTCAAGGATGAGGTGACAGTAACGGGTACCAATCGTACAATGTCATCCGCTACAAGGAGACGCTGGGGCACAGTGCTCCCTACACGTTTTATCCTTTGTAAGGCTAGAGCTGCGACCACAACTGCGGCCTTACAGACTGGTCTTTTCAAATCACTGAGCTCTTTGTGTCTTTCTAACCCACAATGTTTAAGGGGAGGTTTTAAGGGGAAACTGAGGCAGGGAAGCAACTGGGCAGCTATCTGAGCTTCTCTGGCAAGCCCCCATCGCTGGAGCTGTGGTGAGGGCCTTAGGCTCCTGACCTCCCAGGCTCACGATTCCTTGAGGACCAAAGATGTCCTTTTCTCAAGTAAAGAGATTAAGAATTCATAAAACACTGGGAAAACCATCAAAACAAGAGGGAAAATGTCATTCTCCCATTTTAAATTTAATGTGTGTGGGGAGGAGCAGCTCCAACATTCTGGAAGTCTCTAAGTTCACATACCCTGACGGCTGAGTTTTAATCCTTGCGTTTATCCTTTGAGCTTATACTGTCTTGGAAAGGGCTACAAAAAACTTGAGTCTTAAATCTAGCCGATGGCTCTTCACTCCCAACCTCTGACTTTCTAACACTCCAGTACAGATGGTGGATCAATACACAATTAGAAATGATCAATAAATAATAAAACATAACCCACTGCTTACCTTTGATGTACCAAGGCCCCTAACTGGTTACCCACTGTGGCAAAGAGAAAGAGAACAGAAAAATCAAAGCATTAGCACAGATAAACTAACTTCATCCTCACACACGTTCTTACCGTTTCAAGAGGGAAAAAAAGAAAGGCAGAAAGAAAGCAAATAGTAATTTCGGCTCAGCGGCTGAAATGAATGCGTTACATGATATGAAACAGGAGGGGACGTCCTGATCAGCACAGTCTCTAACCCAGTGTCCAGCTGAACACAGGATAAGAAATTGATCTGTGTGTCCACATGCTGAGGAGCCTGGGAGAAAATCCCGCTCGTCTAAATCCCTCTCCCGCCTGCCTCCCTCCTGCTCTGGATCCACGCTCAGTGCAAAGACATCGAGGGCTCCTCTCCTTTTGTAAGACCAGTGAGAAGACCTGACCTCCTCGCTGGGGAGCGTCACGAGGGGCTGCTCTCCGGCAGCTGCAGTCACTGAGACCACGCCCGTTTCTTCCTGCAGCCCGTGGGGCGGCCCCTATTCTCCCAACCCTGCCAGCCGCATGACCTTCAAGGAGAGGATCCGCCTGCCCCTCCCTGGGCCTCGTCAGGGACCCACCAGCACAGTCTGTAAGCCACGTAAGCTGCTAAGAACGAGCAACTGCCTTCCAAGGCCTTTCACAGAGACAACAGTGCCAACAGCCTCCTCTAAGAAAAGCCAGCTCTGTCACCGCAGTCCCACAAAGCCCCTCCCGCTCCGTGCTGGGTTCATTTCCCTCGTTCAGCCATCGGCAAGTGTGTTTCCTTCACCGTCATCAGCAAAAAGGGCTCTGTGGGGTTTCTCTTCTGGAAAATGCAGCTCAGGAAACACAGTCAGCAGACAAGGAAAAAGTGTAAACCCTAAACATGTTACGAGAAACTGAATGAATCTCACAACATGCTAACAAGAACACCCAAAAGTGACTCTGGGGAAAGGTATGAGCAGGACAGACAGGAGACAAGTGGGAAGGATCAATCAATGCCATCGACTTCAGGACAGAGTGACACGATTCGGCATCTGAAGTGCAGCTCCAACTGCGCTCCCTGCCGCATAAACTCAGGGACAGCCGCGAAAAGACAACAGAAAAGGAGGCAGACCCTGCTACTTTTAAAGGAGAAGCGAGCACACAAACAATGGTAGCAAAAAGTATCGAAGCTTCGAGTCAGCACCACACCCTCCTGATCGATAGCGAGATAATGGTCTGCGGGCAAAGCACTGACATTATACACTGTCAACCCGCTTATCTCAGGGACACGAGAACAGTTTCTCATCGACTCTGAGATGTTTCCTTCTGCACTTCCAGTTTGGATATGACGAATGCTCTCGCCTGGGACAGGTAGGTCCACTCCACGTGAAAACTGGACAATGACCAGCTTAGGAAGGAAATCCCTGCCACACATCCGGCCCCCAGACGTTGTGAGAGAGGACTGCCCACCCCTAAGGCAGTGGGCGTGAAGGAGAATAGTCCGGAAAGAGTGCCCTCGAGTTTGGTTAGCTGTCCCTGTCGAGGCCAGCTTCTGTGCTTACTGAGAGAATTCCTTAGGGGGTAAAGAATCCACTGAAGACAGAGGAAGGAAAATGCCTTGAAATGAGAACAGAGAGGAGCGGAGCTTGTCCCCCGAACAGGGCACCGTGGTCAGCCCTTGGCTCCTGGCCCACTGTGCTGTGTGTTAAGACTTGTCAAAAGGCCGATGACTGTCAGCTCTTTCAGACAGAAAAGCCACAGAAAGAGAGCAAAGGGCAAGGCTACCGTAAAGAACTTCATGAGATTCTGGAGAAGTCACAAGCTCCTAGTCAGAAGCCATCTGAAATGCTGTGGTCATCACAGAAAAGAAAATTACCTTTTGTTGGCAAAGTACATGTCACAGGGGCCACGCACACATGTCATTTCTGATGGCCAACTGTCCTGCGGACGAGTGGAGGTGTTTACAAACCAAAAATAAAAGCGCACACACCATCATCCCACACAGGCAGATGGACCGCTGAGAGCCGCACCACCGAGGGGGGACAGCAACTCAAAGCCAGACCCGACTCCGAGGTGGTGGGGACTCCTAGGGCAAACGCAGCCCAAGGCCGAGAGGCCCAATATAAAGCGTCACCCCTTGGAAGCGTTCCTGCTCGGTGCCTAAGCACGGAAAGAGCAGCTAGGCCAGGGGCACCGGGCACTTACACAGCCAACGGGTCATGTCCAACTCCACGGGAGGGGCGGGGGTTCTGCTCGGTCTTCACGAGGAAGAGGGGTCAAATGAGGGAGGCACATGGGAACACCATCAGGCTCAAGTTCATGCTAACTACCATCATTTTACTGCAATGTGCTGAGGTGCTGAAAAATCAGTCCTACTTCCCCTAATGCTACCTTCGCTCAGTTCTAGCACACACGTGTACACACGCGCACGCAGGCGTAGTTCTCATTTACCTTGCACGCTATATAATGGGAAGCCCCCAAGGCTACGGAAAAACGAGCTTCCCATGGAAAACATTCACACTGTGATATGAGAAAGTCTTTCTGAAGAGTAATACTCTGCCAGTTTCAATAATGATTTTTGAATAAAAAAATAGAAGGCAGCTAGACCCATTTTTACCTATTAGTAAGGAGAAAGCCTTCCTTTTTCCTTTCCCTAAAGAAATACTGACGAAGTATTGCTGGGGAGCATACCCAAATTTACAATATGTGCCGACTGTAACAGTCAGCCCCACCCGCTCAGGGAAGCCCATGGAACAGAAGCACCCTCCCTCTGACAGTGCAGGTGCCCTGCAGGCCTCGTGCAGGCGGGGTAGGAAGGCCAGCTCAGCACACAAACAAAGCAGACCTTCATCTTCAGGGTTTGGAAACGACCCTCTTGGTGCCCTGCTCGGGCTCCAGGGCTCCTGACTCTGACTGCGGCCGTCTCGAGCCCCGGTGGGGCCGGTCCCACTTGCAGTTAGCTGAGGCCGTTTCTGCGGTTCTCCGAGGGTTTGAGAAGCTTTTCTCCCACGGGCGACACAAAGGATCCCTGTGTTCTGTGTGCTAAGCAGTAACTCGTTCCCCTGGGGCCACAGAACACCGATGGGCCAAGTTCAGCTGAAAGTCCCTAGACAAGTAATCTGTTCCTAACTCTACAAATTAACATTTAAAAGTGAGAGTAAACTCAAGTCTGTCAAACAGCGTCTCTCTCGCCTGCAGTCTGATGTGCTCCTGCAGAGGAACAACCCCACCACCAGCTTCACCAGATGCTTGTCTAGGGGCTGCATGAGGCCGCTTCCTCCTCCAGGAGCCCCCGGAGGGAGGCGCTGGTCTCACCCTGGAGCAAGGTGCTATCACACCCCAGCAAGCCCTCAGAGCAGGGCACAGGTGAGCGCTGTACCTGTGTGTACTCTGTACCCGCCACACCTTTCAGGTGCCGGGCACTGTGCCAGGTCTGGGGGTAAAATGGAGAACAAGGTCCTCGCTGCCCTCAAGAAACTCGGAGTCTAGCCAGGAAAGCAGAAAGCTCCACGAGGAGCAGAGTCCTCACCTGGGCTCCAGGGACGCAGCGGGGCCAGGAACCCCACCAGCACTCCTCCTGGGGCAAGTGCCCACCGAGGGCTTGACCCCAGGGCTGCCAGAGTAAACTTAAGAGGAAGTCTACGGTACTGATCTACAGCACTATCTATGCCTTATTTTTATTTAATCCAGTGGCCAGAAAATTAATTTAGGGGCTCATGACCAGCTTTATTAAAAAATGAAATATTAGCCCTGGCTGGTGTGGCTCAGTGGATTGAGCGCTGGCCTGTGAACCAAAGGGTGGCCGGTTTCATTCCCAGTCAGGGCACATGTCTGGGTGGTGGGCCAGCTCCCCGGCTGGGGGCGTGTGAGAGGCAGCTAACCGATGTATCTCTCGCACATTGATGTTTCTCCCCCTCTCTCTAAAAGTAAACAAATACATTTAAAAAAGAAAAATATAAAACAAAGTGTACCATATATAGTGATATGCATATTTCATAGAGACTTTACAACAGTTACATGTGTTTTAGTATGTGTTTACTAACTAGTTCTGGTGGAAATACGAGCCGTTTCTCGTATGGTAAGTAGTATTTTAAAAGTTTGAAGCCCTGGCTGGTGTGGCTCAGTGGACTGAGTCACTATGAACTGAGAAAGGTCGCTAGTTCGATTCCTGGTCAAGGCACATGCTTGGGTTGTAGGCCAGGTCCCCATTTCAGGGCGTGTGAGGGGCAACCAGTCGATGTTTCTCTCCCTCCCTCCCCTCTCTCTAAAAAAACAAATGGATAAAACCTGTAAGAAAAAGTTGGAAAACAATGTGTTATAACCCTGATGACCATCTCATAATGTAGACATGATCTCCATTTTATAGACGAGGAAACAGACTCAGAGAGGTGGGCAGTCACCCAACACCACACAATTAACTGGGAGAGCCGGGCTCGAACCCTGACCCACCAGACTTTGGAACCCACATTTTCAAGCACACACTACTAGGGCCTAGGAGACCACGACCCAAGTTCAAAGTCTTCCTTCTGGCACCTACCAAGTCTCTACCCCTGGCCAGATGGCCTCTCAGCTATATAGTGAGGCATTCAGGTGCTCGAGTTCCTTCCAGCAGCGATCTCCTCTTACTCCACAGAGGCCCCACTGCTCTGCCTGGCAATCACTCACCTAGTCTCCGTCCCCCAATGTTCTATAAACGCACTCATTCCATCCATGGCCTCGTGGGGCTGGCTTTTCCCACTGAGCACACCTCCCCGAGGAGACGGTGTTGTGTGTATCAGCAGTCTGTTCTCCACTAGCTGCTGAGTAGGACCCATGGCACGACCGGCCCAGTCTGCTCCCCACTCCTGCTGAAGAACAGCTGGGCGGTCTGCAGTCCGGGCTCTTATGAATAAAGCTGTTATGAAGACTGTGGATAGGTCTTGTGTGAAGACAAGTTTTCTTTTCGTGGGAATTAATGCCTAGGAGTGGAACTTCCGGTTCAAGGTAAGTGCGTGTGTAGTTTTCTAAGTTTTCCAGAGAGGCTGAACCAGCAGATGTGTTTTTAAAAGCTCCTTGGGTGATGCTGACATCCAGCCAGGTAGAGAAGAGAGCCACTCTGGGTCACATATATTCTTAAAGGATTTAAATTTTTTTTTATTGATTGATTTGAGATAAACAAGGATGCGTTCCACTCACTGGTGACCCTGTGTGTGCCCTCACCAGGGACTGAACCCGCAACCGTGGTGTATGGGGGCAACGCTCTAAGCAGCTGAGCTACCTGGCCAGGACTCTAAAAGGACGCTGAAAAACTATGAACCCCCTTTAATCTGACATCTAAACCCTCCCCTCAGCTCCGAGTTGTGAACAATCCTGTGGGTGTGGCACAGGAGCTTCGGTTACATCTCCATCGCAAAACTGGTGCGGCAGGGCTCGCCCCTTCGTCTTGTGGGAAATGCCCACTCTTCCACCTGGTAGCCCAAGTCAGTGTTGGACCAACCAGTCATACCGAACTCTGGCAGGGAAAGCCTCACTTCCTGTTCCAGCTCACACATGTGTTCCCAGGGCCCACATGACTACCACTTACTTCTAAATTATAACCCTGGAAGACACAGACGGATGGAGGGGAGGCAGTGACAGCATGAGCCTGTGCCGTGAGTTGTTACCTGCAGAAAGTCAGAATCAGACCCTGTCCCTGCAGTATGTCTTACCAAGACTCTCATGTGTTGTCACCTAGGGATTCCCCACCCAGACGCTGGACTCACCCCCTCCGAGGGGTCGAGGGTTTCACCAGCCCTGGGGACGCACCACGTCTGCAGCTCAGACACTACACACTACGAGTCTCAGACAGCTCCCCAGTAGGGGCAGGTGCACAGAAGTGAAGAGCTGCAACAGGCACCGAGCCCCCAGCAGGTCTTCATCCACCTCAGCACAAAGATGGCTGCTTGACGGCGTCCGGATTTGCTTTACCTGCTTTGTAAAAGGCCAACCCTCCCCTCCCTACAACTCTCAGGAATGGAGCTGCAGCCCCCATCACTGCCCTCCGCTCAGGGAAAGCACCAGCGGCTCTGGGATTCGTTCTGCTCTCCTGCCCAAGCAGCCGCTCCAGGACTGGCGGGTTGCGGCCTGAGTGAAGCCTGAGCCCGCTGGAGCGGGGAGCCTGGCTCTCACCACCACCCAGCACAGGTGCCTCCTGTCTCTTGTCCCGCCGCCCTCTTTGAAAGTCTGGAGTTTTTCGAAGTCTTCCTTCCTCACTCTTTTTCCACTCCTCGTGTTTGCCCTATGCCACACAGGCTGAAACAGAACTTGGAAAGGACCGCAGAAATACTGTATTCCAATTTTCCTGTAAATAATTCATTTGACGTACACGGAAGAATTCCTCTTCCTCCGCCCCACAAAAGCATCATTCAGATTCGATTGGAAGGCATGGTACCTTCTGATGTCAAAGGCCGCCTGGCAGAAAAGACAGGCATGTTTCAAAGTCACTCACGTGCTGCCTGCCCCCGCCCCCGGCCCAAGCAATGGCAGAAATAGTGTATATTCGCCCAAGTTCTGGTTTGGTGTCGCCTCTTACAGGGAGGGCAGAGGGAGAGTAAGGTCTGCTCGACTCAACTCAAGAGCTCAGGAGGCCATAATTACCAAAACTCCGCCGGGGGGGGGGAACTGGAGAGGATGCTCTCACTGCCCCTGGACACGTGAAGGGGACAGGAAGCAGAGTGACTTTTCCATCTGACAGCCAACCCTGGGCTAAGCATGAGAAGTCACTCATTCTCTCAGAGAGCCAAGGTGGTCGGAGAGTGGGATCTGAGTCAGGGAGCTTTGTTCACGGAAAACAGGGGTGGGGAGAGCCCTCTATACCCCTCTAACTGAAGGCTGAGAAAGTGTTCTTGTGAGCCCTCCGACAAGGCTGATTGGAGATCAAAGGCTGGCAAACTGGGCCCGAGGGCCGGCTGCCCTTTTCCGCAAACGAGTACGGAGCACAGCCCCGCTCCTTTGTCTACGTGGGTCCGTGGCAGCTTTCAGCCCCACGGCAGGGCTGATTCGGGGCAGAGACAGTGAGACCCGAAAGCCTGAAATACTCCTATATGGCCCTTTAAGAAGAAGCCTGCCAATGCCTGACTTAGATTCTGAAAGTCACAGTTCTGAACCGTTTGGCTAATGCTATTCTCTTAAATTCGAAGCTTGTTTTTCAGGAAATTGCCTAAACGTGAATCATAGGACACAAAGAAGGACTACAGCGCATCCAGCATTTAGTCCCTCACTCTGTAAGGCAGGGAGGGAAAGAGAACAGCTCCACGGCCAGGCACGTGGGACCTGGCAGAGGACAGACACCACGCACCCTGGTACCTGCCCTAAGGGATGAGTGAGATGCTTCAGAAGCTCAGAGCAGAATGTGGTTATTCCCTGGGGGCTGAGCGTGTGAAGAAGGAAGGAAGAAGGGAAGGGAGAAAAGAACAGGAGGCGAGAGAAGATGAAGAGGCAGGGTGGCACCTGAGTGAGGCACTGAAGAAGGTCAAAGAGGAGCGTGAGTACAGGTCTCCAGGAGGAAGTCTTATCTATCAATTCTGAGGCACGGGCTGAGCAGGAATCAGCCAGGTAAGAAGCTGGGATGGGGGACACGTTTCTGGAAGAGAAAAGAGAAGAAACAGAGGACGAGGCGGCTGTAGAGTGTTGAACGGGGGGAGCGAGAGCAGAAGGGCAGGTGGGTGGGGCCAGGCTGGGCCGGGCCTCCCTAGTTACTGGAACCTGCCGCAGGTCTCAGAGCAGAGGAATGGAACTGGTTGAACTGGCTCCTGTGGCTCCTGGAGTCACTTACTGGACAGAAAAGGCGCCACACCCCACTCCAGCAGGGAGATCCCCGGACTGGAGCTCTAACATCTCGAAGACTGTTAGAAAGCGTGGGAGCCAAGAGGGAAGGCGCAAGGAGCTGAAGTGACGTGGCCCAGAGCTGGAGGGCGGGGCCCAGGCGGGCTCTGAGCTGCACCCCCTCCTGCTGCTGGGAACACACCCTGACAAACCCCGTCCCTTCCCAGGTAGGAACCCTTCTCCCCCGTTCTGCGGCCTGGCACTTGTTCTGACCCTCCCAGTCCCGCACTTGTGTGAACATCTCAATGTCCCGAATAAAACCGTGTTAAGGTTCTTTCTGGTCGCTGTAAGAGCTGAGGTACTCTTAAAGAGACCTAAGTAACACCTCCAAATCTTCTAAGGGACTGAACCCTAACCTCCCAAAGGTTAAAGAACGCAGGTTCACGGAAAGTCAGAAAGTCCGCATTGCTAAAGTGTGGCCAACTTCTGTCTGTCAGAGACACCTGAGCCAAACCAAACAAACGAAACCCGCAGCCTCTGGGAGTCTTCGCTGCAAGGAAAACAGCGACGGGACTCCTGTGTGTTGTCTGTCTCTGCGCTTCCAAACTCACACACAGCAAGGCTGCGGCCCCAGAGCGCTGCCCGGAAACATGGACACGCTCCTTTCCTCGACAGGGTCTGTTTACTCAGGACCGACCGGGAGAACAGACCTGCTCAGGCCGCATCGGCCAGAGGACAGCGACAGGGGAGGCGGTGGCAGGCCCACTGCCCCGGCTCCCCTGAGCCCAACGGCAAATCTCAGACTCTCCAAGAAGAGACCAACTTGGAAAAAAATGACTTGTGTAATTTAAACAATTTGTGTTGTTGAAATGGCGCTCGGAAGAGGAGGATTAGCCTCATCAAACCGTAATGAGGGGTGTAAAATGCCTGAGGGGCAGTTCCTGTTCTTCACATACGGCCGGGTTCGGAAGACTCGGGCATCCAAGATGGCAGGAGACCTAGCCTGTTGTCAAAAGGCCCTTCCGCAGCTCCTTCCAACTGTAGGTAGGCTCACAATTTAGAAGGCAAGAGGAACTGTGTTCATTTTCCGATTATAAGGACTTACCCGCAAAAGACAGACATGCAAACAAAAATCACAGTTCTCACAAAAGTAGTACAAAATATGATGATGAACTGAAGTTTCAAGTGAGACTCTGGACTGAATGGTAAGGCACTGGCTACAGCTGCGAGCCCCCTAGGCCACTTTATCAGTAAGCTCAGGACCTTTTTTTGCTAATCTCTTTCAAATGGATACGCAGAGGATTAATGGGAGAAAGAAGTCTACAAAATGCCAGCAGTTTCATCTGCAAATATTTGGATATCCCCGTGCAAAGGACACAGGGAATACTATGCCCTGCATGCAGTTACACACTTCAACAGAACAAAGCTGGGAGTTGTGAAATGTGTTGATCTCGATTTCTGGAAACCGTGGGCCAGAGACTCTGTCCAGTAACAAGGGAAGTGCTCAGAGGCAGAAAACAGTTCTACTTTCCTACTGATGGCTCATAGGAGGAAGAGAAGCACAACTGCCCTGAAAAGGTAAAAGCTCTTCACGAAGGCAAACATGCAGACAATGCCCATAGTCATACTTTGTCTACGGAATCACTCCCGCCGGTCAAACAAGAAGAGACTGTGGGCACTCTTTTGGAGGGGCAGTCCAGGTGGCCGTCCCAGTTCCAAGGGCCTGGAGCAGATGTCCGTGTGTGCGATCAGAGACGTAAACTGTTTCTTTAAACAGACCAGAAATTTTACACCCAAATGCTATCCCCTTCAAGTCTTCTTTGTGTGAATCTAAACAATATTCCAAAATATTGTGATGGTTCCCACATCTAAACATAATGACACTCTCCTCTCGAAGAGTCCCCAAGGAGACCAGAGAAATCAATCATGCCAAAGCACATTTTCTTCTACATATATAAAAACATGCACTTTTCTGGAAAAGGAGATTACAGAACACATACTTTTGTACACCTTGATTTTTTTTCACGTAGTAAATATATCACAATCAGTGTCACCCCAATAAATTCAATAAAAAGGAAAAAATAATACATCAGACACATGCACATACATTCACGGTGAGGATTCATGGCTGGACGCATACACAGGTTGATGGGACAGAAAGAGAAGACACGGGCCCACCTACTACGTAAATATTCATGTGCCACCTGGCACGTTTCACATCCCTTTCACACTTTGTGGAAGACAAGGTAAGATAAAGGAAGTCCAAGTTCTCTGCAGAAACACATGTAACAGGCATCCTGCCAGGGTGCCGCTGAGAGGCACTCTTACTGGTCTCAAATCTGGCGGAGGCGGGGGACGGAGTACATTAAATAAGCCAACAAAATGATAAATGAAAGGAGGAATGAATGGAAGCAAAGTTTCCATGGACGAAATTTTTCCCATGGATGAATGGACGAAAGTTTCTAGAAAGAACCTGTCATCAATGGGGACGGTGATGAACCAGCAGACAGACTGCAGGAAGGCCACCCCCACCCCCCACTCCTGTCTTTAAGCTCAAGATGCAGCCGCAGCTTCCTCAGAGCCACGCACCGACTCCCAGCTGCTCTTCGGAGAGAAGCGGGAAGCCCGGTCCCTGCGCGTGTCCTGGAAAGATCTGCAGACTACTTCCCAGCTGGCGCTCAAAGGCCAGGTCTTTCCCCGAGAGCCCAGCTAAAAAGACCCCCGTATCAGCCAGCAAATCAGAACTGAAATGCAGGAGAGCCGCTGAGGACCACCACCCCAACACTTCCCCTGACCAGCCCCCCGAGACTGGTGCAGGGCACGGCTGCAGGGAAACAGCTGACAAAGGCTCCCGCTCAGCTGCCGGGCGCACAACCGCCGGCAAGGCAGAGCCGCTGGCGACAACTTACCTCCGTCATCCAGGGGCCGTTTCTGTACTCCATACCCATACACCGAGGGGTCCACTAGAGGTGCGGAATTATTCAAGTGAGGAAGCGAATCAATTTTAGCAGCAATCTACAGGAAGAAGAAGATTTCAATATTCAGGAACAAGTCAGGGCTCCACCCGAGGGAGAGAGACAAGAGCCCCCCTTAGAGGGCTGTGACCCCACTCTCCCCAACCTCAGTGCTGTCCGGCCAGGCCGTGGTAGGAGTTCTCTTTGGGTCTTAATGTGTCTCTAGAAATAAAACAGTTCCAAAAATGTGTCTTTTACAAACAAATTAGTATTTTTAAGGCATCACTTAAAGTGCAGGTACACTGCATTTGAAAAAAAAGCAGGATGACATTATAAAGACAGAGCTCAAAGGGTTTTGCCACAGGGTTCCTTTAAAAAACAAACTCCCCGACAATATTTAAAAGGCTGTGTTTGCTCAAAGGTGAGGACGCTGTGGGGCGACATCCGCCCTATGACCTCTCCCGTGTGTCAAGGTGCCAGCGCAGTTTGCAGAGACAGGAAACCTCCCTGCTCCTCATGGCAGCGCCTGCACGGTGCACGACCGACGGCCGCCTGACCAGACCAGGGCAGGAGTCCTGCCCCGGAACGAGTGAGGTCATCTCCGAGAAACTTCCACTTTTCGTATTCACCATCAGTTCAAGAACTGAGCTGTGAAAAAGTTCCCCCCAGGAACTAATGCTGTGTGGAACTTCTTACTTATCTGCTTTGTTCTCACTGGAAAATTGAATGTGACCTTCGTATGAATCAACACTTTGATCTAATCAAAAGCGAAGTCTTTAATGGTGGTTCTGAGTTTGTCCCAATTTTCCCAAAAGTCCGAGACCTCCTGGGAGCAACATAAAGATAAATTACCTTAAACGAACAACCAAAGAAATCTCGAAAACCCACAGCAAGATTTAAACATCAGGTATCCCAGGGTCGGGTCTGTCCCTTCCTCTGACTAGTTCTGTGATGTTGGGCAAGTCCCTTTCTTCTCTACTTACGATCCTCTGGGTATAATGCCACCTGCTTCATAGTTTTTGAAAAGGTTTAAGAGCTGTGTGCACTGAGAAGCACTTCACGAAGACCAGGGCTGTAAAACGACGCAGTTCACCCAGGAAATGTCAGCCGCCTACTGTGTGCTGGCTGTTCCAGGCACCAGGGCTCCTGCGGTGAACGAGAGTAACCAAGCCCCTGCTCTCTGCAGTCAGCAGTCGCTGGGGAGTCACAGGCACACAACGAAGTGATCATTTCAGCTGGCAGTAGGCATGACGCTGGTAACAGAAGATCACGACATACAGTGTGCTCAGGAGAGCCACTTTAAGCAGGGCAATCAGGGCAGGCCACTGTGAGACGACACATAACCTGAGACCTAAGTGAGGAGCAGGAGCTGGCTGTACAAAAACCCGAGAAGAGCTGTCCAGGCAGAAGAATGGTCTGTACAAAGGCCCTGTGGCAGGAGCAAGCTCGGCAGGTGTAAGCCTGAGAGACTGGAGTAGAAGGAACAGATGTGTTACAAGAGATGAGCAAGGGCTCATTCACACAGGGCTTTACAGGTCATGGCAAGGGGCTTGGAGTTTCTAGGAAGGGTGGTCGGAAGCAACTACAAGGCTTACTAAGGGAAGTGATGTGCTGATTTGCTTTTAAAGATCTCCTTGGACAAGGCAAATAGGGGACCAGAGTGGGAACACCATTTAGGAGGTATTCTAGGCCAGGGGTAAGCCAACTGTGCTTGGTCAATCTCCTGCTTTTCTAAGGAAAGCTTCATTAGCGAGAGCCACACCCACCTGTCATCGTTAAGGAGTTGCGCAGTGTAGGAGGTGGACTGTGTAGGGTGCAAAGCCACACACACGCACACACAAACTCACTACTGGGCCTTTAAAGAAACAGTTTGCCGATCCCTGTCTAGGCTAGAGATGATGGTGGCCTAGACAGCGGCTTGTTCAAGAGCATTATTTTAAGTACACATTTAAAATACTAAGATAGACTGCTGATAAAAAACCCCACCTCCTATATCCAAGTCAGTCTCTCAGGGCAAGAGGTCCTTTGCTCCT
Organism: Macrotus californicus; assembly: GCA_007922815.1. Taxonomy (NCBI): domain Eukaryota; kingdom Metazoa; phylum Chordata; class Mammalia; order Chiroptera; family Phyllostomidae; genus Macrotus; species Macrotus californicus. The sequence continues at coordinate 136,828 of VMDR010000732.1, forward strand.
AAACAAAATGCCCTACAATCTTGCCTAACAGCACTCTGCCACCCGCTTGCCGCCTTGCTCCCCACGCTTGCTTTGGGTAAACGGGCAGAGACTGGCTCCTCACTAAAGCTGGACAGGAGGTGGGTAAAGAAGGTGAGACCCCTGCACGGGCTTGTGCCCCACTGAAGGAGGCCCTTTCGTCTGCCCCAACGAACTGAGCAGCAAGTGGCGGGTATGAGGGTTCTCGAGATTACCAGCCTTGTTGTTTTTTAAGGACACACCAAAACATACTCAGGAAGACAGTGATGACGACCCTGAAACACAGAGAAAAGGGCATGACCACTGGTGGAGCCCCCCCCCCAGTGTGCATGTGACAGCACCCTCACAAACAGGCCTCAAACACTGAGATAGGGCCTCAGATGTTAGGCCCCTCCCTGCTCCTTTCCGATGATGCCTCTTGGCTTCCAGATCTTTTGCCTTCCTGCCAAGGCAGCTAAAATGTTATTCCCGAGTCCCCCACGTTCCTTGCTTTCCCCTAATGCCATGCTAAAGGTGTTACAAAGTCTCCTGTTCCTAACATTGATTGTGTTAGTGAGCTAGTAAGCGTCCTTCCAGAATGTGACCTCCAGGATGTGACCGAAGCTTTCAGACTTGTTCTTAAACCATGCTTGCATCAGGCATCTGTAATTTGGGGAATTCCCAACAGTGGTTAAGAGGTGCAGCTCTGAAGAGGTGCAGCTCTGGACTGCATTTAAACCCAGTTAACTAGATGTCAGGTACAAGTTTAACATTAATAATATACACTTGTACCATAATTTACACTGATACTACATTCTGTATTAAAATACACCACATAAAACAATGTATTCCTCTCTTCATACAAATGTAAACTTATTCCAAGAAAGATACTGGCTACTAAAATAACCAGTTGAAATTTAATGAGTGCTTCCTATGTGCTAGGCACTCTGCTAGGAGATTGACTGATTACGTATTTATTTATTTATTATCCTTGCCCGAGGACATTTTTTCATTGCTTTCTAGAGAGAGAGGAAAGGAGGTGGGAAAACCTTGATGCGAGAGAAGCATCAACGGGCTGCCTCTCATACACACGCACCAGGACCGGGAAGCACCCACAACCCACAGTATGTGCCCTGACTGGGAACTGAACCCACAACCTTTCAGTTATGGGATGATGCTCCAACCAACGGAGCTGCATGGGTATCTCATTTATTCAACATGGTATCTCATTAATATTCCTTCCAGTGATTCTCTAGGAGGTTGGTATTATTTCCATTTTTAAGACAAGGAAAAGTGAGGCTCACAGAACCTGAGTGGCCTGTCCAAAGTCACACATCTTGTAAGTGGCAAAAAATGGTGTCTAAGCCCAGGACTGCCTGACTCAAGTCTATGACCACAGCACTAAGCGACCTCCCTTTCCTCCACCCAATCCTTTCTTTGACCTACTTCACCTCCCGAGGACCTACAGCCCAGCGACTTTCAGTGCACCTCACACTGCAACTAACCATTCTGAACAGCAGCTGCTGACGGGAAGGAGGGTACTTTCTCAGTTAATGGCATAGGCCACCGAAGCCAGAATATTCCAACAAAACCAAGGCCACTCCAGTCCTCTGAAAGCGTGACCTTAAGCCCTGGCAGGTAGCTCAAGTTGTTTAGAGCATCATCCCGAACACCAAGGTTGTGGGTTCAATCCCTGGTCAGGGCATATACAAGAATCAGTCAATAAATGTGTAAGTGGAACAACAAATCAGTGTCTGTCTCTCTCTCCTTCCTCCTATCCCTAAAATCAAAAAATTAAAAAATGATTTTAAATAAATGAAAATATGCCCTTGAGGGGACTCTGCTACTAATTTTCTACCACTGCAGCTACTTTCCCCATTCCGGGGGGAAAGGGGGAAGAGATGGGTTATCTCACTACCTGTGCTATTTGAAGCGCAGTAGAGGAGGAAATAAAACTCAACGTGAGAGGCTGAATCTAACCCCACTGCCAACAGTCAGCAGGAATACGGGGGAAGGGAGCCCTGGGTCAGGAGTCAGGCAAGAGTCCGGTTTTCCAGTCAGCTCTTCAGTGTATGACCTTGGACAAGACCCGCAGCGGTCTTGCTCCTGGGCGTACATACCACACAGGTGATTTTGGGAGGTGCGTGGATGAATATGTGTATTTCTTACAGTTACCTTCAATGCATGGCAAAGGTTTTCACTTATGATAGCAATTTAGTTCCCTTTCAAAAACTATTTCAAATAAGTCTAAATTTTAAATGATCAAATGATTTCTGTGATATGGCAAAATCACAAAGGCGGTGCACAAATCACTCAAGTGCGTAAGCACGGCAGGTAACCATTCCCGGAGCGCCTAGGAGGGCGCTCTGATGACAGGCCGTAGCTCCTCCCGTAAATCCAAACAGGAGGCTGTGAGCACCTCCACAACTCCATACTCCATGGAAGCAGGCGACGCCAGTGAGTGCCAACAAGTCACCCACACGCTACGTCCGCGCTATAAACAGAGCTACTGCTGACTTTCGTGCATCCAGTGCGCAGAGGTGAAAGCTCACTCCACCCAGGAAGCAGGAGTGCAACCTGCTCCCTGGAGCCCCTGAGGGTCCTTGCCTGGGTCCCAGAGAATGCACAGGCTGGACTGTGTGTGGCCAGAACAGCCGAGCTGGTGGCTAAGGGAAGTCCCAGAGGGCAGGGTCTGGAGCCCCGGCCCACAGGGACAAGTCCTAGTCCTGCACCCACCACCTGGCAGGCTACAGCGACGAGGGCAGTGAGTCCAGTGCACTGCGCATGCCTGAAAGCCCGACGGCGTCCTCACGTAACCCTCACAGCGGCCTTGGAAAGTGGCTACTGTTGTCATCGCCGCGGGACTTGGGGCCTGCCTGCAGCTGCAGCCAAGGGGACACCGAGGTGACCACATAGAGCACCCAGAACAATGCCAGGCACATGGTAAGAAACCAGAAACTCTTAATTGAAGAGTAACAGAGCAGAAAAGTGCCTGGACACATATGTGGCTCCCTGAATATTCACAGACGACAACGTCTGCGCCACGAGCGCCCAGGACGGGAAACAGAAGGTCACCCCCACCCCCAAGCCTGCCTCAGGCCCCTTCTGGACCTGCCCCACGCCACCTCCCAACAGTAACCTCCCAACCTCTAGTATTAGCTACTACTTTTTAAAAAAATTACCCCCACCACCATGATCCCCATTTTATACAGGAAACTGAGGCTTAAGGAAGGCGGGTAGCTCGTCCAGTGACTAAGCTAGTAAGTGGTAGAAGTAGAACTTGAACTCAGGTAGTCTGAATCCAGACTCTTAAAAATCACGTCACTGTACTGGCCCCTGGGACTGTATGGCCATCAAATAGGAGAACACACCGGAAAGTTCTGGCCCAGCACTGAGTACAGCCCAGGCTCAACCAGCGGTCACCACGGTTACCATGAGAGAGACGGGCCCTGCCTGATCCTGCCCTATTTCCTGGCATTGGCCGAAGCGAGGAATTCCACATGCCAATCAAATAACACAGCAGCTCTTCGCAGTAGCTTTTCCTGACAACTTCACGCCACCCACGCTTCGGGAGGATTAACTGCTCCCAGAGAAAGGGATGGTCGTCCCATCTCCTCACTACAGGGAGCAATCTGAAGAGTGGCCCTGTCCCAATCACCATGTTACCCCGGGGACAAAGATTCCTTAACTGGGAGGTCCAGGGCTCAGCTTCAGAACCTCTTGAATTTACATACAGAAGTATTAAATATTTCTGGGGAAAGGTTCAAAGTTTTCAAAAGTCTTTAAAAGGTCTATGCTCCAAAAGAAGTTAAAGAACAACTTCCCTAATGCATAGCAAAGTACGTGGCACATGGAAGACACTCATTAAACATTTGCTAAATTTAAAGTGGACATACAGAGAGGCCCATCTGTAGGCAAAATGCTAAGATGAGCAGCAGAGGCCGTAAGCTGCAATACTGTTCCAGCTGGGATTCCCCCACTGAAGGCCCTATAGATGGCCTGTCCCCTCCATTCCAGTGACCTCCACCATCATGCCTTCAACGTTCGAAGATTCTGCTGGTGTCTCACTGAAATGGAACACTACCCAACTACCTCTGCAAAGGGACCGAGTCTTCCTCAGAATGCAGAGGACACGGTGCAAGGACTACGCATATATTATCTGTGTGCCGCCGAGAAAACGGCTTTATTTCCCTTTGGCTTATTTTCAAATATAAAACGAGAAGTATAACCCTTGTCCTGAACGTTGCACCTGGCTGTGGTGACAATATAGTCCCCAGTAAGAGCATACCAGCTACAAACGTGTCTCATTTATCTCTGCACTGTCTCCGCATCCAGCAAGAAGCCTTGGCTTCAGCAGGTCCCAGATAACAGCAGGCGACCTGAACCACACCACCACTCCCACTGGCACTGCATTTGTTACCTTCTGGTGTCGGGATACAAGGGCAGTTCCCGCCTCCAAAGGAAGTACTGATCTTTCCCAAGTGTCTTAATAACGAAACGCAAAACGCATTCAAGGGGAACAGTTCTCCGGAGTGACAGGACCGCACAGGAAAGCTGGGGAGAGGGAAGTCTGAACAGACACCCAACAAAGCACAGTCCTTACTCGACGTCATCAAAGCGTTCTTGGGACTGCGGCGAAACAGGTAAAGAAACTAATTTTACCACAGGCTAGTCGATTTAAGTAACAGTCAAGTTCCTATGGCATCTCGTCACTACAACAAAACACTGAACGAAAAGATGTTTTGGAGGACCTGCTGTACAACATATTATGAAGCAGAAGAGCCAAATAATGTGGCCCCATTTTTTTTCAAACCCAGCTAGATGGAAGCCCTGAATATTCGTGGGCTTGAAGGGACCACTTAGATGCTCTAGCTCCACATTTCTTCAAGTCTGACCCACAGAACGGGATGCGGTTTCGTGAAAAGAGGGCGCGAAGGGACCTAACCTCAGGATACCTACGATGCCCGTCCCAAACCATTGTGGGTCCTACTGCACAGGAGGCAATGACAGTCTTGCAGGAAAGAAGTCAATTCACCTTTATCTGACCCCGGAGTCCCCAAACTTATCTGTCCCTGAGCCCCTTCCGTGGGTGATAGAAGTATTAAAAGCTGGCAGATCAAATGTTGGGAAAGGCTAACCTAGTCCAAGGTCACGTAGCTGCCTGCAGATTTAGATTGCCCAACTCTCCACCCGGAGTTTTTTCCATTATAAATTGCAAATAAAACACAGAGGTGATAAAAACTGGAACAAGGATGGGAAAAAAGGCTGTTGACTAGGCACCCCAATGGGCAGTGTGAACATGAGCCAAGTGGTGGGAAGGAAGGCAACTGGAGAGGCAGCAGCCCCCTAGCAAAGGGGCTGCGCCCACCCAGCTCCTAACTATGGTCGCCACTGCAAAACGCGGGTGCGGTGCGGCCAGATCTTTCCCAGAAAAGTTAGAAATCTCCAGTTACGTGAACTCACGCGGTTGCTAAGTGGAGGCACTGGGTGGGCCCACCTGCACCTGCCCCCAGCCCTGGGCCCGCCTGGGAGAACTCTGGTCCAGGCAACCTCCTGTTTACAGACCATCAGGGCCTCAGAGGGAACCAAACTTTGACGATTCCAAGAGAAGGACAAATAAGTCTGAGGCACAGCCTGCTCGTTTGGAGGCCACCTTTCAATACCAAATCCGGAGCCGGCACTGCTGTTCAAACACGGTGACTCGGCCGCATTGCCCAAACCCTGTAGCAAGGACTCACTGCTTGCAGGTCACCTTCCGGGTCCCACCGATTTCCTGCAGATAGTGGTTTTCTTCAAGCGTTTGAGAAAACTAAGACGAAGGCACACGCAGGAGTGTGTGCCTAGTGGAATAACTGGAGCTGCCCAACTGCTGACCTCAGCGGAGTGTGACCCACAGTGACTGAGTGACAGCACACCTGGCTTTCCGCGTCAGAAACACCATACATTGAGCAAGCACAGCCGTGTCTCTCAGGGAGCACCCAATGGCTGATGAACATACGGCTCTCCTTCTAATGGTGGACGCACATTCTCTCAAAGGGAGTCTGGTGCCTATATGCAGCACTCATGCCAGACCACCCACTGCTCAGGTCCAGGGTGTGGGGAAGCAGCCCTGGGAGGCATTTCCTGGAGCACTGTGGGAGTTTCTGAGGGCCCTCGCTACTCAGTATTTCAAAACAGAAAAGTGCTGGTAAAAAACAGGTTCTAACATTACTTCCTACTGATTTCACAGTGGCCTGACCACAACCCCTTGGGCGCAGAACCAACATGGTGCTCAACTCCACGAGGCACCAGCTACATGCTTCCTACGGGGCCGGAGCACACGGAGCTGTGCAGCATGGAGGCACTGGGGGGTCTAAACCAGAAGTCCTAAGGAGACAGCAGCAGTTTGGCCGGAGAGTCTCTTCTATCCAGCTGGTGACCGGCAGACAGCGGCTCCAGTCTGGGGAAGGCCGCTGGGAATCTATAACGGGCTGTGGCGTCACGCGGTCTTGTTCACATGCAAATGTCGCGCACCTGATGATGGATGCCACTAAAGCTCCAGCAGTGGGCTTTCTGGACACATTCTGGGATGTTCAGAAAACCCAGTAACACATTTTTATCTGTTCACCTGTAATCTCCATGAGGTCCCCTCATAGCCTAGACAGACAGGGCAGAGGTGCAGTGTAGCCATAGGGCAGGGTGGCCTGTTTCGGCTTTGAGTCCACATCCCACTCTTAGTAGGGCCCTGCCCTCTCCAAACAAGTTGAAGAAATAGCCCTTTATTACTGCAAACCTGCCAATGACTGGAGCGCTGAACCTGACGGTTGTTTAATACCCAGCAGTGCTAGATACTCATCAATGGCACGGAATCAGATTGCATTTCTACACTCGTGTACTTCCCTTCAGAATGGCTGCGTTACCCACTGTGCCAAACACTAAGAGCCACAATTGGTTCCCTTTGTTGGAAAAAGCTCAAAGGCTACGCAAGGCGGGAAGGCTATGCCAGGAGGGAAGCTGAGTAGATCAGGTGCTGGACTCCAAACACCATACACGACAGAAACTGAGGTTCAAATCCCAGCAGGGTCAACTCAGATGCTGTTATGATTTTCTAGATACACTGAGCACCTGAGAACCTCCTGCTCCCTGCCAAACTTACAAGGGCCTTATGGACTGTTGCTGGTGTTTATGAGGGGACAGGAGAGGGAGGAAAGCTTTGCAATCATTTCAATACGTACAATCTTTTACTTCCAGTCACTGCTGGGGGAAAACCACATCTCGGCAACATGCCGTGCCTACAGTGGAGAGGTACAGAACCACCATCATCCGATGCCCGAATGACACGAGATCCTGGCTGGCAAGTTTGACTGTAAGCACAGAGTATCTGAGATTTCTACCACTGCGTTCTTGCCCAATGCAGATCTATAAAGAAACCTAAAATTTCCCACAAACCTGTTTATTTTCTTTAGTTTTTAAAGGCCATCAAATCCTTGGAGATAGTATCGACCTCCAGCAGTTAACATTCAGAAGCAAGACACTCACAGAGGTGTCTCCATTGGGCTTATTACCACTCCAGTCAATGGTGCACTTCAGAGCTGGGAACATTTCCAATGAAGTTTTCTCTGCTAGTAGTAAACACCACTGCTTCCACAATCCACATTAGGTCAGCATTTAACAGAGGGTCTCCCTCCCTCTCGAGCAGGTTGTCCAAGAATATGAGCTCAATCACTGGCTCAAGAGAAGCAGAAAGTCTTCTCAATGGTTCAAAATTCATTTTACGTTCAACTACAGGCCTTCTGCAAACCGAGGATCTGAGCTCTTTAGGGCAGTGACTATAATTCTTCCTGGGTACAGAAGGCCAACAAGGTGATTGTCACACATCAGCACAGAGTGAAAGCCATTACATATTAGCAGCCAGTGAGAACCAAGGTTCAGGACCCTGCAGAGTAGAGGAGAGCAGTGCAACACGCCGGCAAGCAGGGTGCTGGAAGGGGAGCTGGCTGGCATGTTCATCCATGAAGCCACTGGCTGGCTCTGGAGTCTAAGGAAGGCGGATACTCACTACTGTACTGGCTGGTGCCTAGGCAGTAAGTAACAAGTCACCGGACAAAAGTCTAGGTGGAACCACAGGTTTGGAAAGTTCTGGGATCCAACATAATGTCTACAGGAGTGTCAGCGTGAAAATGAAAAGCCAGTGTCTGGGACACAGGAACTCCCTCCCCTGGAATACTGGAAAGAGATGGAAAAGAGCGTATCTTCACGTGACCAAGTGGATCTTCTAATACAATGGGTCCTGTGGCTCTCTGTTAGGAATCAAGCAGCAATTAGTTACAGCCCAACTTTTAAAGTATCAGTTAGTATGCCCACAATTAAACAGGAAGAGATGATGAACACCGGACACTCGGCAGAAGCTGAAGTGCTCGAGCTGACTTGCCGGGAAGCGTTACACACAACACAGGGATGTGTTCTGTTCAAAGCATCACTCCAGAAGCCCCACATGGCAGGCCCCATTTTCATTCTCCAGGGAAGCTTGTAATCTCTTAAAAATCAGTTTATTTAGGTCTGACAAAATGCACGACATTGTCAGATGGTAAACTTTCACTGCTGGAATAAGTCCATATCACCTTGTCCCCGCGAGAGGAAAACCTCTTGCCATAAGGAATCTCTAACTCTCATGGACCACCCCCAACTCCTTAGCATTTTCCTCTCTCGCCTCTCCAAGAGCACCCTCAAAAGTAAAAACTCTCGAACCCCTCCACTCCACCCTCGAAATATGTTAAGTCCGAAGACGATGTTTTCCAAGTTTTACGGAGCTGCTGGGCCTGAGACAGCCGCCTTCTGTCTATACCCGGGTCCTCACCGTGAGCTCCCCTGCCCCCTCCCCTCGCGAACCTCAGACCCTGAAGGTCCAGCTCCGGCCGCAAGCGATGGGGCCAGGCGTCCGGGGCAAACCCTGTCCCAGCAGCTGCAGGCACCTGGGAGACGCGCCCGACAGGCTGGGCCTGGGCCTCGCGGTGGCGCCTCATCTCTCGGCTCCGCCCCAGCTGCAGGAGCCCCAAGGAACCACCAACCCGGGCTGAGGCGTCAGCCCTAGCTGCCTCCCGACCCCAGGCCGGACCCCTTCCTCCCCACCGGGCTCGGCCCGGCCCCGCCTCGGGCTCCGGTGCTCCCGCCAGCCGGCCACGCCCGTACCTGCCGGACCCGGTGCAGGGCGTCCACGAAGCCCTCGGCCTTCATGCCCACCGGAGCGCTCTGCCCCTGCACCAGCTCCGCCATTACCGCCCCCGCTGCCGCTCCGCTGCCCCGTCCGGCCTCCCCCTCCGTTTGGGGACCCGTAGCCGGAAAAGGAAAGTCGCCCCACTTCCGGCGGAAGGGAAGACGGGACACTGGACGCAAGGGGAGCCGCGTTTGCGGGCCAGTCAAGACACGTGACCGCGGCCCTGCCGGAAGTGGGGGGCGGGGCCGACGGAGAAGGCCGCCGTCGGGTCTCCGGGCACAGGTTGCGGCCCCGCCCACCTCAGACGTGATTTGGTCCAGGTTGGCTGATGATGCGGGGACGGGCTTTTGAGGCTCGAATGTGACCCGAGGTGTCCGGCTGTCGGCCTTTTGGAAACTGAGAGAAGAGTGACGTGGCTCTCCCAAAAGACAGCACCCGAGCAGTGCGGGTTCCCTGAGAGCCCGACCCTGGCAACCCACCCAGAAATGGCTATTGGTTTGGAAGATTGGGACGGAGGGCTTTGAAATGGCACCATGAGGACCCAAAGGGAGGCTGGAGGGCAACGGACAGCATCCCCCAAATCAGTGCCCCATGGTGGCAGGGAGTCCCTGGCCCGAGTTCTTGGGCTGTAATCAGTTTGCTTGAACGTGGGCTAACGTCACCCCTGGGGTTGCCTAGCGACACAGCTCAGGAAGGACGCTCCCACTGGAAAACCAGCTTGGCATCCTCTTACAATCCTTCCCCTGGGACTCTGAGGAAGCAGGAAATACCAGGGGACCACCTTTGCTCCCGTGCCTGCTAAGTCAAGACTGGCCGTATTGCAAGAGAGCTTCTTGGAGTGCTTACCTTTTTGAAAAATGGTAGTGACTGGGTATAGAAATTTCAAAGCAAGCGAAGGAGTCTTAGTGTTGCCACACCCTTGGGCCTTTGAGGTGGACCTTAGAAATAAGCTGACCAGGCACCCAGGAAAGAAACACGGCTTAGGGGCCCCTGAACACATCTTGTCGGAGGCACGTGTGATGCCAAGGAGTTGGGTTTTAGTGGGGGAGTCACACTGTCAAGCATTTTAGGCCCAACTTGAAGTTGGGCAGGCAGATAAGCTCTAGGAAGAGGAAGTAAAGAAGTAAAACCCAGTGTGACCTCTCTTGGTACCTTGTATCGGCATGGAAGGAGAGCTTCCGGTTTTGGAGGAAAAAGGCATGAAGAGTAACCGGCCAATAATCAAGAGCAGTTCTTCATTTGTTAGTGACTTCACTACTAGTCTGTGAGTTTCTTCGGAGCAGAGACTGATACCCCCATCCCCCTCCATCCCCGGTATCCCTATAGCACATAGTAGGTGCCTAGGAAACTGATTTTGAACTTAATGATGCCAAATTAGGATAATTCCTAGTTAAGGGAAAATGAAAGGGTTTGGCAAAATTGCCATATTGAAGATGATCACTTTCTGACAAAAATGTTTCAACCCACGTAGGAAAGACAGTGTGGGCTGGGTGGCTGTCACTGTGCTATCATAAGGCAGGAATGACACCTGCCAACCCATCTCTTCATGTCCCAGCCTGGGTGTGTTGAGTGTTTTAACTTTGCTATGTTTGTAAAAATCAAGGATATGTCATCAGCCTTCCAGAACAGGGAAGGTCTCACTGACCCAATTTTAGTGATAACTTGTGTTTTGAATATTTTTTAAAATTGCAGATATGTTTATTCACCAAATTTCAGCTGTTTCCCTCTCTGAGCGTAAACAGTGAAAACAGGGCTCTTGACTTGAATGTAAAGTACATTAAAGTTTGGTCCAAAGACCACAGAATACCTACGAAGACAAGGTCTTGATTCTTCCTCTTTCATTGGTTGGCTAACTTTGGGCAACTCACTTATTTCTTGGGGCACAGAAGAGGAAGACCACGCAGACTCCTTCAAGGTCATTGTTATATGTTCTCCTGACACCCTGGACTTCATTATCTTTGTGTTTGTCACAACGGCTTTTAAATCCCCATGCAATTACTTGTTTACTATCTGTTTGTTCTACTGGAATAAAACCTCTGCTGAGACAGGGGCTGTGCTCGCCTTCACCGTTGCTCTCGCTAGCACCTAGCACAGTGCCTGGCACTTCGCTGGCCCTCATCCTGTTCGTGAGAACTCTGCCCTCATGACCTAATCACCCTCCACAGGACTCAACGCCATCGGGCATTCGGATTTCAACGCGTGGGTTTCGGTGGACGCAGACATTGAGCGTCTAGCAAATGTGGAGGGGTCTCTGTGTGCTCTGGATATCTTCTATAAGATGCGTGGCTTGCAAAAATTTTCTTTCAGTCTATGGCTTTCCATTACTTTTGAAAAGCAAAAGTTTTAAATCTTGACGGAACCTAATTTATTCTCTTGTAGACCATACTTTTGGTGTTTCATCTAATAAGAGAATTGCCCAGTCCAAGGTCACAAAGATTTTCTCCTGTTTTCTTCTAGGAGTTTTATTGTTTTAGGTTTTATATTTAGATCTATGATCCATTTTGAGGTAACTTTTGCATAAGGTGTATAGAATGCGTCAAACTCATTTTCACGAGGACGTTCATTTGTTTCGCACTCATGGTAAAAGGATGAGCCTTTCCCCATGGAATTGCCTTTTACGTTTGTCAAAAAATTAGCTCCGCAGCTGCAGGTCCACTTCTGTACTCCCCACTGACATACGTGCCTATCTTTTGTCCAACACCCTGCTGCCTCAATTACTGTAGCTTTAGAGTAAATCTTAAAGGTAGTGAGCCCTCCAACTTTATTCTTCCTCAAAATTGCTTTGGCTCTTTAAGCTCCCTTATCTGAGCAAAGCTTTCGCTTGTTGGTATCTACAAAATCATCTTACTCAGCCAGTGTTGAATCCATCTTAGCAATAGCAAGTCTTCTAATCCATTAACAGTATATATCTCTGTATTTATTCTGGTTTTCTTTGATGTCTTTCACCAGTGTTTTGTGGTTTTCAGGATAAAGATCCTGAACATATTTTGTTAGATGTAGACCTAAATTTTTCATGGTTTTTTTTTTTTTTTTGGTGCTATTGTAAATGGTACGCTTTTAAAATTTTGATGATCAGTTAGTTGTTCATTACTGGTATATAGAAATTGATATTTTTATACTAAACGCTTTTCCTTAAATTTTGCTAAACTCTTTACTTCTAGAGGTGTTGGGAGGGTAGATTTCTTGAGGTATTTTTATGTTGGCAATCATGTCGTCTGCAGATTGGGATAGTTTTATTTCTTCCTTTCCCATTTGCATGTCTTTTACTACTTTCCCTTGCCCGTTGCACTAGCTGGACCTCCAATACAATATCAGATAGGAGTGGTGACGGTGGACACCCTTGAAATGTCCCTGATCTCAGGGGGGTGGCATTCGGTCTTTTACCATTGTGCATGACATTAGCTGTGCATTTTTGTAGACATCCTGCATCAAGTTAAGGAATGTCCCTTCTATTCCTAATTAGCTGAGAATTGTTACTATGAATGAGTGCTGAATTTGCCCAAATGCTGTTCCATGTTATTGAGATTCGATAAGGTTTTAAAATTTTTTTAGTCTGTTCATGTGGTGAATTTACATGGGTTGATTTCCATCTACTGAATCAACCTTCCTTTCCCATGACAAACCCCACTGAATCATGGTGTCTGTCCCTTCTGTTGGATTGTATCCTTTTTGCTGGATTCAATTTGCTAATATTTTGTTGAGTGTTTTTGCATTTAGGAGGGATGTTGGACTATAGTTTGCTTTACTTGTAATATATTTGTCCGGCTTGGTATCAGGGTAATACTGGCCTCACCAAATGATTGGTAGGTGTTACCTTCTCTTCTATTTTCTGGAAGGGTCTATACACAGTTGGTCTTATGACTTCCTTACATGTGTTACAGAATTTGCCAGTGAAGTCATCTGGGCCTAGGAAGTTTTGCTTGTCTGTGTTTTAGCTGTTGTTGTTTGAAGGTTGTAACATGAATTTAAAAAAAATCCAATCTGCCCTGGCTGGTGTAGCTCAGTGGATTGAGCGCGGGCTGCGAACCAGAGGGTCACCAGTTCGATTCCCAGTCAGGGCACAGGCCTGGGTTGCGGGCCAGGTCCCCAGTGGGGGATTCATGAGAGGCAACCACACATTGATGTTTCTCTCCCTCTCTTTCTCCCTCCCTTCCCCTCTGTCTAAAAATAAATAAAATCTTTAAAAAATAAAAAATAAAAATAAAAAAAATCCAATCTGACAATCTCTGCTTTGTAACTGGGGTAGTTAGATCAGTTGCATTGAATGTACTTATTGATTTGGTTTGACTTAGGGTTACCAATTTAGTGTTCGTTTACTCTTTGTCCCCTCTGTTTTTTTTGTCACCTATTTTCCTTTTATGCCTTATTTTGGATTATTTGAAAACTTTTTAGTATTCCATTTTAATTTGCCTATTGGCTTTTTGGCTGTAGTCTTTTGTATATTTTTAATGGTTGCCCTTGTGTATATAAAAATCAAGTGCTTTAAAACAGTATATAAATGGTACCGAGCTCTATGCATCCTTCCGTAATTTGGCCTCTTTTTTTGGCCCCACCTATATTTTTGAGGTTTATCTAAGTTCACATGCGCAGCCATATTTCAGTTACTGTCGTTCCATCATTCCCTTATCTGAACAGACCAGAAATTATGTATTCTTTCTCCTGTGGAGAACCGTGTAGATTGTTTCTATTGTTTCTCTGTTACAAATGATGTCGTGGCAAATCTTCTCGTACTCATCTCCTTGTGTACTTGTGGGAGACACTCGCAAGGATAAGTTCCCGGAGTGGGGGGCAGGGTGTGAAGTTGTGGGGTGTGCGGGTGGTGAGAGTGAGTAGGGAATACGCCACATCAGTTTTGCCAGAGAAGCCAATTGCTTTCTAGTGTGGACAGTATCTCCAAAGGGGGCCACCCACCCCTCCAGCTGGAGATGAGTTCTTGTTAGTCCTCATCCTTGCTGATGGAATTTTATGTTTGAAATCTAATGAGTTAAATTTTAAAAAATAAATTTTAAAATTAAATTGTATACTCTGGTAAAAATATATAACGTAAAAACTACCATTTCCACCATTGTCAAGAGCACGCTTCGGTGGCGCTAAGTGCCTTCACATCACTGTGTGGTGGTCACCTCCATCCGTCCTCAGAACTTCATCTTTCCAAACTGAGACCCTGACCCATTAGAAACGAACTCCCTGTGCTCCCCTCTACTAGGCCCTGGCCCCCCACCCAGCCCTCCATTCTATTTTCCGTGTCTATGAACTCGATGGCTCTAGGGCCACAGAGCAGGGGACTTGCACACTAGTTACCCTTGTGCAACCGGCTAGCTGCATGTAGCACAATGTCTTCGAGTTTCATCCACGCTGCAGCATGGGTCAGACTTTTCTTCCTTTTTAGGGCTGAAGAGTATCTCCTTGGATGAATAGACCATATTTTGCTTATGCGTGTATTTGTCGGTGGACGCTGGGGTGGCTGTTGTGAATAATGTCACTAGGAACACGGGTGTGCGAATATCTCTCTGATATTTCAGTAAAGTTGAAATTTAATCTGTGTTCTTTTCATAGGATGAGCGCATGTCTGCTCTCCCGCAAGACAAGTCCCCTGAGGGCGTACCACCCCCTCAGCACGTGTATATAGTGAGCCTTCAGGCAATAGAGTCTGGCACCTGGATAGAAAGGGATGGTCATATTTCACCCTCCCCTGATCACAGGTATGGTGTCAAACGGGCAGGATTCTCTATAATCATTCGCAGGGAGGTTCTGAGATAGAATCTCACCAAATGCTCTGTCTCTTTAGCAACAGAAATTGCCCTATGGACCATGCCCCCACCCCCCAGCCCATGGACCCTCAGCAACGCCTCTCTCTGCCGAGTCATTTTCTTTACAGGGTGCACCCGGTCAGGTCAGGCCCACCCAGGGTCATCTCTCTTTTGATGAACACAAAATGATGTCAAGGCACTGGTAGCGTAATCACAGGGCTGCGACCCCACCACATCCACAGACCTCATCGACCTCTGTGCAGGTATCCACACTAGAGAACAGCAGCTTTGCTGTCTTAGAGTTCTGCCTACCACAGCAACCAATGGAAGCTTCTCTTCCATGTACGGAAATAAGATGTGTGGGTCTGGGGGGAGTAGGGAGGGCTATTAATCCCTCAGTTTTGCGTGGAAATGAAGAGTTTCTGGGGATGGGGGACTTTTGGTGCTAAAATCAGGGAAGTCCTTGGAAAATTGGGATGAGCTGGCCCCTCACAGACCCATGACAGATAAAGATCCCCCTTCTTCTGCACCCCGCTGGCTCCCTGAGCCTCCCTGGTGGCTGCTTTGTGCTTCAGGAGGGGAGGGCTGCTGGAGGGGGAATATTACAAAGTAAAAGGAGGTGAGCAAGTGGGAAGGCAAAGAAAAGAGGGGACAGAGCATTGATTGAATCACTGTGGAAGCCCAGCTGTGGAATTAAAGCCACTAACTGCACTCAGTAGTAAATTTGTTCATTCAGTGGGTTTTTAAATCTTTATATGTTTTTTTGGAACACAAAAGGAGCACCTGCTTTTGCAAATAGTCCCAGGAATGCCTCTGAACCTCTACCAGAAACCTCTACCGGTAAATATCCTCCGAGGCCAAGCTCTGTGAGTGACAGCAAGAGCAGACGTGGACTCAGGCACACAGGGACTTGCCATTTTGTTTTAAAACAGTGCATACCAATAGCACTAGTACATGGTTATAAATAACATAGGCTAAGAGACACCGATATTACTCAGCACCCAGAAGTGAAGGAAGTCAGTTTGGTATGGGCAGAGAGAAAAAGCTAGAGAGATGAGAGAAAATTTGATGAAAAAGGTAGCATCTTGGATGGGACACATGGACCTCCGCAGAAGTGGCACAAGGGCATTCCTGGTGAAAGGAACAGTGTGAGCAAAGGTATAAAGGTACAAAGGCAAGAAAAGGTGGCGTCTGTGTGGACAGTGGTTGAACGGACCTGCAGGGACTGGGACAGTGTCTCTGAGACCTGGCTTCTCTCTCTGTCCCTGGGCTCTGCTTCCCCGGCTTGAACCCACTCTCAGATGGGCTCTCCCCACAGCGTGGCAATGTGGGCAGACCGTGCTCACGTCCAGCCACAGAGCATCTGTCTGCGTCCCAGCGTTCCTAGAAAGTGACTCACTGGCTTGAAGGGGTCACGTACTCAGGCCTGAAATAATCTCCGCGTCCTTGGCCAGGAGATTTGCCAGTGAGAGGAGGCTCTGATTACACTGCGTGCTTATGAAACACGCCGCTAAGAAAACAGGAAGGCGTGAGTGCTCCTGGACGCTCCTGCTTTGGCGCTGCCTGACTGCAATCGTTTCCTTGTTGTTGTTGTTTTTTCTCCTTCTTTTGCTCAAGTAAACTCTTAAAAAAAAAAACAGAAAAAGCTGCAGACTGGGAGAAAATATTTGCAAAACATAGATATGACTAAAGGCCATTACTATGATACATCAAAATACTCCTACCACTCAATCACGTAAAGGCAAACAACCCGCTGGAGGGGGTGCAAAAAGGAAACACTGCAAAGGAAGATGAACAGATGAATAAATAAACACAATAAAATGTGCTCAACATTATGCATCATTAGACAAATGGGAATTAAAACCTCAAAACACCCACGTGAGTGGCTAACGTGAAACCGACCGACAGCACCAAGTGTCCTGAAGGTTACGGAGCAGCTGGAACTGTCCCATGGTGCCCTTGGGCACGTGGACAGCACGACCACTCAGGAAAAATGCAGGAAGGGTCTTATCAACTGAAACACTTCCCATGGTGTAAGGCCACAGTTCCACTCCCACCTACCCACGCAAGAGGAATGAAAACATGTGTTCACCGAGGAAGTGACACGGTAAATGTCACAGCAGGTGCTTCAGAGCCTAAAACTGGAAGCTGCCCTAGTGGCAAGGCGAACGGTGGTGGCCTCTGAAACTCAGGGGTGGAGACTGAGTGGCAGAGGGCGTGAGGGAACTTTCTGGGGTGATGCTGATGTTCCGTCCATTGATAGGGCTTTGGGCTATGCCGTGCATACGAAACTCAGCAAATGTCAAGGTTGGCGTATTTTACTGTACGTAAATTTTACAGTAAAAGAAAAATATGAAAGCCCAGTGTTGGACCCTCATCAATAACACCTATTTGGGTGGAAGTATACTTATGTCTGCAATTTACTGTGAAATGCACTAAAAGTAAAATGGATTTAATTGCTACATGGAGGAGCAAATAGATAAATAGACGTGAGATAAAGCAAGTGTAGTACAATGTTAATAGTAGAATTTAGATGCTGAGTTCATGTGTATTTGTTATTAAATTCTTTGGATTTTGCTCTCTGTTTGAAATGTTCATAATAACATACTGGAGAAAATCACCTGACCCATCTTTGTGGGGAGGGAGCCAAGCCACCAACCTCAGTCATAGATTCTGAGATCTCAGAGCCATAGATCTTTTTTTTAAAGGTTTTATTTACATATTTTTAGAAAGAGGTGAAGGGAGGGAGAAAGAGAGGGAGGGAAACATCAATGTGCAAGAGATACATTGATTGGTTGCATCTTGCACGCCCCCAGATGGGGACCTGGCCTGCAACCCGGGTACGTGCTCTGACTGGGAATGGAACGCCTGGCCTTTCAGTTTGAAGGCCAGCCCTCAATCCACTGAGCCACAGCGGGTAGGTAGACCTTGAGTGTGAGTGCCGAGGTCTATCCCCCAAGGAAGATAGAGCTGTCACCAGAAGGAAAATGGATGCAGTGCAAATAAAGAACGCTTATCCGCTCTAAATGATGGCCCAACAGCCATTCAAGTCTGTGGGGGAGAAACAGATTTGGTGAAGGACGGACCCAAAGGGGTCGTGCTCCTGCTGGAAACATCCACCCTCCTTCCGCTGTACCTGACACTGGACCGAGGGTTCCTTCCTGGCCAGGCCAACACAGAATCACGTGGGTGCCTACGAAACTGCTTTCTTTCTTTTTTTCTGCACAGAGGGTAAAAAATGACTGATAGAGATTGTTATACCAGACTTACGTTTGTCCGTCCTCCCTCCCTCCCTCCCTCCCTCCCTCCCTCCCTCCCTTCCTTCCCTCCATCCATCCATCCATCCATCCAACCACCTGTCCACCTGTCAACCCATTCATCCGACACAGGCTCTTCCTGTGATCCTTGCTCTTGATAACCCACCCTCAGGAGGAGGCCCTGCTACCAGGAAACAGGTAGCTGGGCGGGGGTGGACGTGGAACCCAGGGAGGGGCTGGAGAGGACACGAGATAATAACCAAACCATGAGGAAAGCCTACAGGTGACACCTGTGACTGGAAAGAGACCTGAGTCAGCAGGGAGAAACAGGCTGGGCGGGTGGGCGGTGGCAGTGGTGGCATTGGAGCTGAACAGGTTGGGGTGGGGCCGAGTTGCTGGCTGCACAGGTCAGCCGTGGACTGCGGAGCCGTTGCTGTCAGAACAGGTGCACACCCAGAGACTCCCAGAGAGTCTACAACGTTGTGCTTTTTGGTCCCCCAAAGTTGGGATAAAATTGTTCCTGTGTGTGTGTGTGTGCGCACGCGCCCACGTGTGGTGGTGAGTTGGGCTGAGGCTGGAAGTTTCTGATACAGAGAGAGGCAGGGTCACAGAGACGTGCGTGTCTGTTCGGCGTTCACCTTAGAACGCTGGTTTCCTGCTCTGCAGCTGGGCTGTTGTGCTTGGCTCAGCTCTGGCCAGGGAGAGAAACAATGACTACTTCACTGGAGTGAGGCTGTCATGAAGCAGGGAAAATAGGACCCTTCCAAAGAAAATTCCACCCTGTGCGGCAGGAGGAAGTCACCGGGCTACATTGTCACCCAAATGTCACTCCTGACTGAGGGTGGTTCATCTCCAAGATGAAGTCAGTGCCTGGGACAGGGTCGGATCCCAGGCTGCCCTTGTTAGGCTCAGGTGTGCGATCCACGCTTAGCGGTGACATGTGCTTTCTGGTTATCCTTGTTGATTATCACGGCTGCCAAAGACTCGGGACTCACGAAGAGGGTCCTTGAGGGCATGCCTTGCAGCCCGAGCTGTCTCTCTGTAATCTCACAGAGAAGAAATGATCGCAGCTCACAGAACCCGCCTCCCGCTGGCCAGAGCTGATGGATAGCCTGGTCCAGCGGAGTGGACAGAAGGATGTTGTTTCCAACCCTGAGCCTCGAGGGTGACCCAGGCAGAGAGGCACTGTGGTTTGTTTGCAGAGGTAACATCGATAAGCCACAGGGTGAGTGAAGGGGAGCACACCGAAGTCAAGTGCTCTGAGGACGAACAAGTAGTTTGTGAGTTACAGGCTTTTCGGTCACGAAGCTTGTCCAGTTTCCAGGCCAGGGATCCCCCTCCTCCTTCCTTTGTCACCAGCCCTAGTAAATCAAAAGAGGTTCTGTGGAGTGGAAAAGCGAGTGATCGAACGATATGATCAGTCCGATCCCTTTACGTAAAAACAAACCAGAGGCGCTGCGCAAATCGCTCGGTTTGTCTCAGAGCCTAAGCACACATGTGTGCACACGCATAGAGAGCGGTGATGGTGGTGAGGGTGCTGTCAGGTAACACTGTCTGGGGCGGCACGTGTGAAACCCTCATATGGTCTAACTTAAGCCTTATAAGCTTACGAATTGGGTCCTATTGATCACACCCATTTCACAGATGAGGAACCTGAGGTGCAGAGAACTAAAGCTGAAGGGACTTGCCCACAGTTGGTACACTGCAGAGCCGGATCGCACAGCCACGTCTGTTGGATTTTACAGCCTCAACCTCTAGCTGTAATGTTATGCCATCTGGTAAAAATTTTATCCCTGCCGACGTCCACTCCCTTGCCTTCCAAGGACGTTAAGACCATGGTTGCGGGTGGTGAGGGAGGGCGAAGAAAGGGAGGCAGGGCGGAGAAAAGAGGTGCTGGGAGCCCTGATGGGGGAAGCCCCAAGACCCCTGTGGGATCTTGAGTGGGGTTGGGAACCTCCACGGGACTAGGGCAGTGTTGCCCAATGGCTAGGAGCATACACTTTGGAGTCAGACCTGGCTGCAGGCACAGCTCTGCCACTCAGTAACTGATTCATCTTGGGCAAGTCCCTCACATCACTGACTGAGCCTAGTGTCCTCCTCGAGACATTGGATCTGTCACAGGGCTGCTCCTCACCATGCATGTGACATAGGTTCTGTGCACCATAGCACATGGCAAGAAAATGCTCAGAAGCACCTGTTGTTGGGATTGGCACCACCAGTGGGGCTGACGGCTGGGTCCCAAGGACTGAGCCACCAAACTGTGGGTGGCAGAGAACAAGCTGGAAGGTGCTTCCATCCCAACCAGGCCTGCCTCTGTCACCTGTGGGTTCAGAGAGGGTGGGGGTGCCCTGAGGGCAGATCAGTCCCGGCCAAGGTACAGAAGGAGGACACTGCCCTTCAAGAGAGCAGATTCTGCCAGTGCCTCGCTCTGCAGCGGCTCCCCCATAATCACAGCCGAGCACCAAGGGGCTGAGAAGGTGCCTTTTCAAGGGCTGGGACGGAGGCTGTCCAGGCTGCTAAGCCCTTAAGATTTCTTGGCTCCTCCTAAGAAATTGCAGGGGCGTCAGATGATCCAGGAAATGTGAACCCCTTGGAGGCCATAAGGCCATGTACCATTATGACTATGAAGCATTGGGGTGCCAGGCTGGGAACCCATGATGTGTAAAGGCTAACTTCCATCGGTTCCTGTAGGCATGGCTGTCTCCGTGAGAGGCAGCAGCAAGCTCAGGGAGAAGATTTTGTTAACCAATTTCCCTGCTACAGAATGACCCTTTTATCTGTGTTCTCTTTGCCCTGACTAAATAACAAATTGCCCCAAATGTGCCCAGTTTAAATAACCATTTTGCCTTGGCTGGGTAGCTCAGCTGGTTAGAATATCATCCCTACATGCCAACGTAGGGGTTCAATCCCCAGTCAGTGCTCATACGCGAATCAACCAATGAGTGCACAACTAAATGGAACAACAAATCATTCTCTCTCTCTCTTTCTCTCTCTCTCTCTCAACAAATAAATAAATAACATTACAAAAATAAAAGTAAAACAACCACTAGGTTTTGCTCATGATTTGCAGGTCAGGGACTGCGCAAGGCTCAGCTGAGCTTTCTGGCTGGGGGTCCCTTGTGCACACAGCTGTAGTCAGAGCTGACGAGCTGGAATGGCAGGGGTGGGGGCAGAAGCCACCGTTGTGGGTGGCGACTCGGGGTGGGATGGCTGTGGGCCCACTGAGCATCCTCCTCTATGATAAAGTCTCAAGTCCTCTCCACACATCTCTCCGCGTGGGCTAGCTTGGGCTTCCTCCCAATATGGCAGCCCCCGGGCGGTTGGACTGGCCCCACAGAGGCTAACGGCTTAGGGAACAGATATTCCAGAGAGGCATAGACCTGCGAGGTAGACACTGTATCACCTCTTTGATCTTGCCTGGGAAATCACCTCTGCTCTCCTTTATGAGTATTGCCCTAGTAAGAGAAACCCACTCAGGTTCAAGGAGAGGGAACACAGATATCATTTAATGGGAGGTATGTCAAGTCACCTTGTCAGTAAGCACTGGGAAGAGAGAAATTGTTGTGGTCCTTTGGAAGATGCCATTGCTGATATCCTGCCATTTTCCTAAGCCATAACCTGAAACCCTATGCATTGACCACTATGGTCTTCAGGGGAGTGGCCAGCCAGCTGCAGGTGAGACAGGGGACCCAGAAACCCCTAGTGGAGCAGCTGCAATTTCTTCTGAGTGGGGGTGGGGGCTGACCTTTCAGCTGGCTCTAGCCAAGATCATAGAAAGAGTTACCTCCACGAGGATTTTCTGCACGCCACACCGCTGCACGCACCTCACATTCAGGTATCATTTAAGCCTTATTTTGACTGTAGGAGGAGAAGCCATTTGTATCCACATTTTATAGTGAAGAAACTGAGGCTTGGAGGGGTTAGGGCCTTACACAGCACATTGGCTGAGTTGCCCCAGAAATCAACCCTGAGACAGGATCTAGGTGCAAGCAGAGTCGGGGCGGGGGGAGGGCCCAGAGACCAGGGCGGGAGGAGAGCCATGAAAGGCTCCCCGAGCAGCCGGGCTGGTGATTTTTGAAAATGGCCACAGATTTCCTTGAAGACATGAGATCTACCTCAGGGAGTAAAGCAGAAGTGACACTATGTGACTTCCAAAGTGAGGTCAGAAAAGGCGATGCACTTTCCTGCCTGGTCTACTGGGACACTTATTTATGGAGCCTCCAGCTGCCATGTACAGGTTTGACCACCTGAAGCCGCCATGCAGCGAGGAAGCCCCAGCTACACGAAGAGGCCACATGCAGGTGCCTCAGTGCACAGCCGCAGTTGAGCTGAGCCTTCGAGTCGTCCCAGCCCAGTGCCAGGCGTGTGAGAAAAGACCCTGCCAAAGTGACCCTAAAATCCCCAGGCATTGAAGGTGTCCCCCGCCATTTGATATTCGATCATTCCATGTCCGGTCCCAGATATCATGGGGCAGAGTCCAAGTCCCCCTACAGGCTCCGTCTGAATTTCCAAGCCATAAATCCGCAGGTATAATAGAGTGGCTATTTTGTGCCACCATGTTTTGGGGCAGTTTGTTCTGCAGCAATGTAACTGGAATAGGGGCACCTAGGGCTCGACTGTTCTGGGGGTCCTCTGAGACACCTCAGAATTGCCCCACCTCCTGCCGCTCATTAGTTTCTGGTTTGCCTCGTTGTAGGCTGAGCACACTGACCCAGGCAGAGAGAGGAAAGGAGCCCATGGATAAGCTTGGGAACTGTCTTGGGTAGGTGTGGGGGTGGCTGCGTGGGTAGGGCCTGGCCAGAGAATGTGCTCGGTGGTGGAGTCGGGATTTGAACCCTGCACTCCCTGTCTCCATGGAGCCCAGTCCTGCTTGTAGACTCCCATGGGGACGATGAGAGGCCCAGGACACAGGCCGGGGTTGTGCTGTGACGTTTACATGTTGCATGTGTGGGACCACACATCAATGAGCAAGGACGAACCTGTCCCCTGACCTATTCCAGAGCCACCCTCTCCTCATCCTTGGCTGCCTGTGACTATTCCAGTTCCTGTCCAGGGTCACGAAAGCAGGCCACATTCCAAGATGTGCTTTGCAAATTCACCTCCACATCTGTTTCCCCAACCAAACCGGAGCCTTGGGATGGGCTAGGGCTGGGGAGGTCTTCAGTCTCTGAGTCCCTCGTGGTGCCCAACTCTGTAGGGGCTGTCCGGCTGGTTGTCATCGGGGCCAGGTGTCTGGGACAGTGCCCAGCACACAACAGGTGCTCAGAAATTATTTTCAGCCGAGGAAGAAGAGCGGGTGCTCAGTTATGTTCCCTTGTGAATAAATAAATATACGAGTAAACAAACGAAGACTTCTCTGATTCGGTCCAGCCCACACAACCGCCCCTTCTCCGGGGAGGTCTCAGCACTTCCCGCCGACGGCAAGGCCACACTGTGAATCCATTTTCTGGTTTATCGTGGCGGCCTCGGCCTTGGCCCCGTCTCAGAGCGGCAAGGCACCTCCACAGCAGTGCCTGCTTCTGCACGAGCTTGCGTGTTCATATCTCCGACGCTTTCTCCATGAAAGTACTGAAAAAAATCTAATTTTTTTTTGAAGACGAATTCTTGATTTACACACATGGCAAATTATTAAGGAAAGCTAGAGATGGCTGGTGGCAGACCCTGATGTGGTGAAAATAATACACGAGCGGGTTAAAACGGCCAGATTCTGATTTATGACTTTTGTGTCTGGATTCCTGTGTCTGTAGCCCGCAGTTTTCTTGTGTGAGCTTGCGGGCTGCCCCACACACAGGCAAGGAGGGTGTGTGTGGTTCACAGGACAGCCCCCGCAGCTGCTGCTCTTTGCTCCACCGTGGGACATTCTGAGTCCTGGGGTTGCCGCCCCACGGACGTCTGAAACGAGACCCGGTCGTGAGCCTGTCGGGGCCTGGAGACTTCCTGGGGGAGGGAATTCTCTGAGAAAACCGTCTACCTCTTCCAGTCAAAGCGCTGTTGGGTTTTCTACTTCTTTCAAAGTTGATTTCCGTCGTTTTGTAATTTCTTGGAATTTTCAAGTCATTCACCCAGATTTTCGGTTTTATCAGCCTGGGTGTGTACACGGATTTCTCTGCTACTTCCTGAAGTCTCCCCGACGATCGCCTTCCCTTTCTCATCCCCCACCTCGTGTATTTATCGTTCTTTCCTTTTCTTCCTTTTATGACTTTTAAAAAAAGCCGAGTTCTCTTCTTCACTTACAAAAAAATTTTAAATTGCAGGACAACGTGCACAGCATGAAACTTGTGTTCTAACCAGCCCTCAGCGTGCCGCTCGGCGGCTTCGAGGGCGCTGTGCATGCTGTTGTGTGACCGCCACCCTCCGCTCCAGAACACTGTTCATCTGGCGGAACTGAGACTCTGTCCCCAGTCACCATGGCGCCCTCTTCTCCCTTCCCCTTGCAGATGCCACCATTCTGCTTTCTGCTTTATTTGACCACTCTAGGTTCCCCCGCGTCCGTAGAGTCACACAGTGTTTATTTACCCTTTTGTGTAAATACCCTTAACTTAGCCCACTCAGCACAATGTCCTCAAGACTCCTCTGTGTTATAGCTGCTGTCAGAATCTCCTTCCTGTTGAAGGCTGAATAGTATTCCATTGTGTGGCTGGACCACATGTGATGTGTCCATCACCCATCCGTAGACGTGTGGGTTGTTTCCACCTGTTGGCCATGGTTAATAATGCTGCTGTGAACATCCTGTACAACCATGGAGCCTGGCTTTTGAAGCTGTTGTCCTGGCAGGGGGCAAACCGAGAACTCCCGCTGCGGGTTCCTGCGGGAGGAATCAGCCTTCGGGAACCACGAGCTGGCAAAGGCTTTATCATCTCTTCTGCAGATGGGGAAACGGCTCAGAGAGGAAGAGCAATGTGGCTGAAGTCACATAGCCATGAAGTGGTGTGAAGCTTTGAACCCAGAACTGCCACATGAAGCGCTGCTTCCCAGCCACCGGCCCAGGCCCTCCCTTCCTGAACCCTCTGAACCACACTGGTGCCTGCTCAGTGCTGCGCCGGGCCTGTCAGTAGCCCACAGTGATCCTGGAGGGAGCTGTCCCTCGGCGCTGGATAGCCCGCTGTGGGCATCTGAACCTGTTTTGTTTATTACAAATGAAAAGCGGGTGTGATTTTAAAGGTTATGCCTCAGCTGCCTGGGCCGGGGCCGGGGAGGGGGAGAGGGAGGGGGAACAGGGCCCTGCATGCCGTCACATCCAATCAAAATGTTATCTAGGAGTGATCGGAAGGCAGGCAAGCTGAAAACACTGTGCATGGAAGAGCTACCACTCTCTGCTCACGGACACCAAAATCGCTTTCCCCGACTCCCACGTGGATTCGAGTTCAGGGCAATTTCCCTCTCGATAGCGCAGCTCCACGAGTGGGCTCAGGCTGTGGACGTGCAACTTTCCAGCTAGATGACTTCTAGTCCTGGCGCAGAGCATGGGGCTCGGGAGCCCCTCGGCTTGCCTGGGGTTGCTCTGAGGCTGCTAGTGGAGATGGTATCTTAGAAACAGCTTCTTACACTCAAGGCTCACCCTCCCGGTTTCTGCTGGGATGAGCGGGGCAGGCGGAGGCTCCATGCCCTGGTCCAGCCCTTACTCTGTGCACCGTAACCAACAGGCCAGACACGGAGCCTCAGAGAGACTGAGGTGCATGTCCAAAGTCACATAGCTCCACTAAGAAACTCCTGAGGGCTGGCCAGCAGGTGCGGTCCTGTGTGGTCCTGTGCCCTCTACAGAGACCTTTAGAGGGAGGAGGCAGGGGTGGCACAGCCCAGGTTATGACATGATTTTGGAGGTTTGGGGCCCTCTGAAGCCAAATCCTACCATAGCTCCTTAGACCCCTGAGTAAGAACTCTGAG
The DNA here is from genome assembly GCA_007922815.1 of Macrotus californicus. Lineage (NCBI taxonomy): Eukaryota > Metazoa > Chordata > Mammalia > Chiroptera > Phyllostomidae > Macrotus > Macrotus californicus. The sequence continues at coordinate 162,909 of VMDR010000732.1, forward strand.
TCAAGGGTCTGAGGCATAGCCAAGGCTGGGAGATCCTGAAGTGGGTGCTGGCCCATCTTTCTTACGCTGTGGGTGGGGGCAGGGCTAAGTCTACAGCTCTAGGGAGGAAGAAGGCCACAGAGGCCAGGAGTCACCCACCCGAAGTGTCCCTGGGAGGCTAGAGCTGGACTTCAGCTGCCGGCACTCTGACTCCAGGGCATGCCCTTCACCTCCAGGCCAGCCAGCCCTTCTGGAGCTGAGGCTGAATCACACAAGGAGGCACGGGGCGCCACACCCCACAGGGCTGTGCATGTGCAGAGAGAAGGCTCTGACTCGCACCTTCTGGGTTCCATCCGTGATGCTGCCTCTTCTCAGTGGTGTGACTCTGGGTAGGTAGGTCCCATGCAGCCTCTCTCTGCCTTGGGTCTCCCCCTCCCCGAGAAGGATCCTGGCCTTTCTAGGGCCTTCCCTGTGCTAGGAAATGGAGGAAAGCAGGACACACAGAAGGAAGTCAAGCGGCACCTTGGGTGGGCCAAGGAAGGACAGAAGGGATTGAGGAGTCGGGGCCCGGCCACCACAATCCTCTTTTGTTGACACCGGCCCCATGGCAATGGCTCTTCTTCCAGCAGCCTCAGCTCTGGCACACGGACTGGCGGTGGTGCGGGACGGACATATTGTTGTCCCTCAGCCCCCTCATTTACCAGTGTTCGGTATACCAGGGTGCTTGGTGAGGGCCACTAACCAAGGGGAATTCGGGGAGAGCTGAGGAACCAGGAGCTGGTTGACCTGTTTCTTTGCTCAGCCAACCCTGTTGGTGGCCCATGAGGGACAGACAGGTCCTGCCCTGGGCCCCAGAACCCAACTGAGGAGGAAAGCCAGGCCGAGCCCGTGGAGCGCATGTGGAAGAGGAAGGGAAAGCAAGGGAACGGGAAGAAAAGGCACCTCCTCACTCTGCGCCTTCTCCGTAAGCAGCCTGCGCATTTATCTCTGCTCATCGGTCCTCCCTCCCTCCTGCTTAAAAGGCTCCCCTGCCTTTCCCCCACGCCCTTTCCCCTCCCCGCAGCGTCCCCCATTCTGCAGGGTCTGGCCCCACGGCACCCTGACCTCAGCCTCTCTAACCCAAGGCGCCCACCTTGCTGACTTACACGCGCTTCTCAGAACACGCTGTTTCTCGTCTCTACGTGTATTAGTTGCCAGGCTGTTGTAACCAAGCACCACAGACTAGGTGAACAGCAGATATTTGTTGTCTCCCGGTTCTGGAGCCTGCAAGTCTGAGGTCAAGGTGTCCACAGGGTCGGTTCCTCCTGAGAGCTGTGGGGGGAGCCTGTTCTGCTTGTCCCCAGCTGCTCCTGGTTTGCTGGCGATCGCTGGCGTTCGGGGCCCTGTGGATGCGTGGGTCTCATCTCTGCCTTCACCCTTACATAACCTCTCCCTCTGTGCATGTCTCTGTCTGGTCCTGTCGGATTGGGGGGTCCCCTCCTCGTCCTGTCTGACCTCTTCTTGACTATCCCTTCAATGATCCCATTTCCAAATGAGGTCACATTCTGAGGTCCTGGGGGCTAGGACTTTAACACAGGGCTTTGGGGGGAGACGCAGTTCAACTCATCACATCGCAGCCTCTGCCCATGCTGTTCCCGCCACCTGGAACTCCCTTCCTCAAGCTGCCCAGCCCTCAGCACCCGTCTGCTTCCAGAAGTCAGCTCAAGCACGCTCCTCGGCGAAGGCCTCCCAGTGAGTAGCTGAGCTAAAAGTGACCCTCTCCATTGTGCCCTGCTGTCCTTGCACAGCCACCGACCAGCACATCAAGCGCTTTGTACCAATCTTTCTGCCTCTTTGTCTCTATAGCTTGTCACCTCCTCAAGGGCAATGATTGTGCTTTACCTATCTGAGTGTGCCTGGCAGGTCTGGCACCAAGGAGGTGGCCCTGGCTCGCTGCACATTGAATTAAGGCATGAACTGAGAAGGACGGAAAGATGGAGAAGCATGGAGGGTACAACAAATCAATGACATTTGCCCCCTCTGAACTTTGCCTCTTCTGGGGAGACTTGCATGGTTCCCCGGTTCCGGCAGAACCTCAAGAATCAGTGTTGTGTCTGGGGTTTTCGCCGGGGGATGGCTGAGGTGAGGGTGGGGGACAGGAAGAGATTCTTGAGGCTCAGGAGGCAGAAGTGGGGACCTGTATGTCAGGTGGGGGGTGCAGTTGGAGGAGGGAAGAAGCTGGAAACCCACAGGGCCAGGCCCTGCCTCCAACACGAGCAAAACCACAGCCTTAAACACTCCCCAAACAAATGGCCGATATAAATCTGGCCTTGGAGTAACAACAACGATAAATAAAAAGGGTAAGTGGATGCAAGAGCCAAGAGAGAAGGAGAGGGGGCTCAGCCGGGCCCCTCCCCCGGTCCCCCAAGGCGGGAAAGCACATGGAAAAAATTGAAATTAGTTGTGACAGCTGAAATTCTCTGCTCTACAGACGACATTTGACAAGGTACTTAAAAAAAATAATAAGAAAAGGGAAAGTGGTCTGGGTCGCCGGCAGAAGGGGGGGACTGGGGGATTTCAAGTGACACAAGACGCATAATTCCAGCTTCTTAGATTGCAAAAGCTCTTCTTACCTAAGGGGCCTGCTGCCTTTATTTTTATCCAAATGGCTCAATTACCGCAAAGCCCCACAGAGAAAATTACGGATGTTTGCCTCTATTTTTCTCCTCTTGTCTCGACAACTGTAGATATTTTGTTTTCCTTCTTTCTCTTGCTCTCTCTGTCTCTCTTTTTTTTTTTTTTTTTTTGGTGGTTGGGGGCGAAGACAGAAGGGGGCTGTTCAGATGGCTAAGGGCCGGAGGCTTTTGAATTGCTCCTCAAAGCCCGGATGTCACACACAAACACAAACACACACACACGCACATACCCAATCTTCACCGCACCACAACTCGTCTTGTTGTGTGTGTCCACTTGGACTTGTGTCCTTTCTGTCTTCCAAGGGTGCCCTTGCTGTCCCTTGACTTCACCTTTGCCCCTCTCCTGGGGTCTTCCTCCCCCCGGCCCCCTGCTCACTGCCCAGTGGCGGCGGCTCCCTTCCGCAGCTTCTCTGGGCCTCTCATCTGTCTGCCCAGTGGGCACCCCCTCCTTGTGGCTCTCTGTCATCTCAGCTATTTCCAAACCCTGCAATATACACAGAGAGGCACAGAGGTGCCCATTTTCCAACCTTCCTCTTGGGTCTCTGGTTGTCATTTTCAGAATTGGCGCTCCGGGGAGCTGGGCCAGAGGCTGCTGTGCTCACACCTGCCCGCTCTGCCAGAGGTCTGAGCCTCAGAACTCACCACAGGTTTCAGAAAGGGTTATTTGAGGGCAGGGGGCTCTGGGGCTCCAAGGAATAGTGTCTGAGCATCAGGCCCTAGGACCCTGACAGGCGAGGACAAAGGGGAGGGGCACTTGTCAATCCATTTTACCTCTGCTCACCTGGGGGGTTGTGCCTCTCTCCATCCCACTCCCAACCTTGGTCAGGGCCACTCACCATCTGGGCCCCGGACAAGGCTTCCCACCCACCTCCCTGCCACCCTCTGCCCCTTCCCACCCAGCCAGGCCCCTCCCTTGCCCAGAACCCCATCTGGCTCATGATCTTGGGATATAAACCGATTCTCTACCCCTGGTCCACCAGGCCCTACAGGTCCAGCCCCACTGTCCCTTCTAGCTTCAGCAGGAATTCCCTCTAGCTCCTTCCCACCCTGGCCTCTGCAGCTGGGCATCCTACAGCACGGCTTGCTCTTTGCCTCGGTCTTCACCCACCTAACTCCCACTCAGCCCCAGGGGGCACGGAAATAAATGTCCTTTCCTCAAGGAGACCTGCAGGTCTCCCCCCCACCCCTCCACCGCCACCGCCACTGCCCTTGCCCCCATCCATCAGTCCAGGGCCGATCACAGCTCTCACAGCCGCTGCACTTGGGGTGACCTGCAAACTATCGAGCCGCCGCCTGGACAGGGCACAGCCAATCAGAAGGGATGCTGGCTGCCAGCTCCTGCGGGCCCCCACACTGGGAGGCTTTCGCCCTTTGTCGCTGGGCATGGTGAGGCATGTGTGGTGGGTCCCAGGTGAGGGAGAGGGACAGAGCAGTATTCCAATAGTTTCACCATTGTTGCCGCCAATGACAACCCACTTGCCCTTCCCTGTCCTCCATGGGTGTCCACCCACCAGTGTCCATGCAAGAAACGTCTGCACCTGCAGGGAATTCTTAGGAGTTTATTTGAGTCAAATTGATGGCGCGGTGGAGAGTGAGATTCCAAATGCTCCCAAGAAAAACAGTTTTGCAGTTTCTCTTAAGGGTAAGGAAGGTTACGCGGAGGAGGAGGGAGAATGCGAGGCAGGGACCGGGGTGCAGGCTTTAGAAGGAGGGCCTGGAAAAGAGGTATCACAAAGGTGTTAACCTCATGCATGGAAACAACACAACGGGCGGGGCTTGCTGGAGGCAAAGACGGCCTTTTTACGAAAACGTTACCCGTCTGCACCTGGTGTCAAATGGCACCGCAAGGCCACCGTGCTCAGGACAGCCTGGTTCATGGAAGAACAGGCACACGGATCAGTGGAGCAGGACAGAGCGCCCAGAAATGAGCCCATGTCTCTATGGTCGTGTTTGACAACGGGGCAGGAGCACTCGGTGGAGTAAAGACAGTCCCTTCACCAAGTGGTGGGAAAACTGAACAGGCACGTGCCAAAACAAACGAACAACTAAACGAGACCACCGACTCACGCCACACAGAAGAATAAACTCAAAATGGGTTACGAGGACTTAAATGTAAGTTGTGAAACCACACAAATCCTAGAAGAAAACACGGGCAGTAAAATCTCAGGCATCTCTCAAAGCAATATTTTTTGCCAATATGTCTCCTGGGGCAAGGGAAACAAACAAACAAAATAAACAAATGGAACTACACCAAACTAAAAAGCTTTTGCCCAGCAAAGGGAACGTCAACAAAATGGAGAGGGAACCCACTGAACAGGAGGACGTCTTCACCAATGATACACCTGATAAGGGGTTAATTTTCAAAAGAACTCACACAAATCAACAGCAAAATACAAACAATCCAATTTAAAAATAAGCAAAGGACCTGAGCGGACACTTCTCTAAAGAGGACATACAGAGGGCCCATAGACCCATGAAGAGATGTTCAACATCGCTAATCGTCAGAGAAAGACAAACGAAAACCACGATGAGATGCCACCTCACACCTGCGATAACGGCCATCATCAGCAAATCAGGAAAGAGCAAGCGCTGGGGAGCATGTGAGGGGCGGGAACCCTCATGCACTGCTGGTGGGAATGCAGACCGGTGCGGCCGCTGTGGAAAGCAGTATGGAATTTCCTCAAAAAAACTAAAAATGGAACTGCCTTTTGACCCAGTGATCCCACTTCTGGGACTATACCCTAAAAATCTCTAGTCACCGATTCAAAAGCCTATATTCACCCCGATGTTCACAGCAGCATTATCTACAATAGCCAAGATGTGGGAGCAGCCCATGTGCTCATCACCGGATGAGTGGATAAAAAAGCAGCGGTACATTTACACAATGGAACACTACACAGCGGTAAAAAAAAGAAAGCGATCTTGCCTTTTGCAACAGCATGGAGGGACCTGGAGATTACTATGCCGAGTGAAGTAAGCCAGTTGGAGAGAGACAAGTACCACATGATTTCATTTATAGGTGGGATCTAATGAACAGAATAAACTGGTGAGCAAAATAGATGCAGAGGCATGGACACATGGAACAGGCTGACAGCTGTCAGAGGGGAGGGGCGGGGCCTGGATGAAAGAAGGGGAAGGGATTAGCCAAAGAACAGATATGCATGACCCACAGACACAGACAAGAGTCTGGTGATAACCAGAGGGAAGGGGGGCAGGGGCTGGGTGGGGGCGGGCAAAGGTAGGGAGAGAATGGGGATATCTATATTAGTGTCGACAATAAAAATAAAGTAAAAAAAAAGCTGTATGCGTGGGGCGTGACTACCCACCACGACCCGTCAGGGAGTTACGATCAGATCGCCCTGTGAGGCCACTTCCCATAGCACCCCTTTCTCATCCACACTAGTAATTCCCAGTCTAAGGCCCATCGCTTCCACTAGCTGTGAGCCTGACGCAGGCACACTGTGTATTTTCTGCTCTTTGCTGTATCTGCAGGGTGGGGCACGCAGTAGGTGCTTGATAAATAGCTGCCAATGGACTGACAGGCCCTTGAGACCAGGCCCCTTCTGGGGGGTAGGGGGCGTGAATTCTGTACCTACCCGTCTCCTCCTCAGTCTGCCTGTAGCTTAGCTGTGTGCGGGCGGCCAGGAGAGGAGTAAAATCCATGTGGAACATGACCTTGGCAAGGCACACGACCTTGGCAGGGTGCTTGGCCTTGTGATAGAACTTCACAGGCTTCAGGGTCAAAGAGGTGCAAATTCTAACCTCAGTGCTCTCCCGCATGGTGACCTGGTAACCTCCTGCAATGTATGCGACCCCTCTGGGCCTCAGGGCCCTCACCTGTACAGGGGAGGGCAAATGCTAATGCATACAAATTACTTAACTCGTGGTGCCCCAGGTTGCATTCTGATGACTGATTTTTTCCTGGGTGTGGGGCTACTGTAGGAGCAAAGCGGATGAGAAGGTTGCCTGCGGCAGCTACTCTCCACCGAGAGCCTGCCTCCTGGGGCGCCGGGCTGCTGGCCTCGCACGGGGGTCTTGCAGTCTCCTTCCTGCCTCTCTGGGTGGTCCTTGTCTACAGCTGGAGAAACTGAGTCCCGGAGAGATTGAACAATGTGCCCAAGGTCAAACAGTGGCAGAAACTGGGTTTGAATTCAGGCCCTTCCGAAGCCAAGGTTCCTTGCATAATCTTCCTCAGGAGCCTCTATACTCCTGAGAGCCCAAGGGTCCTGCAAGGCCTGACCTGCTGTCATCTTCTCCCTCGACCCTCTCCTGTCCCCCTCGAGCCCCTTCACCCTCCAGTCAGTCCCCCAGAAAGATCGAGTGCTCCGTTACCTCCTAGCCTTTGCAAATACGCTTCCTTTTGCGTATGCTGTTCCCTGCACCTGAAACACCCTTCTGCTCCTTGTAGTGTGGTTAACATTCCCTCTCCTCCAGGGCTCAGCCAGGCCTAATCCCCTCAGGCAAGCTCTCCTGTCTCCCTGGGACTCTGAGCAACCCCCCTTTCATGCCCTTCCCCGTGGAGGGCTTCCCCCCTCCTGAGGCTGTCACACTAACCAGCAAACTCCCCCATCAGCCTGTGAGCTCCTGAGGCCAGGGCCTTCACCTGCCATTTCCGGTAATATCTCGAGCACACAGCGCAGGGCCTGGCACACAACAGGCGCTCAACACATGTTTATTGACTGAACAAATTAATGAAAACCTGCAGCAGCCACTCTCCTGAGTGCCTGTCACCCAAGGGGCGAAAGCGCGCCGTAGCCGCATAAGCACAGTAGATGGGTTTCACGATAAATGAAAATGGGCAGTTCACGGAAGTATGGATTTTACATAAACTTGCCGCATCTGGGGATTGTGACTCAAAATGAGCATTCCACTAGAAAAGGTGTTTGAAGAGTGTTTTTTCCCTTAAAAAGAAAGATGTGAACAACCCAGGAAAGATCAATGAACTCCCAGAGCACAGAGAATATTCTATGAGTGCACAAGTAACTGCATGTGTAGTGGGGAACGCAGAGCTGTGGGGTGCAGCTCCTCAAGAGGGGAGCACACTCCTGGATCGGGCACCCATGGGGGTGCCTCGCAGCTGAATCCAGCACCAGGGGTACAGAATAATGTGTGCCACGGTCAGACTTACCAGGCCGCCCTGCCGAACCGCGCCACAGCCTGCCTGTGCCGGGGCTGGGGGACACTTTGGGCAGGGATGTCAGAAGATGTCCGGAGGTGGTCTGCAGAGCGCAGGGAGAAGAATGTGGAGGTCTTCGGAGGGGCGGGGGGAAGTGGTGGCAGAGGAGCAGAGATGTGTCTTTGGCAGCTGACCTTACTGCTGAGCCTCAGTTCTTCCACCTGCAAAATGGGTCATTGAGAAGACTCAGTGAGACACTGGGTGTGGGTGCCTGTCACAGAGGAAGTGCTGGATATTGGTGCTGGGCATGGCTGCTGTGACCTGACACTGTGGTATCATGGTCTCAGGCAGCCACGGCCCCAAGAGGAGCCATATCTGCTCTTGAGAGAACAGGCTGGGGATAAGGTCATGTCCAGTCTGTGGCCATAAACATAGATCATGTCCAAGGTCAAGGGCAAGAATTTTGAGACCCAGGTTTGGGGCACTTGTGCACTTTACAAGTAGAGCCGGTACTAGGAGCCAAGGATCCTGACCCCAGGCCCAGGAGAACACACCCTGAACACCCTCCCTAAAGCCTGGGGCAGGGAGCATGGAGGGTGGGGCTTAGCCAAGGTTTCTGAGGAGCAAACAAATCCTAAAAATTGGTCCTGTCAGCCCCGGCTGGAAACCGCTCCCAGTCTGCAGGGCTGGTCTCAGACAGGCTCTCCGCAGATCCCTTCCGCTGAAACCTTCACACGGAAACCGAAATGCACAAGCCACAAACGCTGGGGCTGCCGCCTCGCTTTGGTTCATCTTCCTCCAGGTTGCTGGGGTGCCTCTGAGGAATCCCTAGAGTTCCAGGAAGCTCAGTTTGAATTGTGGCCCTAAAGCTCAAGTTGAAGTGCCTGAGAGAGTGTGTAAGGTGCACCCTGCCTGGTGCAGCCAGCTGACCTCCGAGCTTACCCCGCGGCACCCTGTGCCACTCAGGAGGGGTTGTTGTTCTCCTGCCCCCACTCACACCCTGGGCTCGCTCGTCCCATAGACTGTTCTTCCTCTCCGGTGCTTCCCACCTGGCTAACTCCTATGCATCCTTCAAAACCAGCATCCAGTCAAGCGTCACCTCCTTCAGGGAGCCTTCCCAGGACCCTGCAGATGGTTTTAACTGTCTTTCCTGTCCTGGGCATACCTTGCTGAGAGCCTTTATCGCCGGCCTTGTGTGACCACTGCATTGTACAAACAGGCAGTCCCTTGCAGGGATTCAGAGCTGGGGCCTCAGCCTCAGCCTCAGCCAACTGGGTTCAAACCCTGGTTCTCAGCGCAACACAGCGGTTCCTCGAGTGACCTTCCTGACCTGTCTGAGCTCAGATTCCTCCTCGGCAAGGTAAGAGTGAGGAATAGCGATGGCTGCCTCCCACCGCCGACGTGTGAGTCAGGTGGGACAGGGTGTGCAGAGCTCGGCCCGGTGTCCAGCCTGTAGGGTCCCTGGAAGTGCCCTTCCCTGCGGGTGCCTGGAATATCCCACTTGGGAACAGTAGACGCTGATGTTGGGGCTGTGGAAAGACAGGAGCTGGGGATCGGCCCTCGAGTTACTGGCCATCCAGGCTGGGGGGGCGGAAGGCTTGACGCAGGCCAACAAAATCGGGCAACACTGTTCAAACGCGGGGAAGAAGGGGTGAGCCCATCTGGCTGGGTCGTGTGTCTTGGCCCCGGACAGACAGATACAGAGCAAGGGTTTGTCGGAATGACATGAACTGAGCTCAGAGGGGGCACAGAGCACCGAGCTGCGTTTGTGGGAGCAAGAAGCCGAGCTGGGACTCGGGGGTGGCAGAATGAGGGTGGGTGAGGGCAGGCACCACTGGGGCTGGGGGCAGCTGGAGCCAGGGAGCCCTGGTGGTGCTGGGGTGGGGGCAGGCGGGGAGCACCCTGGTTTTATAGAGAGGGGGACTCTTTATTCCAACTCCGCTACAAATTACCTGAGGCCGCTTCACAACCCTCTCATTATCTTTCCGTTCTCTCTACCTGTGTATTGTCTGCATGTTTTTCATGATCAGCTTGTGTTCCTTTGAAAATCAGAAAAAGCGATGATGTTCTTTTCACCCCCCCCACCCCCTGCAAGTTTTCTCTCCCCCCTCAAGTTGCATTCACAAGAGACCATTAAAGTTTACAAAGTGAAACAGAGGAGGCATTGGAAGCAACTGATGAAGGGACCGGTGACCACACCAGCAACCTGGGAAGAGCGAGTTGTTTTGACTGGTTCACTTTGACTTGGAACTTCCAAAGCCAAGGCCCAAAGGGAAGCTGTCGGAGACAGAAGATGGGGCAGTACAAATGACCCACATCTCACATCCCACAGCCCGGAAAGGCAGAGCTAAGGAAGCAGAGGATCCTGGGAGCGGCTTCAGCTTGCTGAATCCTCAGGTCTTGCTGGAACCTCTCTGTGCCCCTCTGGGGAGGGACTGTCGCTGCCTTCGCTGTGTGGATGAGAGAACGGAGGCTTGGAGGGCTTGAGCATCGCACCCAAGGTTCAGGAGCAGGATGCAGCCCAGGGGGGGTTTCGAACCCGAGCTGCTCAGACCCCTGAGCCCACGCGTGCCACCTGCAGCCCTGGCTCCCCAGCTTCCGGAGCAGGGGCAGGTGGGGCCTGTGGCACAGTCCAGAGGACAGAGCTGCTCTCCAGTGTGGTGCAGGGGCGTGAAGCCTTGCCAGCCTCAGCGCCCCCCCCCCCCCCCCCCCCCCCCCCCCCCCCAGCCCAACAGCCGTGAGCCGCTGCCTGGGCCTCCCTGATGGGGTCCTGAGACCACGCTCCTTGCCATGACAGTTGAGCCCAGAGATAGCAGGGTGCCAGCAGGGTGCGTGGGCGCCAGTGTGACAGAAGGGACAAGCCTCCAGCAAATCTATAATCCTCCGATTTCTAAGGCTCTTCTGCGCTTAACCCCTGCCTCTCCAGGCTGGGCAGCTAGGCCCACGTGTGAGCCAGGGTCCCCCAGAACCAGAGCATTCAGAGCAGGGGACTCGTTCTTCTCCCTCTTTCCATCCCTGGGAGGACTGGCCCCTTCCCCAACCAGCGGCAGAGGGAGGGCTCCTGCTTCCATTTTTGATCCCCGCCCCCCCAGCTCTCTCCACCTGGAAGCAAGGAAGGGGCCTTTGAAAGAGAAAGCAAGTGAGAAGCCTATTGCTCCTACCCTTTCCATGGCTCCCTAGTGCCCTGAGCAAAAGGCCTTGTTCCTGCTGTGACCTGAAGGGTCCTTCTGACCAGCTCTTGCCACTTCTTCGGCCTTCCCCCCACCCCTGGGCTCTTTCGGGTCCTCCAAGTCAACCCTGACTCCAGGCCTTTGTACACGGCATCGCTGTCCACTGAGACCCTGGCCTGGCTCTGCCCATACCCTGGGCTGATCCTCTAGGTCCTCACTTAACTCACTCTGGTTCCTGAAACTGGGTCAGGGTGCCCCGCCATGGGTCCATCCATCCGAGGCTCTGGACCACTAACTATGTTGAGCAGCCTTTGGGAGCTGGAAGAGACCTTAGAAGACACAGTCCAAACTGCTCGGGGTGAATGGGGAAACTGAGGACTAGAGATGAGCAGTAACCCCTCCCTCAATGGTCTCAAAGCAAGTTGGTGGGCAGCTGGGAGAGAATCCTGCCCTCCTGGTCCTCCCATCTCCTGGGGGGTGGGGGGGGGGCCTCTTGCTGAGGAGGCAGGGAAGGGAGGCAGCCCAGCACCCTTCCCCAGGAGCTGGGCTCTGATGCAGGGGGGCTTCCCCTAGAAGTGAGGCCCGAGGGCCAAGCCGAGGGCCTCTCCCCACCCCTCCCCCAGCCCTGCTGGCAGCTGCTTAGCACAATCAGCCAACAAGTGGCTGTTTTGTGGAGTTACTGTTGATGTGTTTTAAGTGGCTCTCTGAGTGGGAAACGTTCGGAGGAGAGTCAGGCAGACAAAGAGGAGCGAGTGCATTAGGTTTTATCGGCTGTTTTGCACACATCTGACATCACTCTTTGAAGCAAGTTCTGTTCAGCCCTGAGAGGATGCTAAAGAGACAAGAGGGAGAGTGCAGACAGGCAGACAGGCGCGCTCGCTCGCGCACCGTCCCGTCCTCCGAGCAGAGACATAATGGCTGGAGATGGAGCAAACTGTCTGACAGATGGGGCCCGCCCTGCTCCGGAGGGGAGGCTCCGGTGGCAAAGAAAGTCTTCAGGTGAAACAGAATGACTGGATTAGCCGACCATTGTATGGGGAGAGGGTGATGCGTCGTCTGCCTCTTCCTAATGGCCGCCCAGTCGCAGAGAATGAAACCTCTTCTGGCCGCGCAGACAGTCCAAGGACAAAAGCCAACAAGAGAGATGGCAGAGGGAGCGGGAAGGAGGGAGCTCCCAGCTGGGCTGAGGCTCGGGTCCAGGGCCCAGAGCCTCACAGCCCTCGTGCCCAGGGCTCCTGCTGCAGGTCAGGTAAACGTAGTGAGCAAGGAAGTAGCTGCCTGTGCAGGGAAGGCCAGCGGTGTGGGCAGGGGTCTTGGGAGCTGGGAGGAGCGTGGCCGGCAGGCAACGTGACACAGGGTAGAGAGTGGGACGCGGTGTGCACTACCGCGGCTTTCTTTAGCCTCGATTCAAGGCAGCCATCTTTGTAAGATTCCCTTTCTCTCCGGGCCTCAGTTTCTGCTTTCTTAAAAGGAGGAGATTTGATTTAATCCATTGCTTATCCATTAATCTATCCGTTCACCTCCACCCATCCATCCATCCATCCTGACGGACATTAATCCACTGAAGAAGGTGGGGTGTTTTTGAGGAAAGGTTAAAAATATCTGGTTTTACTGTGCATTCCACCTTGAGTTCCTGAAACTGACATACACTTTCCCATGTCCATTCCTGTGCCCACGGTGAGCTCTCCCCTTGGAAACCTCCATTTCTCCATCTTTGCTGATTGACAATCCATCTACTTCCCTCACCTGTGGGTCTCCTCGGGGCATGGTTTTAGGCTTTATTAGGGCATGTAGGTAGTCCAACCGGTGGCCCACAGGCCACAGGCAGCCCAGGATGGCTGTGAGTGCAGCCCAAAACAAAATCATAAATTTACTTAAAACATTACGAGATTTTTTTGTGTGATTATGTGTTGCAATGCATTTAATGTGTGGCCCAAGACAACTCTTCTTCCTCCAGTGTGGCCCAGAGATGCCCAAAGGCTGGTCACCCCTGCTCTAGGTCACGGCCCTTATTCCTGAGGGGAGACTCTTCTGATAGCGAAGCCGGGTGCTCCTGGCATTCATGCGGCCCCTCCCCTCTGGCTGAACAAGATTGCCAACATCCCCCAGCTCTGCCTGACTTCCAGGATATCTGGTCTCCCAGCCCCCAGTAGCCGCTCTCCGCAAAGACCCTAGCAGTCTTGTCCTGAGCATCTGCAGCCCAGGGCTGGACCAATGGCTCACTGAGAAACCCACCGTTGTGCGGCACCCTCCCCTTCAGCCCCATGGACTCCAGCTGTGTCAGCAGCTCCAAGTTCTGACCTCTGCCCTCCCCAGCTCCGTGGGGTGACTGTGTTCAGCTTGGACCCCAGCTCCCTCCCTACTCTGTGGCTGGCCTCAGGCAGGGAGTGTGGTGACCATGGGGCTCACCTCCCGGGCTTCCCATTTCTCAACGATCATGGCCGTGTGCTGCCTGAAAGTAGCCACCCCATGTCTTTCGTCCAGTTTTATGGATGTTTATGGAGGGAGGGCTGGTTGTGTGTCCACGACCCTGCCACGGCCAATGGCAGGTGTTTTCCAGCAGCTTCTTCAAAGCAACGTTTATTTGGGAATCATTTTAGATTGACAGAAAAGTCTCAAAGTGAGTACAGAGAGCAGCTCTGAGCCCTCCAGCCAGCTTCCCGGTCACAGAGCCGCGGCACCCTCACCGATGCTCAGAAGGTAACCTTGCCAGGATATTAACTGCAGATTTCAATCCGGTTTCATTCTTGTCCTTTTACGATTCTAGAATCCGATCTGGAACCCCACATGCTAAGCAGCTCTATTTTAATAGCCAGAAACTGGGGACAACCCAAATGTCCGTCAACAGAGGACGGGCAAATCAATCGTGGTACATTCATGCAATGAAATAGTTCGCGGCAGCGAGAAGAAATGAGCCACCGACCCAGGCAACGACAGGGGCAGATCTTGTAGACGCAGTGCCGAGTGCAAGGAGCCTGAAGCAGAGACACTGTGCAATTCCGTTTGTGACGTTCTAGCCGATGGTGACCGAGGTCAGCACGGTCATTACCACCGTGGCGGACAGACCTAGGATCCCCCGGCTGCTCATGACCTATATAATCTCTCCTCCCCACCTTTTTTGTGTGTTTGTTGATTTGAGAGAGAGAGAAACATCCATGTGAGAAACATCAATGAGTTGCCTCCCATGTGTACCTGGACCCGGGATTGAACATGCAAACTAGGTATGTACCCTGACCAGGGATCGGACCCACAACCTTTTGGTGTACCGGATGATGCTCCAACTCGCTGACCCACACCGGCCAGGGCTAATCTCCTTCCCTTGACTGTGGGCAGGACCAGTGATTTGCTTTTAGCCATCAGAACAGAACAAAGTGAAGGGCTTTTGCAGATAACGAGGGTCCCAAATCAGTCTGATTTTAAGTTCATCCAAAGGGTAGGCCAGACTTACAATCAGGTGAGAAAGCCTTAAAAATGGATACTCTCCTACTGGCTTGAAAAAGCAAGCTGTGTGGGGTGAGCAGCCGGTGGCAGGAGCAGCCCCTAGCCGACAGCCAACGAGAACACAGGGACTTCGGCACCCTCCCCCCACCCCCACGCCAGGGCTGAACTCTGCCAACAGCCGTGAGGTCTTGGAAGGCGGCGCTGAGCTCCAGCAAGGAACACAGCTGGGCTGACACCCTGATGTCAGCCGGCAGCCGTGGGAGACCCTGAGCCTAGGGCCTGTTAAGTCTGACTTGTGACCCACAGAAGCCGTGAAGTCATACTGGGTGGATGCTGTTTCAAACTGCTAGATTTGTGGTCACTGGTTGGGCAGCATCACACCATCGGAGGGAGCACAACTCGGACGGGGAGTGAGGGGTTTCTGGGATGCTGGGAATTCTCTGTATCTGGATTTGGGTAAACTTCATCAAGCTGAACACTTAGGGTTTGTGCCATTTACTACATGTAACTTACACCTGAAGTTTTAAAAATTCCAGTGGCAAGCACAGTGGGGCACCAGCCCTGGTTTTCTACCCCAGCCTCCCTCCCTTCCCGCACCCCCCTGCCTCTCTTCCCCACGCAGGTACTCCAGGCCCCCAAGGCCTCCGTCTCAGTGCTAGGCCTCTGCTCTCCCTTCTTGCCATTAGTCACGAAATCTCAGGCAACATTTAGAGGCCAGAGGTGGCGGCTCTTTTCAAGTGACCATGTTTGCAAAACAAATCAGAACATGTCACCTGCCTGTTCAAAGTCCTACAGTGACTCAAGATCCTGTGTGATTGGGGTCCTGCTCAACTCACCGCCCACCCAAGCTGCCCTGGTCCCTGCCCCCTGCCTACCTCTGCCTCCTTCAGGGGCAGTCTGTCTCCTCTGCTTTGGTTCCAGTGAGTTGCTACGTGACACAGGCAGCGCGTCCTTCCCTTCCTCTCCCTTCCTCGTTCACTTCTAGGCTCTTGAATGTAAAGGTCCGAAGGAGAGCTCAGGTGTGCTCCTGCGCACAACCCCCCCTCCCTCATTTAACTCCAGCAGAGCCTGATTCCAGCACTTCCCAAACCTCAAAGTGCATGAGAATCAGCTGAGGACCTCGTTAAAATGCAGATTCTGATTATGGGTCTGGGTAATGGGCCCTGATTCTGCCTTTCTAGCAAGCTCCCAGGTGACCTTGGTGGTCTGTGGACCCTGCTTGGAGGAGGGAGATTCCAGAAGCTCCTGCTCTTCCTGCTGGCTAGGGTGCTGGTGGGTCACAGGAGAACTGAGAGAACTCCGGACTCAAGCCCTCCAGCTCTTGGTAACTCTCTGCCCTAGATACAGGCTGTCGTTCTTTCTGGGGAATGGGGCCTGAGCAGGGGGTGGCTCTGTGCCTCTGTCCTCTGCGCTGGGTGCGATGTTACAGCTGTCCTGAGGTCTGGTTTCTGTCACACATGGAGTCCAAGGCAGGGCGTGCCACCCTGGTGACACATTGGGTCCGCTGTGGTCCTGCTCGAAGGCTGTGGGAGAGACAAGCTTGGCCTTCTGAGGTGGCAGCAACACCCCAAATACCAGGACTGCCGTCTCTGCCCACAGGAGACAGCTGACGTGCTGTGAGGGGAGAACGCCCCAGGGGAAACTGGGGACCTCCCTGAACTTGCTCTGTGACCTCGAGGAGCTCCCCGGTCTCAGTTTCCCCATCCGAACCTCGGTGGCTGCACTCAGTTGTTCCAGCTCTTGCAGGTTGGCTCCTGAGACATTTTGGTGGGGGTGGGAAACCCGGACATGTGGAGGCTCTTGTGTACACACGGACCTCCCTCGGCTCAGTGGCTGTCACAGCGAGTTTCTCGGGGCGGGGGGTGGGGGACACCTCTCTGCTGTCCCAACTGGCCACATGGGGCCATTTCTCACGGCATCACTGATCCAGCTAAGCCAGGAAGATGCCTTACATCTTCTCCTGAGGTCAGGGGTTGGGCAGCCCAGCTGGTCAGTTGCCCCCGGGCCGGGTTTGAAAGCCCTGCCCTGTGTCTGGGCACTTTGGGGCCTGGCTCCGGAGCAGCGGGGCTGGGCGGAGGCCCCTGAAGTTTGATACGACTGTGGGGGCCAGCGGGGGCAAAGGGCTCCAGCTGAGGGAGGGGCAAATAGATCGATGGGAAGCTGCCGTGACCTTGTGACCTCAGAGATGGCTTCAAACCATGTTCTTAACATGCCCTAGTAAATCTGGGGGTGGGTCTGCTTCCCCTGGGGATGGTGGGAGAGAAATAAGGAGGAGGCCAGGAAGGGGATGGCAAGGGAGCGAGAGGCCGGGGACCGAGAGGCCAGATGCCTACCCTGCCCTGGCCGGCCCGGGCTTGTCTGCCTTCCTTGGTCATCCTACATGTGTGATAGGGGTGCAGCCCTTCACAGTCTGCACTGGACCCTCCGTGCCTTGTCCCTGCTGGGGCAGCCTCTGACTGCTCGGCTTCTGTGGCCCCAGCTTATGACGGGAAAACTGGGCTCAGACTGGGCGCATATGGCCCAGCTTATCAATTTATTTCATTTTTTTTTCTTGGCCCAGCTTTTGAGGTGAGCTTTGGAGGAAGTACAGATGGGTCAGTCTGACTGGTGGACAAAATCCAAGGGGGTCCGGACAGGTGGGGGCAGGGCCCCAGAGGTGGCCGGGGCCAGCTTGGTGCCTTAAGGAGCCAGAGGTGGGTTTCTGCTCAGGTGGGGCAGGGCATGACACAACGCAGTTAGTGTTGCAGAAAGCTCACACTGTTCTGTGCGGGGGATGGCCATGTGGGCCATTGTGCACTGCTATGACAGCTGAGCGGCTTGAGCTTCCCTCCTAGGACCGCTCCCCGGTCCCTAGTCCCCACTACCTTCCCAGCCATTCACCCACAGTTGCTGGAGTCTGATAGACCTGAGTTCAAATCCCACCTCTGCCCCTAACTCACTGTGGATATGGTGTGGGCATGAGTCTTCGCCTCTCTGAGCCGGTTTCCCCATCCTTAACTCTAGCAGTGATAAAGATTTAGCAGCACCTGGGGTAGGGCAGCACGTACAGCTGCTGTTATTGTCCTGCTCCCCCTGCAGGTGGCCTCAGTCTCCCTCTGCTGGATGCTCAGCTCTCCTGGCCTCCGAGCTTGGCCAGCTGCCGTTGGAGGTAAAGACAGTACACCTGTGTGGGGCCCAGCACAGGTGGGCTGAGGGCACAGACACAGTATAGGGTATTGGGGCTTCTGCCCCTCCCGCCTCCTGGCTGCATGAACTCTCCTTGCTGGACCCCCGCAGAAGCCCCCACCCCCTACCGCCACCCCCCACTTCGGGGTGAGGTGCATCCAGAGGCCTGTGGCCCCGGGTCTGGCCTGGGCTTTGCTATGGCTGGCCCTGCATCCAGGAGCTGTCCCTTCGTGTCTCTGAGCCTCAGTGTCCCCGTTTGCACAGTGATAGACGTTTTGCCAAAACAGCAGGCACACCTGGTGGCCCACAAGATGATTTTGGATTTTACACGTAATGAACAACAGGGACCCCATTGCGATAAACGTGCCCGCTTTCCGTTCTCTCCCATCTCTGCTCATCAGGGTGTCAGGGAGACAGGCTGGTGTTGATTTCTCTTCAGTGCCACTTTGATATTCCCTAAACTCACTTTTTCCTCTTATGTTGCAACATTAATTTTTTTTTAATTGTGGTAAAATACACACAACATGAAATTTACTGTCTTAACTATTTTTAAGTATACAGTTCAGCAGTGTTGAAAAACTCACTTAAAAAATTTTTATTGGACTTCCAACCAAGATGGAGGCATAGGTAGATACAATATGCCTCCTCGCACAACCAAAAGAAGGACAACAACAAACTTAAAAACAACCAGAACTGCCAGAAAATTGAACTGTGTGGAAGTCAGACAACTAAGGAGTTAAAGAAGAAACATTCATCCAGACTGGTAGGAGGGGCAGGGACAGGCAGCCAGGAAGGAGAGGGCTTGCAGCAAGGTGGGGGCTGGTGGATTGGCGGAGGTGGAGGCTGGTAGACCAGGTGGTCCCACATTTGCGTGCAGATAAATTGGGAGGAACAACTGGGGGGTGAGACAGACCACACAACCCAGGATTCCAGTGCGGGGAAATAAAGCCTCAAAACCTCTGACTGTAAAAAACCTATGGGAATTGCAGTGATAGAAGAAACTCCCAGTCTCACAGGAAAGTTCGTTGGAGAGACCCACAGGGTCCTAGAATGTACACAAGCCCACCCACTCGGGAATCAGCACCAGAAGGGCCCAATTTGATTGTGGGTAGTGGGGGAAGTGACTGAAAACTGGCAGAGAGCAGAGCAAGTGGCATTGTTCCCTCTGAGACCCCTCCCCCACGTACAGCACCACAACACAGCCATGTGGGATGCCCCACCCTGGTGAATACTTAAGGCTCCATCCCTTACAAAGGAACAGGTGTGCTGAAACAAAGAAATATGGTCCAAATGAAAGAACAGATCGAAACTCCAAAAATAGAACTAAGCGAGGAAGAGATAGCCAATCTATCGGGGCAAAGTTCAAAACACTGGTAATCAGGATGCCCACAGAAATGGTTGAGTATAGTCACAAAATAGAGGAAAAAGTGAAGAATATGCAAAGTGAAATAAAGGAAAATGTACAGGGAGGAAACTGGGACTCAAATCAATGGTTTGCACCAGAAGGAAGAAATAATCATTGAATCAGAACAGAATAAAGAAACAAGAATTCAAAAAAATGAGAAGACTCTTAGGAATCTCTGGGACAACTTTAAACGTTCCAATATCTGAATCATAGGGGTGGCAGAAGGAGAAGAGGAAGAGCAAGAAATTGAAAACTTATTTGAACAAATAATGAAGGAGAACTTCCCCAGTCTGGCAAAGGAAATAGACTTCCAGGGAGTCCAGGAAGCTCAGAGAGTCCCAAAGAAGTTGGACCCAAGGAAGCACACACCAAGGCACATCACAATTACATTACCCAAGATTAAAGATAAGGAGAGAATCTTAAAAGCAGCAAGAGAAAAGGAGACGGTTACCTACAAAGGAGTGCCCATTAGACTATCAGCTGATTTCTCAAAAGAAACCTTGCAGGCAAGAAGGGGCTGGAAAGAAGTATTCCAAGTCATGAAAGGCAAG